>OX457039.1:17498039-17755539 GCA_949752735.1 Lumbricus terrestris | reverse complement strand
TTATTGCGCGGAAATATAATTCGTATGTCAATCTTTGTGCCAGCAATATGTTTGGCCAATAGCTGTAATATAAGCGTAGGTAAATATCTACGGTATATATATATATATATATATATATTATATAGCATATGGGCCTACAATTATGCATAGACTATATAACTAGAACTAAACTTAGTTGAATGGTGTTATATAATGTGAATGGTGTTATATAATGTGAATGGCGTTATATAATGTGAATGGTGTTATATAATGTGAATGGTGTTATATAATGTGAATGGTGTAATATAATGTGAATGGTGTTATATAATGTGAATGGTGTTATATAATGTCTGCCTTCGGGAATTCCGCTGGCACGTGTTGGGCGTGATGAGAATTTTTTCAAGACGATCGAAGTCGTTTAGCACACGTGCTGGTCGTAATGCTGTATATTTGTGCAGAGCCGACGGATCAACGGTTCAAAGTCGGTTTCTGTGTTGTCATTGAATTACTGAATAACACATCATATTAGTCTGACTGTGGTTGGTTGGTTGTTCTTCTTCCAGCTTCCATTCCGTGTCGAAGTCCTCTCTTCTCCTGCCGCAACAATCGTTGTGCGCTGGCGGAATGGGTGCTCGATGGAAAAGACGACTGCTTGGACGGTAGCGACGAAAGTAAGTAAGGACAAACACTGCTTGTAAATGTAATGGTTTTCTCAATATCAATCAAGCAATAAAGCAATCAATCAAGCAATCAATCTCATAAATGTCAAGATCCCTACTCAGAGGCGCTCCCAACCTAGGCCTAGTCGAAATGAAAAGTCCTGTGAAGACGACAGAAAGAGCCAGCAGAGTCACGGGGAAGCAAGCGGAGATCCACAGGTATACGCCATTGCAGATATAGCTGGACCCACCACCGAGAATGCTTTTCGCTCTTCAATAGCCTTATTGAACATTTAAAGATATGTGGACATGGGTATATGGTGCAGATTTGTACTCGTGTGCTAGAAAGTAAACTTCGATACCGAGACAATACATTCCGAGACCGAGACACTATGTCCGAAACAGTTCGAGACAGTTCAGGAATCAATCAATGCTGAGGTTATCGGTGTTTATTTCACAGGGTAGGACACATTTAGGAATAAACAATACAAGCAACTCATGAACTAGTTTCCAAGTCTCCCAATTTGCCTATTATATACCAAGTTTTTTGTAGTCTATTATATAGCTTATTTGCCTATTAGCTTTCTATTTACTGCCGGTACACCGGGACATGACAATTTCACAACAACAGTTTGCACGAGAACTACGGACACAGCTTCCAAAAGAACAACACTTTTCGCCAGTTTCCACAATGTCGAGACTATGACCTCGAGACCGAAACGATAGATGTTCCGAGACCGAAACCGAGACCGGGACATCAAAAACTTGCCTCGAGACGTCCCAAGACCGAGCCACTGTCTCGAGAGCATAGAAATTTGCATACAGTCCTAAATGTACCTTGTATTAGACGACTAAGGCTTCTTGACTTCTATAATTATAGGAGTCCACGTTTTCGTCACTATTACATGAGCTTTATAATTTATTCTATTTGAAGCGTCCTAATGGAAGGTTGTTTGATTAATTATTATCGGATTCTGATCGTCATCCTTTCTTCACTTTTGTGTTGGGACCTCACACTATATTATTCATGACCTGGGAGCAATACAGTTAAGACCATCAAAAACAAGCCAGGTCAATTCTTGCTTATTGCAACCAATTTTTACGCAGTAACATAATATCCTATAATACATACTGATGAGGATGGTACATTCGTTGCAAATGGTATACCCAAAATGGATATCAATCCCGCAGTTCCTGCTAGGAAAGACATCCTACGTACGATTATTTTTACCAAATGAATATTCTTAAGATGGAATTGAAAGCGGATACAAGTGGAAAGAAGACAACCATGGTATATACTGGACAAATTATAATCCATAATGACATACAGAATTGACTCTATAATATATGAGCGTGCTACATTTTCACGTATTAGTCTCAACCGCACACGAACTTAACTACAAACGTGACTATGAACCCTTTAAAGAATTTTTAGACTAAGCTGCGTAACGATATATACACCCCTAAGGGCCTACTTTTTATCGGCTGCCTCTCTGTATAGGTTAAATCTTCGGCGACAAGTTATACACAAAGAAACGTCCGTCATCAAGCTACGCAGGCGTTTATTGCGGTCTGGACGGCAATGCTGCTTCTGCTGGGTCTCTCTGTTCAATGCGTTTTGTTTATATAGCGTTTATACTTGGCAGCATTAACGAGATTTTCCACTTAGCGGCGCTGTCCGCTGCAGCTCGCCCATATAACCTAACCAAACCGCTGCTCTTCAGTTGCTGCAGCCTATACCTGCGTGCAACTGCAACCACTGTATATCGTTGTTCTGCTTAGTGTCAGCGCTGTGCAATAGATCTGCTTCTTCTGCTTCTTTCCTTTCTTCTTCTAATCCGCCTTCTGGACCTTCCTAAAGAATATACAACCAAATATCAAGGCTTCTTTTACGGATTTTTTATGACCACACAAGCTCTGCTCTCAATTGCCATCATCCACGGTAAAATATTATTCCACATAGGAGGACAATGGACAGTAGACAGAATTATTTAACTGTTTATAACTGCACAAAAATGTTTGTAGGCCTACAGCTGCAAAAATTCAATTAGGGCTGCACATTCTGTGAAGAACGGCACAGTAAAAAGCCCAACATTTGAACGACTCTTTCTTCAAGTCGACATCCGTCTTTTCTTTGCGGTCTGATGAACCCGGACACTTGCTGCTGTACAGTAGCCTACGTACTGCATGCATAGGTTACATCCACCAGAAAACCCAGCAATAGGCATACAGCCCTACACTATGCAACCACGATCGCCGTTCCCTATGCCTCTTGGTTATAATTTTCAGCGCGATGCGTTTATAGTAAGATACTGACAACTAATTTTTTTGCTATAAGTATGCTGCCAGGGTGCGGATATGCAGTTGGTTTGATAAGGGATATACTTACTTACTTACTCGCTTACTTAGTTGTTCGTCAGCCCAGTTATATAGTAACAGACGATTGCATCTGAACTCGACCACAGCAACTCCAGAGACGTATTCGATGCTCTGCCAAGTCATCCAGGGAAAGCCTATCAATAAAAGATACTTGGAGCTTATCGTGTTACTCTGTTACTCCACAACTAAGCTTATAGCACTGCAGGAGGTTCACGATATCGGAGTTCTAAACATCCAGCTACATTTTGGACCAATTGCTTACACGATTCGGTCAATTCTACCTGGAAAACGCTTTGATTTTCCACCCATTCCTTTAGTTTTGATATAGTAGACTAGGCTGCAGTGTATACACAGACCGTTTCAGTAAGTACTGTTGAACCTTGCAACACACATATGCCTATATATTATAATATATATATATATATTATATATATATAATATATATATAGATGCAGATGTATGCCTGTTAGTGCAGCCAACTGTGATGTTTAGAGAAATTCGATAAATCTGTTCTTTGGTCTGGCCACAAGAAGCGGCTTGCTTAAGCATGCTTTTGCTGACATGCATTTCTGGATGTTTGTGAAATAGTCGCCTAGAAATGCATTTATGTACGCATGCTTTGAATTGCAGAGGAGGAACAAAGTTATGTGCACGTCTAATGTACACATTATGTACAGGGTGGCTCAAAAAAAACGTACCACCGGGGAAAATGCGATATCTTCGCAGCCGATCGAACTTTTTCTGCGAAAATTTTCCAATTTGTAGGGGAATGAATTTCCAACAATACCTGAAAGTTTCATTTGAAACTTTTCATGTTTGCAAAAGTTACAGCTGTTCAAACTTAAAATTTCGTTTTTTCAATTATCCGCGGAAAATTGACGTCACTTGTAGATTTCCAAGTCAAATGATATCACTTTTCACTACGACCTCAGCATTCCGTTTTGCAGTTTATTGTAAGGTATAATGAGAGTGTCCACTCCCTGCCTTAACACAAGCTCAAATTCTTTTTGTGAAGCTCAGTATGGCCTTGTTGGTCGGGTCCTGCGGCAACTGACCCCACATTAGCAGCAAGACTTGCTTCAGCTGGCCAATGTTCTCCAACTTGGGATTAAATGTCTTGCAGCGTTCCAGCATAGCTCCCCAGACGTGATAAACAAGAGGGTTAAGGTCTGGCGAGTTTGTAAATCATCTTTGCCAATGCATTTACTTCAGTTGATGTCAATAAGGTAGCGCCATCATAATCAACCTTGCCGTGCGAGCAAGCAGGCGCACTGTCCTGCTGCATAATAAAACCAGATGTTAGAGCATACCTGGTCTTCAATGAGTCTGGGTAAGCGAGTTCAATGATGAGTTTGACATCTAACCTACTGAATGGGATTAATTGCAGTCTTTTCTTGCAGCCGCAACACACGCCGGCATATCTGATGCCGAAACCACGATTTGCTTTGCAAACTTGACCTTTCGATTACCAAGCGAATTTCGTGAAAATCGCGCTTTTTCCGTCAGATCAAGCGACCACTTCCTGCCTCTCTTCCGACATCTGATCTTCGTTACATAAACACGTTTGCAGATAGTCTTCAATGTGCTCAGGCTCCACTTTTCACTGGGTATTTTGCTATGATCACGCGATGTCTCAGTCTCTGTTCATGCAAAGTCCGAGTTCCCATTTGATCTTTTGCAGAAACTTTGCCCATGACGTTCATTGTTTGGGTTCACCAATTGAGACCTTAATCTATAAAATATCACCAAATACCAGCAGATTGCTTCATAAACAGCTTCTTTACAGCTCATAGTGAGGTCGTATGACATCATCATCAATGTGTGTGTGTTGTAATTTGCCAAACATCCTAATGAAATCACTTGTATTGGAGCATGATTCTCCGGATAATTGAAAAAACGAAATTTTAAGTTTGAACAGCTGTAACTTTTGCAAACATGAAAAGTTTCAAATGAAACTTTCAGGGATTGTTGTATATTCATTCCCCTTCAAATTGTGAAATTTTCGCAGAAAAACCCCAATCGGCTGCGAAGATATCGCATTTTCCCCGGTGGTACGTTTTTTTTGAGCCACCCTGTAGTAGATGAATACTGGAATCGAAATTGGTATTAAAAATAGTCACACAATAGTATACCGTGCACTTGAATCGTGCATCTATATGCAGGCCTACGCAAGTATGCATGCAATGTGAAACAATGTAAAATCTTGGTTCCATGCAAATACTATAATTTTAGTTGATTCAGTCGGCTTATAGTTTAACGGTTTGTTGAGCAAACTGAAGCGTTTAGGCGCAGTGTTCTGAGGTTAGCTTCTATCCCATGCAAGGCGTCGGTGTCAAGAAGACATAAAACCTATCCCTGCATAGATGCCTATTCCAGCTGATGAAAAAACTGAATTCTTTAGAAATGAACACCATTTTGAAGTGTTAGACCAAGAATTAAATACTTGGTGAGTCAATTAAGTCTCATTTAAATCGGACGTGGACCAGATTGAAAATAGCTGCTAATGTGCAAAAAGAGAGAGAGACAAGAAGAAAGAAGTTCTAATAGTAGATACAGCATAGCAGCTGGCAACTGTGTGAAGAAACAGTCAGCGGGTTCAATCCTTGCGACCTCCTGGAATTTTTCAGCTGGAGGAAGAGAACCTGCTGCTGTTGATGTCCCTGCCATGCACTGTATACGAATTATACCTATATGCAAATATAGAAGACCAGGAATCTGTTTGAGCTGAAGCCAAGTGTTAACTGCTGCTGCTGTGTTGCTGTTGTGTTGTTAATCTTCTAGATCATGGTAATGTCTGTCTGTACGTTGCTGTGGTTGTTGTAGCTAAGTACATCGGTACAAACTGTAGTTCTGCTGTCAGTTGTTGCTTCTGCTACGACTACGTTCCACATTCCTCTTGCGGTGTCGACGATCGCTGTCGCTGCGATGATGGCTTCCATCCGAACGAGATGGGAACAGTCTGCACCAAGAGTGAGTCCTCCTCGCTGCTCCTCGTCGAGCATATATAGAGGGGGGAGCTGCAAAGGTTGAAAAATTTCATGCCTGGGATTCTCTCTAAGAGCTTGTGTAAAAAGATATTGATATTGTCAATAATGTCAATTGCAAACAGCTATCCATGTTTTGTAGGTCCGCTACATGCACGGCGGTACTGGCAAACTTTAGAGACGACTACACGATATACACAGCATAGATGTCTGTCTGTTTGCAGGTCATTTTCGCATATTCCACACACAAATATTTGTGAGGTGAATACACGCTGTATGCCCGCGTATAGCCTATGTCTCGACTACAGCCTTTGATACATGTACGCTTGCACACATAATGTAATAAGTAGGTCTATGCTTAATTGTATATGTTAAAATATGTGTATGCATACATAAATAGGCCTATTTATTTGCTTGCTCCTATATAAACGTATAGCCCGCCCAAGCGTTCATGCATTATTGCATAATACTTGTACGTTTAGCTAAAAAAATATGCGTTTGGGCATATATAATATATATATATTATATATATGTAGGGCCTATATATATTATATATATGTATATATATTATATATGCATGAGCCATGAGTTGATTCGCAAGAGTTGTCAGGAAAACTGAGAAGATATGTCTGGATAGTTTACAATGTTCTCATGTAGGGTCTATGATTGGTTTTATGTAACGCTTTTATTCAGCCATAAATAATAAAAAAGAGCCCACTTTTTTATGAAGCTTGTCAGGATATAAGATCTCTTGAGTGTATACGCCCTCGTGTTTCACGGTGGCGTAACCGCGTAGGCAAAAGTGGTATCCATCATTCGATGGGTGTAAAATAAGATTAATTGGTCTTCATGTGTCACCATCATACATGAGTTTAGCGATTCTTTTCTTTATGGACGGTCGTTCTAATAATCTACGACGTGATAGGAAATGACAAGCAGACTTTCAGCAAAGAATCTCAGGTTTACAGCATCTTAGAGTTTTAGACTAACGATGATGAGCTCGTTGCTTCGCCATTAATATTCCGATAAAACTGAACTGATATTAGTTCTTAAGGTGCCCATAATAGGGTACTTTACCCTAAATAAAATTGCGGATGCTGCTATTATATTATTAAAAGAGCAAAATGCCGAAGACTGAATATTATGAAACCGAGAGACTGAGAATTCGATTTACTCCAAATGTCGCATAGAAATAATCAATAATACTAATCATTATAATCATTAATACTAATCATTATAATCATTAATACTAATCATTAATTTCATTCACAGATGTTATCGTCGTTCGCTGATCGTTCCTCAGCATTGCTGAGAGTCTTGCATCTGACGGCCATGCAGGATTGCTCTGTGACGATGATGATGATGATGACGATGACGACGATGAATATGATGATGACGATGGCGATGAGATGGTGATTGGCACAGCCTTTGTAATGTCTTTGGGATAAGGTGAAAGTGGCACTTCGATCTTAATTGAAGCCTGGATTTAATGCTACTGTTGTATTATTTTGAGGATGACTCATTCTACGGTATTTCAGATCCGTGTTTTTTGGATGTCTTTTTCAGATGCGTTGGGCAACAGATGCGATCGCTCGGTCGACTGCTTCTCCGCAATAGACAACAGTTCTTGCGTCAGTGGATTCTGTGCATGTGATATGGGCCACTATGCCAGTCTCGACCAAATGCAATGCGTCCGCAGTGAGTACAAGCTTACTATACCTATATATGAGAAAGGCTTCTTAAAAGCATCTTATAAAAGTCCAGCTATATATATATAATATGGGCCTACATAATAATACTCCATAGCACTCAGACATCGGCCTCTCTTTAACCAGCCTCTGAACAACCCTTCTGACTCGATGTAGCGCTTGCAAATAAACTAGGGCCTTGCACTTACCCTTCAAATTACGCTTTAGAAAATTGTGTATTTTTATGTAAATGTGGCCAAAGCATAATTAGGCCTAGGCCTACTCATGCACATATGATTATTTATATACAGCACTAGACACATTTTCATTAAGTTAATTGTTAACAGGATTAAACGTTTCCATCACCAGACATCCTGTAAGTCCTCGTAATATCTTAGCATGACAACTTTGCCTGAAAATGTTAAATGTGATTTAATCGTTAAGACTGGTATCAGATTGCTCTAAACGGTATCTTAGAATAAAATCTAAGAATCTAAGAGACATTGCTGTTGAAATTCCGATCATTCTGGAACAAACTTTTCTTCAGGAAAGATCAGAGACGACTGCAGAATTGACGACGACTGCAGTTCAGTCATCGCAGAAAGTACTTGTCAGAGCGGAAGATGTTTCTGTCGATTTGGTTTCAAACCTGTGAGGAACGAATCGACTTGCATACCAAGTAAGCTTCTGTGACATACATGTACCATGTAAGCTTCTGTGTAGAATGTATGTATTTATGCATGTATGTAGAGCCTATGTATGAGCACATGTTATAGCGCCCCTTAAAGATTTCTATTCACAGGCACTCCCGACTACAGCGCGAGTACTGAATCGGAGTTTCACGCCGAAGCGCATGAGCAATTGCGAGTAATGGACTTGCTCAGGGTCCATACGCGGTGGCTTGAGGTGGATTCGAACCCGCAACATTCCGACTCCAAGGCATTTAGCAAACCCCTACGCAACCGCGCCCACAAAACCCTTTGAAGAAGACAAAGAAGAAGAGGAAGAGGGGATGGTAAATAGATCGATGGATGCCATCTATCTGGATGGACGTCGTCAATGGCTAACGGCTACGGTAACGTTCCACTTTAAAAAGTATTCTATATGGAATATCATAAGGATTATTCAATCTAGGATCCTGCTGTTTGTAATTAATAATTATAACAATGTTATCCAAAATTTTGTCTCAGTGTCTCGTCGGTTCTGCTTTGTGTTCGCAGATTAAACGAACGTGTTTTATTTCCACTCTTGCATAAACACCATAATATTTTTTCAAATCATAAACGAGGCGCTGGAGCTCATTGCAGAGTGATTTAGATCAAGTGGATTGTCATTTTTTTTATCTTGAGAAAACTAATTACGTCATGTTCAAGCCGCATAGGAGAAAATCCTACTAGCAGGAGAGCTCCATAAAATGTCTCTCACACCATTGCTCGCATCTTCATTGCCATTAAGATAGGCCTATCAACTATTGGCTAGATTGGAGCTCTGTTAACATGGGAATTTATGTATTGATTTGAGCGAGACCTCATACCCTCCATTTACAAAAAATGACTTTGAACTCCCATCTCAGATTCATTCACATTTCAGACTCGTATCGCCTTACTTATACTTGTACCCGCACAAACACACATACCTCTTTTTATCAAATTAATTGGAGTTGTCATCTGGAAATATACAGGAAATACGGTTATTCCCCAACATTTGGATTTTCCAAATAAGTGAAACTTTTCTAGTAGAAGGTAGACCAACTTAATAAAATGTAAACGATCTTGTCCAACCCACACCACACCTATCGTTCTACATGTATGTGCAATGTAGTGTGGTGACTATGGTCTCTCTCAATTCAATTCAATTCATTTATTGTAACCATCAGCCATAAACAATAGTCATACATGTAGTATAACATGCTTCACAAAATCGGATCCTCAGTAGTCGAGTATTCAATTTTGTTCTCTTTTTCTAAATCAGTTTCTACTCAACAGTGTTGAGTGCCTGAGTTTTCTTTTCCTTGTTGGCCTAGTCTTAGTTTATGCTGCTTCCTTTTGCTTTGTCTTTTTTTTTACTCATCCTAGGTCTATTTGTTGCATGTATATAGTAAAGCTTAGTTAAGGCCACCACATAACATAAACTCAATCGATAGATTTCTCTTATCCCATTAGTGCTTCCTTTTTTGCAATAGGTCTATAGTCGCAGTGTTATGTAAACCTGACTTGTTTAATTTGGTTATAAAATAAAACATTTTGATTGATTGACTAATTGATTGATTGGTTTATTGATTGATTGATTGACCGATTGATTGATTGACTGGTTGATTGATTGATTGACTGGTTGATTGATTAATTGATCGATTTATTGATGGGTTGATTGATTGATTGATTGATTGATTGATTGATTGATTGATTGACTGGTTGATTATGTAATAAGTAAGCAGGCTGTGATGGGTTCTAGTACCTCATTGTCTGGCCATTAACGGTCAGTCTCAATTATGACGAGGTCTAAAGATACTACGTTACTTTGGATTGGCATTTCTTGTGCTGTATTATTACCCAGAGAGCTTGCATTAGCTGCTATCAGATGTTCGACCCAACAGCACCCAGCATCTTTAGTATGGATGCTACGACTGCAGACGCAACAGTTTGTGCTGGATACAGGGCTTAGAGTGTGCCTGGACGGTTATGGACGGCGTCCATGCACTTAGGTTAAAATCTGAACGCTGTCCTGCCACTTATTAGCCAGCGCAGCATGGAAAGGTAAGGGGCGTCCAGGCACTTCTTTTAGAAAAGTATTGGGCGTCCAGGCACTTCTTTTGGAAAAGTAATGGGCGACCAGGCACTTATTTTTCCACACTTTAAGCACTGGCTGGATACCACCATCTACGTCAATAATCCTGGCTGGTTGTCTCAGCAAAAGCATCCTTCTAACCGAAACTTTGAACGTCACGCCAACGTGTTAAAGAAGCCATCTAAGTTCCATGAGCTATTCGCGATGATGCCAACTGCGTTGCGTCGAAATGCCATGCCAATAATAGTTATTGCTATTGTGATGAGCGTGGAAAACATAGACTATATAAAGTATATATGCAGTAGGCCTATATCAATTATGTGAACAGCCACCTTACAACTATTATAATCCTGAAAGTTTTTCTACACTATTCTACCTGCGTTTGCTATAATTATGGTCTAAGAAATTCTCAAAATATAGATGAAAATGTTGAGATACCCGTGAGATGTCGTGCATGTAGATTGATTGTACGTCTAATTGCCATATTATTCTTTTCGCATAGATTTCAGAGTATTTGGAGGCATAGCTGGCAAAAAGATCTCGACCAAGTTTCTACTTCCTCGATGATATCACTCTTTAAAATTACGAGTCAGTCGGCTTATGATTGTGAATTTATAGCGGGTCAAAATCAACCATTTTTCTATATATGCTTAAGCAATTTTCGTCTAACTAACTGTACGCATACACGATGTGCCAGTGTGGGAGTAAGCTCTGTAAAATAATCATAGATAGCATAAATTATACCGGGAAGTGTTTCCCGCGGAATTTTTATTTATCGACCTGATTTATTATTCTTATGTAGTAGTAGACCTATGTCTATGCACAGTTCACGGAAGACTGTTTGCAAGGCAGATGCGGCAATATTGAAAAAAATCCGCTTTGATGTAATATGTTTACGACACGATAGCATAGTGTGACGTGGGTCGGAGGTTGCAGTGCGTTTGTCTGTGTAAGTAAGTCTTGATGAAAGACGCCGATAAGATGATCAGACGCACGACGCAGTTGTAGCCTACCTCTTCTTCTTCTTCTTCTTAGGAAACATCGGGGGCGCCGTCTGATTCAGGAGCGTTACTCTAATCTTTGTTTTAACGGGTCGTCGTTTCAGTGCAGATATCGGACAGAACATGTGAACGAGATGAAGACTGCACGATCCTCTTCAGCCACACGGTCTGTCAATCCCATCACCAACACCAGCACCAGCAGCAGCAGCAGCTGGGCAGTGGCAATGGCAATGACAGTGGCAGCTGTCGTTGTGCCTCCGGTCGTTTCCAGGTCAACGGATCGACGTGTCAGCTGCGTCGCATCTTCGATCCATGTCAGTTCCAGTCAGACTGCAGCGATGCCATTCCTCACAGCACCTGCAGCAACAGCAACAACAACAGCAGCAACAACAACAGCAGCAGCAGCAGCAGCAACAACAGCAGCATCTACATCATCAGCCCCAGCGGAGACTCAGAAGACGTCAGCAACGTCTGTGTCTGCAGCTCTGGATTCGTCGTTGAGGCGGAACGGACGAGATGCAGGCGACGGAGAATAGCAGACGACGAATGTCAAATGTCGTCGGATTGCAGCGATGCCATTCCAAACAGTCACTGCGCCCCCAGCGGTCTCCAGCAGCAGCAGCAGCAGCAGCAATGCGTCTGTGATCTTGGATACCGATCACACCGTGGCACCAACTCATGCGTGTCGTTACGCATCGGTGACTCCTGTCAACCAGGATCCGCCGACTGTGAGACCGTCATTCCCAGCAGCCATTGCGTCGACGGAAGTTGCGTCTGCCTCTCCGGTCACACAGCCCGCAGCAACGGTACGTTCTGCGAACGCGTCAGGATCGGATCAACCGCCTGTCGGGATTCGATTGAATGCAGTCGTGCGGTGGAGAAGAGTATTTGCAACAACGGAACCTGTGTCTGTCAATCGGGTTATTGGAATAGCAATGGAAACGACGACGATGACAATGATTACAATGCATCCTGTATTCGTCGAAGAATAGGAGACAATAGTCGTTGCAGTCTGAGGTCGGACTGCAACGATGCGGTGCCGAGCAGTAGTTGCATCAACGACACCTGTCTCTGTATCCCCGGTTTCATCTCGACCAGCGACGATGCCATTTGCGTTCGTCGCAAAATCGCAGAACACGAATGCAGGACAGACGTTGACTGCAGTGCCGCGGTCAGTAACAGCCGGTGCCTGCTCGGACTCTGCCACTGCTCCACAGGATATTTCCCATCGACTAGCAACTCCGTTTGCACGCTGATCACAATAGGCGACGGCGATTGCCAACTGGCGACAGACTGTAGTGATGCGATTGCCAACAGCGAATGTGCGTATGGCAAGTGTCAATGTAGGCGTGGATATATCAAGGCCGAAAGCAGTAGAACGTCGTGTCGATTACGGAGAATATTCGACATAGGATGTCGACTGAGCGACGAATGTAGCGAGGCTGTTGACAATAGTCATTGTAACGACGGGAAATGTGTTTGTGACATCGGATTCGTTCCAGGTAAGGCCAACAGAGTGTGCGATCGTCGCAGACTCGGCGATAACTCGACCTGTGAAAGGGCGGACGAATGTACGGCCGCCATCAACGACAGCGAATGTCGCAATGCGGAATGCGTTTGTAGGTTTGGATATCGAGGAACGTTGGACGGTGATGATTGCCAGCTGCGATTTATTGGAACAGATCGATGTAGGATCGATGAAGATTGCGTTGATCTATTTCTGAACTCTGAGTGTATCAATTCAACGTGTATCTGCCAGTCAGGATATCATTTAAGTATCGATATCAACTCGTGTATCATTCGGAAGATCGGGGATGATACATGTCAGGTGGATTCCGATTGTCATGATGCCGTTAACAATAGTGGCTGTCGGAATGGAACGTGTCTTTGTCTGCGGGGTTATAAGTCTATCGAAGACAATACGACCTGTCAGCTGCTGACATTGGGAGATTCATGTTCGGATGATCTCGACTGTGAATCGGCAATTCGTGGCAGTGTCTGCTCTGGTGGTGGAGCATGTCAATGCACGATTGGATTTAAGGAGACTGCCGAACGTGTTTCCTGCGTGCACAAGCAGTTGGGTGATGTATGTCTGAATGATTCAGACTGTGAAGGACCTGTCAGGTGGAGTTTCTGCAGTGGAGCAAGATGCACTTGTGTGTCTGGTTATGTCGAGACAGGAGTGTCTGATTGCAGGAGACGACGAGTGGGTGGTGACAGTGTCTACTCGGTGTGTTCTATCGATTCAGATTGCAGAGATGCCGTTGCTCTAAGTGAATGCACCGATAACGTATGTCATTGCATAGCTGGTCACTTCGTCAAAGAGAATGGAACGGTCTGTCAGAGAAGTAGGTTGGAAAATATCATTAACGCATGGTTTGCAGTGTTTAGGTGTACCGTATCGCATGAGTTCCATGGCTGCAAGCTGTTGAGAGGTATATGTTAGGGATCTCGTATGGTGTGCAGTGTTTAGGGATATCGCATGAATTCCAAGGCTACAGGCTGTTGAGAGGTGTATATTAGGAAATCTGGCATGGCGTGCAGTGTTTAAAGATATGGCATGAATTCCAAGGCTACAGGCTGTTGAGAGGTGTCTGTTAGGAAATCTCGTATGGCGTGAAGTATTTTGAGATATCGCATGACTTCCAAGGCTGCAGGCTCTTAGAGTCGCCTACTGTCAGGTGTCTCGTTGCATACTTGTATGTAAGCCTGACTGTTGTTCTCGTTGTATTGCATGGAACGGTCTGCCAGAGAAGTTTGTTGAAAAATATCGTTAACGCATGGTGTGAAGTATTTGTGTGATATCGCATGACTTCCAAGGCTGCAGGCTTTTTGGGACGCCCAGTGTCGGGTGTTGCGTTGCATATATACCTACATATAAGCCTACTTGGTGTTCTCAATATGTTGCAACTGTTAGGGAAAGGTCATCCATGAGAAGGAACAATACGTGCAAAAAATCTCTTCTATGCAAACCGGTGTGCCTTTTGCTGTGAACATAGGATCATCATAAGAGTCCTTCAATGTTATTATGATTTATTTTAAATGGATCACTGGTTTTATTCACTTTGAAGAAAGGGTGTGGCAACGTATTGTGGAATTAAAGCCTAAGACCAAACTGCTACAAATTTTATTTTTGTAAATCAATTCTGCAAACTTGCTGTGACTCAGGCCAACTGCGTGATTTCCAGGCCCGCTGCTAGGTAAAAACTAAAACTGATTACAATGATAAATTATACAGCCTACATTCAGCAATGCCGGTCCTTTGAAATGTCGCCCAAGGCAAAGCACGGCGCACATTCATTTGGTGCCCTCTGGCCCCACTTCACGGTCCCAGTCACAACCGATGAGTAACGGTTCGGAAACCAATCCGAACATTACGCTCATCTGAGTCATTTCTTATTATCATGAATTTTACATTAGTAGGCTACAGTCAGCGCCTTATAATTGGAATTTTATGGGAAATGGCTAAAAGTAAAAAAACTCTTTGAGGTTACCGAAAAATTCGAATTACCGGAAAACGA
This sequence comes from Lumbricus terrestris, assembly GCA_949752735.1. Classification (NCBI taxonomy): domain Eukaryota; kingdom Metazoa; phylum Annelida; class Clitellata; order Crassiclitellata; family Lumbricidae; genus Lumbricus; species Lumbricus terrestris. The sequence goes on along the minus strand of OX457039.1, from coordinate 17,740,544 downwards.
CAAATTATTTATTAGAACAAATAATTTATTAAGGTTATGTGAAAGTTTTTGTTTGTAGACCTAGTTTTCTGCTTTGGATCTCAGGTGATGGAACCAATTGGAATTTGTTTTACAACGAAAATATATCATTGTAATTGAAAAATTGGCTAGATCAGTTGCATGTATATAACAGTGATAAAACACATACTGGCCCTAGACTTTGGCACACCAAGTAACTGCCTGCTTTATGATCTGGGTATCCTATAAAACGATCGAACATCAATTAAGCGAATCTACATCTATAACAAAGCGATTGTTTGAATGAGAGAAAAGTAAGAGAGCACTTGGTCAACAGCGCAAATGTAAATTAAGATCGTGTTTAATCTACAGTAGGCCAAAGCAATATCTAAAAATTGTTAATAATAATATTATGATGACATTCAATCTTGCATTTTTAATCATTGCTATCATAGCATGGAAGATGTTTGAAATGTTCATGTTTTGTTTTTCATTATTTATCCTGATCATATTTCTCGTATTCGCATTTTAGTCCTCAATATTTTCGTCTCAATAAACTTTTTCTTCAATTTCGCCTTCATAAACTAACTCTTACTCATGGACCCAGGGTAGATCCAGAAGGCCAATCCGGCTAAGACCAGTGGCGGCGCCAGGATTTCAGTTTCGGGGGCTGAAGCCACCGGAGGAAATTTCCAGCAATTTCATCGGCCAAAATTTCTGACGACCTCTTTTTAGTCATCCTGCCGAAATTCCATGAAAATTTTCTATTTTCATCCGCCTAAATTTCTGACGAACTTTTTTTAGTCGTCCGGTCCAAATTCGTGGAAATATTATAAAGCATGTAAAGAACACGTATGGCCTTTTTTAGGGGGCTGAGCATTTGATAGGATGGCTTAGCCCCCCTAAACCCCCTAGCACCGCCACTGCATAGGACGTGGTCCCCCATTTGGTTTCAACAAGCATTAAATCAATGCAGCGGGAGAGAAAAGTAGGATACGACGACTAGAGAGGTCATAATATATTGCCAGAGATTACGTCGACGGTCGACTAGATGACTGATGACTAAGAAAAAGGTCATCAGTTATTTTGACAGGAAAAATTGGTACATTTTCCAGACATTTCGACCAAACAACTAAAAAAAGGTGGTCAGATTTTTTCTGGCAAAGATCACCGAAATTTTTTTGGCCTCCATTCGAAAATTTCTGTATCCACCTCTGACCCTAACGGACCAGGGCTTTTGAAAGTTGTCCTTTAATTAATTATGAAGATTCACTTTCCTACATTTCACACTGTCCAGACAATGTATGTCGTCCTTTGATTAATCGCTCAAATCATTTTCACCTTGATGATTGCTCCATGTTTTGATTTTGCCCTTTTGATTTTTGCCCCTTTTGTTGTGAACCTTTACCTGTACCTAAGGCATGCAGTGTGAGTTTCTGAAAACTTTATTCAATTGTTCAATCATTTGTTTAGCCTACTGGTCATAAACTTATAACAGAGAGTTTGAGGCAGAATAATAGACTTCTGTCCGGTGTCACGTGATATTCTATCCCCCTGAAAGCTTTCCGGGGGATGAATTGATCTATCCCCCCGGATGGAATTAACCGGTCTAGACTATCCGGTGATGAACCATTCTATCCCCTTTTTTGAAAAATGCGTATAATTGAGAAATAAATTTATGCTCTAATCAAAATGTAAAGTGACTCTAATTGTTTTAAGTCTCCTAAGCAATGTTCAGAGAAAGCCAACTCGAATTTATTTAGTGACTATGAGTGTTCTTAAGTGTTTTAAATGTTCAAGGTGCTCTAAAGCCAAAGCTACCAAATTTATCTAGTAGGAATAAACATAGCCTACCTGTTAGTAGTGTCATTTCTCAAAACAAAGCAAATGAAAATTAATTTGCAAAAATAAATACAGCTATATTTGACACCTGTTAAACTTACTCTCATCCGTTGATACAATATCATGTGAGACCTAATGCTACAGTACTGCGTATTGTTAGTCTGAATTAATAAACGGCTATCATGTTTCTCATCATTCAATCATTCATTCATTTATGGACTTAAATAGCCCCTTTAAGAAACCTATTCATTAGCGCTCCCAGTCCAGCTACGGCAGAAGAAAAAAGACATGAGAGATTTAAGAAACAAAGTTTGATTGGGCGGATGTAGGCCTAATAAAAGCAGTTTTGAAGGGAGGCCATTCCTTATTAGCTTCCATCATTCTAGGGAAAACAATTTTAATTATTTTAAAGGTGAATGTGTCGTAAACTTGTTTCCAGGAAACATACATGAGCTTGAGAAGGGTTGCATCGCGAACGTCGATTGCTCGCGGTCGTTCAACCACAGCTTCTGCCACAACGACACGAGGTCCTGTCGATGCGCCGCTGGCTACGTCACGACCACCGGCCTAGAATGCGACGCGCGTCGAATAGACGACTGGTGTGACGTCACGTCGGAGTGCACTGACGTCATTCCCAGCAGTCATTGCGTCAACGGAATCTGTCGTTGCGATGTGGGACACGTGGTTGCAGTCGATCGTTCGTCATGTGTTAAACGTAAGATAGGCGAAAACATGGCTTGTGAGACGACGCAGGATTGCAACAGCGTCATTCGCCAAAGCGATTGTCACAGTGGAGTATGTTTGTGTAATCGAGGATATCATGCGTACTCAGATGACTCTACTTGTCTGACGATCGGCGACTACATGACCTGCGCATTCACAACGCCGCAGAACTGTAGCAATGTTAGTGATGTGGACAGCAGCAGTGGCTGTTTCGAAGCAGTGGACCAACTGTGCAAGGATCGGTTTCAACATACGACTTGTCTTAACTCCACGTGTCTATGTCAGTCAGGATATCATCTGGACGACAATATCCATTCGTGTATCATTCGGAAGATAGGAGACGATACTTGTCAGATCGACTCCGATTGTTACGATGCCGTTAACAACAGTGGCTGTCGGAATGGAACATGCCTTTGTCTGCGAGGATATAAGTCCGTCGAAGACAATACGACCTGTCAGCTGCTGACATTGGGAGATTCATGTTTGGATGATCTCGACTGTGAGACTGCAATTAACTCCAGTTTCTGTGGAAATGGAAGCTGCCTCTGTTTATCTGGTTACAACGAGAGTTTCGTTAGTGGAAGAGCAGATTGTAAGAGACGGCGGATAGGTGACGCCACGTGCACCATAGATACAGACTGCTACGATGCTGTGACGTTCAGTGAATGCGTCAAGAATGTCTGTCTCTGTGGAATCGACTTCTTGCCAACAGAAAATGGAACCATCTGCAAAAACAGTAAGTAGACATATAACTGCTTTAATTTCTACGGGATAGGCCCTATATACATATAATTATCTGCACATAAGGTGATGCTATATATATTAATATAAATTAATTATATATATTATTTAGTATACAAAGGATTTTGGTGATTCAAAAGTTGATTTTGATGTAATTGTAGCTGTAATTAAGATGCATGACACACAAAGCGCTTCTGAGCGGTACAACCTACTAGAGGTTATCAAGTATACTGTCTTGAAGACTTTCATTCGTTTGTCATCTTCACTAACTTCGCCTCCGATTCTCAGAGTGGCGCTATTGAAATGTTCCATTACGATTGCCATTCGTGTGGCAACTATCTCGACTCTATTTAACCAACCTACCAGTGACGTTTTCTACAATTAAGTAGGTCCACTGTAGCATATAATTATGTCTATCGCTAAGATATACAGAGATACCTCGGTCTTGTTAGGTCTTGACTACAACGACTTGACTACAAACCCTCGTCTTTCGTGCCAATGCAACGTACAGGGGTTTTAACTAGTCTCCCTCTTTATATGTATCTTTACGTCTCTACATGTCTTTAGATATCTCAATCTATCTCCATCTCTGTATTTGTATCTATAAATATGTGTCTGTCTGTTTGTCTCTACTTTGCTCTTTCAAGCTCCTAAGATATTTTAGACGTGTGGACTAATTCTTTGACATTAAACTTGGACTGCTGTAGGCTTTAATAAATTATCAAGAAAAATTTCACCAGACAACAAAATTTCTGTTGTGATTTAGGTCTGCTTTGAAGACGCCTATTTAAGTCCACTTTTAATAGGCCATTTGGGCCTACTTTGAGTAGGACTATCGCCTGTTGGCTTAAGGGCTTGATTAGATATCTGATGGAAATATATTGAAGACAGGGAAAGAAGGTACTGGTCTATTTAAAGAAAGATAACGATTTTTGATATTGATTTTATTGGTATTTAGACTAATGTATCTTGATAAACTAAAGCGTAATCGTTTTGACAGGAACTGTGTTGCGTCAGTTTGATCGTCAACTTATTGAAGAATTCCGTAACTGTAGCGTAGACAACGAATCGAGTTGCTTTTGTCCGGCTGGATTTGCCCGACGCCACCAACCGTTGGAGGAAGAGATCTGCCACAGTATGTGCGCCATTTGCTATTTTCTACGTCCAAATTTAAACTGCACTCGCTATCGGCGCATTGATACAGCATTATCTCACTTAGGTGTTTAACAGTTTACGTATCTATAGAGAGGAGTGTGCCATATGTTCACCAATAGTATAGTTTTATGTTCTTTGCACTGCCGATCTCAGTCTGTTCTTTCCTCTCTGGTCGTTTTATACTCGCCAGACTGCTGGTGATAACGCCTGTATAAGACTTATGTCTATCGCTATGCTGTAAGAGCAGATTGCAATGGCTGGAACATCTGTGGACTTTTTCGCCTGGATGTCTTCCTGCCACGGTTAAAAATGCCGGTGATCTGGTCAAGTGACTATTACGCAACTTAGTCTGGAGAAGTTCTAACCACTTGTTTCTATGACGTCACACTTATCAGTCGTTACATTGTAAGCTTTCTTTTGCTTAGGCTGATCACGTGATAGCGGCTGCTCGTAGTGATCACGTGACCCGACCGTGGCAGCATGCACGTGATATCGCCAAATGCTGTTAGGTCTCGTACGTCACTAACATGACTACCAATAGCCTAACTGCTATGCCACCAAAATTACTACCAATAACCTAACTGCCATGCCACCAACATAACTACCAATAACTGCTATGCCACCAACATAACTACCAATAACTGCTATGCCACCAACATAACTACCAATAACTGATGCACCACTGACATTACTACCAATAACCGCCATCATCAACTAAGGCGCAGATCCTACATAGAAATACTATAAGCAGATTATCATTTTAAAACACAGCTAACTTCACCAATGCTCGTACTTTAGCAGTGCCAGTCTCAAGTCTGGATAAAGGAGGAGGGCGACGCCAGTGATCTTTTTTTTATCATATAGGCCTAGTGTCGTTGAAATGAAACCATACTAAGAAGCTCTTTTAGATCCGTTAGTTAGATGTTCTACCACGTCTTTGTGATGTTCTGAAAACGCGCTATATAAAAATTGTTTAGATGCATAGACATTCATACATTCGTATATCTGATTAAACGCAGCGCATGAGATGATTTTGTGATTTTTAGGAGCAAAAGGTTTTTTCGTTCAGTTGAATTGCAGTTCGATCGTCGGCAGATACGAATGGTTTCCCCTCCGCTTTAACCGCAGTTTCACTAGCAGCGAATCCTACGACTTCTGGCATTACACGTGGCGACTTCAACATTCCGGGGTAAAGGAAATAAGCTTTTTCGATGCGCCCATTATTTGCCACAGCTGTACAAGACGGATAAATAAAGGATGAATAAAGCAAGAACCTAACTTTTAGTTTATTAGACCTGTTAAACTACGGTTTAGTTTATTAGACCCATTAGACTACGGTTTAGTTTATTAGACCTATTAGACTACGGTTTAGTTTATTAGACCCATTAGACTACGGTTTAGTTTATTAGACCTATTAGACTACGGTTTAGTTTATTAGACCCATTAGACTACGGTTTAGTTTATTAGACCTGTTAGACTACGGATTAGTTTATTAGACCTGTTAGACTACGGTTTAGTTTATTAGACCTATTAGACTACGGTTTAGTTTATTAGACCCATTAGACTACGGTTTAGTTTATTAGACCTGTTAGACTACGGATTAGTTTATTAGACCTGTTAGACTACGGTTTAGTTTATTAGACCTGTTAGACTACGGTTTAGTTTATTAGACCTGTTAGACTACGGTTTAGTTTATTAGACCTGTTATACTACGGTTTAGTTTATTAGACCTGTTAGACTACGGTTTAGTTTATTAGACCTGTTATACTACGGTTTAGTTTATTAGACCTGTTAGACTACGGTTTAGTTTATTAGACCCATTAGACTATGGTTTAGTTTATTAGACCTATTAGACTACGGTTTAGTTTATTAGACCCATTAGACTACGGTTTAGTTTATTAGACCTGTTAGACTACGGATTAGTTTATTAGACCTGTTAGACTACGGTTTAGTTTATTAGACCTATTAGACTACGGTTTAGTTTATTAGACCCATTAGACTACGGTTTAGTTTATTAGACCTGTTAGACTACGGTTTAGTTTATTAGACCTGTTAGACTACGGTTTAGTTTATTAGACCTGTTAGACTACGGTTTAGTTTATTAGACCTGTTAGACTACGGTTTAGTTTATTAGACCTGTTAGACTACGGATTAGTTTATTAGACCTGTTAGACTACGGTTTAGTTTATTAGACCTGTTATACTACGGTTTAGTTTATTAGACCTGTTAGACTACGGTTTAGTTTATTAGACCTGTTATACTACGGTTTAGTTTATTAGACCTGTTAGACTACGGTTTAGTTTATTTGGCCTGTTAGACTACGGTACTGTTATTATCGTGGTGAATCATTTCGGAGAAGAAGTAAAGTATAAATGGCCTAGTTAGCTACACCGGTAAGCGAGATCGGCATACGTCTGTTGGTTGCAACGGACTGCGGTTCAAGCCCCGGGCTGGGAGTTGGCATTCAGAGATTAAATTTTAGATATCTCGGGCTTGCACGTGTGGGACGCAGGGGCGCAAGCTCCTGCGGAGCGACCTTGGGCAAGTTGCTTAAGCTACCCATCATTGTCTGTGGGGAAGGCAACGGGAAACCACCTCACTCATCTCATCCCCAGGGCTAAAGCTAATGAACCTGCCTTCGGGCTGAGAACCACCATCATCATCATCATCATCATCATCATCATCATCATCATCATCATCGTCATCATCATCATCATCATCATCATCAGAAATGGAGGTGACTGCTGCTTAATTTGCGCAAACGATGGGAAATAACATTCTAGATTCGATAACAAGATGTCAAACATTGCATATAATATCCAGACTGCGATTCTAAAATAGTTATATTATTTGAGTATTAAGAAAGTCATGGATTACTTTCAGCAACGAAATTACTTGGCAGGCCCTATAGGCCTTTGTCGCTTAAAGAGAATTGCGATGATGATTGATGGTTTATGACGCCCGAGTGAAAACACGTTTAACGTGCCATTTTAAGACAATAATAGCATGCTCAAGTAGTTAAATGCTATAGTGTGTTATTGATTTTCAAAATGAGGCTAACCGAAACTTTGGTGATGGCAGAGGCGTGTTCAGTTAGCCTCGTCTTTCCCTTCATCGAAATTTTGTTTCTGTTTAGAATCAAATCAATAAATCTAAAGTGACCAAAGCACCGAATCCACCATAGCCTCCATAGGAGTCTTTGATTGTCGAAATTGTGTTGAATATTTACAGTAGATTAAACAATTATATTTTTCATTCATATTGTAATACTGTACTATATCTTAGTTAGCACTGTTTATCAACGTTCATTACTAACTCGTACAAATCCATTTGATATGGCGACAATAAGAACAGTGAACACACATATATAAGATTGACCGAAACTGTCTTAAACCGATATCCAAACAGAAGCGAAAGTTAGAAACTGTCTTAAACCGATATCCAAACAGAAGCGAAAGTTAGAAACTGTCTTAAACCGATATCCAAACAGAAGCGAAAGTTAGAAACTGTCTTAAACCGATATCCAAACAGAAGCGAAAGTTAGAAACTGTCTTAAACCGATATCCAAACAGAAGCGAAAGTTAGAAACTGTCTTAAACCGATATCCAAACAGAAGCGAAAGTTAGAAACTGTCTTAAACCGATATCCAAACAGAAGCGAAAGTTAGAAACTGTCTTAAACCGATATCCAAACAGAAGCGAAAGTTAGAAACTGTCTTAAACCGATATCCAAACAGAAGCGAAAGTTAGAAACTTCTTAAACCGTTATCTAAGAGAAGCGAAAGTTACTCGGTCGAGTGATGACATTCATGACAGACGTTCTGAAATCTTACACGAATACACGCAAATGCATTTTGGCTCATGAAACAGACGAGAGAATGATGCCAAAGACGTTCGTAGACATCGTAGAAACGCATCTGTTGGTTCGTTTCAGATGGATGAAATCATTCTCAGAAGTTCTCTGAATCGTGATTTCTTATCAACCCGCATTCTTCAGTTTTCCGATGCGAAACCTGGCGTCGAAGTCAAGTTCGCTGTCTTCTTTCTTCCACAATCTTCCGTCACTGGCAACGAACTTTCCGACACCATTCGCAACTACTTCATCAGGTCTTAATCTTATATATGTATATATATATATAATATAATTATATGCAATAGTTACTCGGTCGAGTGATGACATTCATAATAATATATATAATATATATAATGTATATAATAAATAGCCTATAATATATATAATATATATATAGGCCTATAGATTATATAAGACTGGTGGTGCCGATGGTTCGATATGTTGGCTGTGGTTCATACAATACAACACAATACAACTGAAATTTGATTATGCCCTCCTTACAAAGCTCAGAAGTGCATATTGAAGTTCGGCAATAACTAATAATAATAATAATAATAATAATAATAATAATAATAATAATAATAATAATAATAATAATAATAATAATAATAATAATAACTAATAACTAATAATAATAATAACTAATAATAACTAATAATAACTAGTAATAATAACTAGTAATGATAATAACTAATAATAATAGTTAATAACTATCTATATAGGTAGATTCAAAGAGGAAAGTTTTAAGTTTAGAGCGAAAGACAGTCTCGCTAGGGGAGTCACGAACATGAGAAGGCAAAGAGTTCCAGATGAAGGGACCAGCAAATGTGAAAGAACGTTGGCCAAAAACAAGACGTGTACCAGGAACTACATACTTTCCAGCAGATGCTGATCGAAGAGAAGAGCGACCTTTAACAGAGTTACAAGGTGTGATCATAGAAGATAAGTAAGATGGCAGGTGATCAGTGCGTGCCATGTACATGAGGAGTGCCAGCTTGAAGCGAATGCGATCACTTACAGGAAGCCAGTGCAGAGAGCGAAGAGCTGGTGTGATGTGGTCACGGTAAGAGAGTCCAAGACACAGCCTTGCAGCTTGATGAAGTATTCTAGTTAGAGGAAGAAGTGTGTATTTAGGGAGACCGTAAAGTACTGAGTTACAGTTTCATCCTGCGGGCCTTCACCATCGCGGTCCTATTTGGTGTCATACAATTATTCTCTACGCTCCTGTTTACGAATCGTTCTACAATTCTTAGAAAAATATTAGCTTTCGGTATTTGATCCGCCACTCACCGAATACACACTGCTGACGTTTTTTCTTGGCTATTATCCAGGCATAGTACAATGTAGAGCTGGCAGTACAAAAAACAGACTGCGCCAATGTTTTATTTTGAAGGTAAAACTCAGTGATCAGTTAGCTGAATGATATTTAGATATCCACACCAGCAGCATTTCCATGGATGTTAAATGAGGTCCATATGAACTCTATATATACTGGTTCCCCATGGGTTCTGAATGGACTCTATAGGTGGCCATGCTGGCAGGAATGTGTAGGCTATCTGCGCGCGTCTAGTCACAGCTAGCGATTAATGCGATTTCACGCTCGTGCGCTCACAGCGGTCTCTACATGTGTTAGCTTATTGCGATGTTCTATTATGATGTTCTATTATGATGTTCTATTATGACGTTCTATTATGATGTTCTATTACGATGTTCTATTATGACGTTCTATTATGATGTTCTATTATGATGCTCTATTATGATGTTCTATTATGAAGTTCTATTACGATGTTCTATTATGACGTTCTATTATGATGTTCTATTATGATGCTCTATTATGATGTTCTATTATGATGTTCTATTGCAGTTCGGAAACAGAACTTGGACAATCGAGGATCAACGTCTCAAGTTCGTTTCTTCATCAAGTGGGAGTTCGCGGTCTGTATCAGTCGAGAGGGTTTCATTGTTTTTCATTGGCTAAACTGAAGAGTGAAGACGTCATATGTAGCTAAGTATTTGCCTTGTACTTCCTGTAATGTATACAGGCCATGATACACAGAGGTAATAGAATGCAAAGAGCTATATGAAGATGATAAAGAATGCTACGATATAGGTATACACCGCCAGGAGCCTGAGGAAGGTGTAGGTGTGTGATTAATGATGATGTTGAGGAATTGAAAACGATCGGAATTCAGGAAGCAGATCATCCAAAGGCGTGGTGTAGTGTCGTATATGACTCGGTTGGAGAACTTGAGATGACTTGTGACCGGCGGTTGATAGAGGCGGATGATAGGGTAGCGCGACGTGTGTCTGCGTAGCGAACAAACTTTGCAATCATGTCAGTTAACCAAGTTGGCTAATGCGAGGCGATGTGAGATGTGGATGGTTTGTTGGATCTCGTTCTTGTTCTGCCACGTGTAGTTAGGATAGAAAATTTGCCAATATGCGCCGTCGTGAGACTCTTGTAAGACGCTATATAAATGACCATTTACATATAGGCCTACATACTGACATAGGCGTATACATGTGTGTTGTTTTGTAGATCTGAACGAGTGTCTATACAGTGGCAATGCGTCTCTGCTACTCCAGCTAAACGACTGTGATCCGAAATCCGTTTGCTCCAACACCGTCGGATATTTCGAATGCGTCTGTGGACTCGACTACAAGGACGAGACGATCGAAGCAGAGTTCAAAGGTCGAAACTGTTCAGGTCGGTGGCTCTCATTTACATGTACATTCAGGTGGTACGTTGTCAAATGGTGGGATGCATTGTTGACTGCATCGGTTGATGATTGCGTCGGTTGATCATTGCAATGGTTGATGATTGCATCGGTTATGATAGGCCTATATATATTATATATATTATGTATATATAATATATATATAATATATTATATTCTGCACAGAAGGGATTGCTATTGGTCCCTTTTGCACGAACTGCAACGATGCAGCATAGAGCCTTTTCTGTGATCGGCCCAGTTGTGTGGAATGAGCTTCCACAGGAACTACGTCTACTTGCTGGGGTTATTACTGGAACATTTTTTACTAAACTCAAAACTGTCCTTTTTTGCCGTGCTAGAGTCGAGAGCGCTTCTGAGTAGTCGCCTTGAAGAAGCGCTATATAAATTCTTGAATGAATGAATGAATGAATATAGCCTATGTTGTAAGCTAGTTGTCAGGAGTATGTATATAGAAGACATGAAGGAAAGTCACCCGAAAAGTTTAAAGTAGATAATTGCAATATTTACATATCAAATTGGAACTATACTTACTGTAGGCTACACTGTGTACAGTTAACAAAAAAGAATAACGGAAAACGAAAGCGCACTTATGCTAATGTCCGATACAAGTCTCATCCACAATAATATTGTGAAACTGAAAATCGTCACCACCATGCATGGTCCGCACAAAGCTGTAAGGCCACACAATGGCACACAACCGTGAAGCTTATAGCTAAGCTTAACTATAAGACCGGTCCCCATAGCTTCTGGGACACTTCTATTTATACCATTCGCTTATCCTTCTTCACTCCAAATCGGGGTGCGGCTATCTGACTGTGCAGGTATGAATGAATTCTATACAGAATGGAAGAGCCACTTCGAACAATGTATATACAATGATATACATGTGTATATAATGTATATAATACATAGTGGGGTACGACGATGAAAACGATTATACGTATGATGATGACGACATCAGACGCCTTCTGTGGGTCGTGGGAAGATGCAGGGAGGTGTTTAAGTAAGACTACAGAAAGGTCGACATGCGAACATTGAAACACGTCATATGGCGACCAAAAAACATGTCACGCCAGTATAATATTATATATCCAGTATCCATGAATTCTAGATAAGAACCAATTTGGATCTTCACGAGTCCTATATGTATTGGACGATGCACGCGTCCTATATAAGTGTGTTCTACCATAAAAATTATGTGCATCATGCTGGCAGGTCGTCTGGTAATTCCAGCACTGTACGAACGCCCATGAACAGCTTCACATAAAAATTAATCGGAATTGAAACAGATATACCTATAAGATGTAATTATAAAGACCAAACATTCTCAGTCGACTATTATCCAATATTGTCCTGATGAGTTTTGATGATGGACGAACCACCGATGCCTTTGACTTTTGTTTGACCTTCCGTCGGTCGATCGGAATCCTACGGCGACGAGATACCTTATCTGGCTGCTGCTGCTGCTGATGATGATGGTGATGATGATGACGATGACGACGACGATGATGATGATTATCATGATGGTCGTGGTGATGATGATGGTGATGATGATGACGATGACGACGACGATGATGATGATGATGATCATGATGATGATGATGATGATCATGGTGGTCGTTCGATCGGTTGATTGTGAGTGTGATTGTGATTGTAATGATGGTGATGGTTATGATGGTGACGATGACGATGACGATGACGACGACGATAACGATGATGATGACGATGATGATGACGATGACGATGATGATGGGATCACATGTCGGTCCCTGCTGTCTACCGTTTGATGTGCTCAGCTGCAGTCAGACTCTTGATGGATGTTGGGCGTGGTTCCTGCTATTATCTGTCGGCTTTTGTTTCAGCTCCTCCTCTTCCTCCTGCTCTTGTTCCTCCTGCTTCTTCTCTTCCTGCTCCTCCTCCTTTGCTCCTACTCCCTCTCCTTCCCACCACCTCCTCCTCCTCCTCGTTCTCTTCGTCCTGAATATCAGTCAGACGTCTGGAGCGAACTTCCTCTCGCTTTCACAGCCAACTGTGATGCTTCTTGGGTGGCCATCGAATATGATATAGGCGTCTTCTATGACATATATAGGCGTCTTTTATGATATATAGGCGTCTTCTATGATATATAGGCGTCTTTTATTATATATAGGCGTCTTTTATGATATATAGGCGTCTGTGGTTTACGCGTGCTTGCGTACTGGATACTGAATATACCTTTTTACGACGCCAAAGGAGATTGTGGTTCCTCTCTCCAAAATCCTGTCTGGTTGGAATTGTTGAGATATCAACCAGCGGGATGTGGGGAACGATCGACAGCGACCGCCGCTCAAGATGCGTCTGCATAATATATGTCACCCCTCCTTCGCTTTTCCATCTTATCTCGCATGTATCCACCTTATCTCGCATGTATCCACCTTATCTCGCATGTATCCATCTTATCTCGCATGTATTCATCTTATCTCGCATGTATCCACCTTATCTCGCATGTATCCATCTTATCTCGCATGTATCCACCTTATCTCGCATGTATCCACCTTATCTCGCACGTATCCACCTTATCTCGCATGTATCCATCTTATCTCGCATGTATCCACCTTATCTCGCATGTATCCACCTTATCTCGCACGTATCCACCTTATCTCGCATGTATCCATCTTATCTCGCATGTATCCATCTTATCTCGCATGTATCCACCTTATCTCGCATGTATCCATCTTATCTCGCATGTATTCATCTTATCTCGCATGTATCCATCTTATCTCGCATGTATCCATCTTATCTCGCATGTATCCACCTTATCTCGCATGTATCCACCTTATCTCGCACGTATCCACCTTATCTCGCATGTATCCATCTTATCTCGCATGTATCCATCTTATCTCGCATGTATCCATCTTATCTCGCATGTATCCATCTTATCTCGCATGTATCCACCTTATCTCGCATGTATCCATCTTATCTCGCATGTATCCATCTTATCTCGCATGTATCCACCTTATCTCGCATGTATCCACCTTATCTCGCACGTATCCACCTTATCTCGCATGTATCCACCTTATCTCGCATGTATCCATCTTATCTCGCATGTATCCACCTTATCTCGCATGTATCCACCTTATCTCGCATGTATTCATCTTATCTCGCATGTATCCACCTTATCTCGCACGTATCCATCTTATCTCGCATGTATCCACCTTATCTCGCATGTATCCACCTTATCTCGCACGTATCCACCTTATCTCGCATGTATCCATCTTATCTCGCATGTATCCATCTTATCTCGCATGTATCCACCTTATCTCGCATGTATCCATCTTATCTCGCATGTATCCACCTTATCTCGCATGTATCCATCTTATCTCGCATGTATCCATCTTATCTCGCATGTATCCATCTTATCTCGCATGTATCCACCTTATCTCGCATGTATCCATCTTATCTCGCATGTATCCATCTGACCTCGCACGTATCCATCTGACCTCGCATGTATCCATCTTATCTCGCATGTATCCATCTGACCTCGCATGTATCCATCTTATCTCGCATGTATCCATCTGACCTCGCATGTATCCACCTTATCTCGCATGTATCTCGTTTAATAGCCAACAGCTGATATATTATACGTCGTGGATTAAAATGAAGGTTTTTTGTGGCTGCTATACATTGAGGTGTAGACAATATAGTCTTTGTCCTTTTAATTTTTCATTCAATTCAATTTTAGCCATCGAACGAGATAAGGAACGCCAAGATTTTGAAAAGTCGATCAGTTCCGCCGGGTTAGTCTGCTTTCATCCACCGTTCGTCTCATTTCGTCTAACGAACTATATAGCACGACACCAGACGATAAACATAGACTACTAGTAGCACGACATTGACATTGTTTACATAGGCGCAACCACCCTATGGGACCCACGGGACGCGTCCCCCCAACTTTTGAGTGGTCCCCTAACTTTATTATTATGGTCCCCTCCAACTTATAAGGAGGTGATTCATTTGGTCCCCCCAACTTTTAGGACGTGATTGCACCTATGATTGTTTGGCATAACAGACAGTAATGAAACAATATCTATTAATAAGCTAGGTTACATTGATAAGGAAAATTATTAACGGTTACTGTAAATAGTAGGCCTACTATTTTGTACTAGGCCTACTTGCTGCGGTGAACACATCTAGCTTATTAATAGATATTGTTTCATTACTGTCTGTTATGCTAAACACTTTGTAGGTCTAGTACTTGTTGTGGTGAACACATATAGCCTACAACTCATAGTCACAATTCATTTGTGATTCGAACCAGCTTTCATCTGTCTTTGTCTTGAGAATGTATACGAACTTTTTCCTTTTAACTTTCTGCTTATGACTTGTCTTATTTCTCTTTCTCTCCCTTCTATATAACTCATAGGGCCTACACTTGTTTCCTTTTCTGCCCATATCGCTTAAAATAATAGCTACACTCTCCACCATCTTGATATAAAATTCCTGTTTGTGGTTGCCCAGGTTTAGCGGGATCACTCTCTTTCTGGGTTACCCTTTCTCATGGATCTTTTACCAGATAGTTGATATTATTAGCTTCTTATTTTCACTGCACACTGTTATTTTGTCGTTTTTGCTGAGTTGCATTGTTCTGATCTCTCTGAATAAACAAGTTTGAATTGAATTGAACAAGGGACATGCATGGAGAATGCTAAACATGCAGAGACCTACGTAAGAAACAGATGAAAGTGTTAGAAATAGAAATGACGGTGGGGGTCCGGTAGAGCAATAGATAACACGCTGGCCAAGAGTGCGAAAGGTAGCGAGTTCGAGCCCCCGTTGAGCGGATATGCTTTGTAGGCTGCTATTAGCGCCATGTATTGCAGGCTGTCTGTTCAGTTGGTATAGTTAAGATTTATGTATTCTGTAATCTGAGTTCCTGTAAATTGTTTCAACTGCATAATTGTACGCTGTAACCGGTTGCGTTCTGTCAACCGGATTGTTGATTAAACGAAAATATATTATTATTATCGTAGAATGTGATGACTATAATAGGCCATAAATATATTTAAATTTGACAAGGATGCGGAAAGTCACTTTCTGAAGAATATCTTATTGAAGTTAATCTCTAGGAGTGAGATTCTATAATTACACAACTCACTTCAAATTTTCCAATCGATCCATATATATATATATTATATATAATATATAGATTATATATATTATATATAGATTATATATATTTGCTACACTACATACGCCTCGACTCTCCACCTGAATTCCGCTAAATTCTCTCTTCCCACTTCCACCACAAATGCCATCGCTCCTCCTCCTCCCACCGTCATCTGCCTCAGGATCCTCTACTTATCACAGCTTAGGCTTTCCACTTCAAATTAAAATCGCTTCTCTGCAAGAATTTCTCCTCTAATCTTTCCGATTCTTCGACCTTCAAGCTTTCTCGTCCTCTACGAACCCTCCCCCATCTATCGTCTGCTCTCTCTCTCTCTCTCTCTCTGATATCTTGCTACCGGACTGTGAACTTGGCTTATTCAGACAATCTGACATGACGTAGCGCTCGTGAATAAGCTCTTGCCCTTCGCTTAGCTTTAGAGTTTAGAGCATGGATAGATATTGATTTATGTCTTGTGAAAAAGATCATCAATATTAGTTATTAGCAATACACTCTGAGTTATTAGTGTGCTTTGCTTTGATTTCAGCTGCACAAACGGGAAATGTGACACTCCATGGGATCGTAAGTGATTAAAACTTTAAAAAATCACGATGTTATACTTATTTTGTAATTCTGATTCAGATTAATTTTGAATTGGTTTGTTTTCTCAATCTTTCCCCTTCTCGCGATTCATTCTGAAGCGAGTTGCTTGATTAAAATCGCCTAAAAAGAAACCACGTTTGTTTCATCTGTTTGTACACATGCAATGGACTCAGCCGATGTTTCTCTGATGTCTTGCATCGACTAAATGAAGAACACAAACATCAAAATAAAACAAGAGACTGGAATTTTTAACGTGCAGTTGTACACAAAATGTGCAGTTGTAGAAGCACTTCAATCTGTACAGTTAAAACTATAGCAAAAAAGGTCATTGCCCTCCGATTGGAAGTAATTTACCATGGATGATGGGAAAGGAAAGAAGGAGTTGTGCAGTTCTAAAAATTCCTTAAAAACAGCCCTGGCAAGAGAAAGCACACAAACGCCATGCCGGTTATTGTTTATGTTTTTACGTAGCCACTGATACAAATTAACTCCAGCAATAATATATCACCTGTTACATGTAATCAACTAAGTGCTGGTGTTAGGAGGCATTTGCGAATTGTTTTGACTGCTATGCGCAGGAGGAATGTGCAATTATCTTCTTCTGCCGCAAGAGATTTCTCTCGCCCTGTCGCCAGAGGTCGGTACCAGGCTCCGACGAACGAAATAGCGTTGATGATGACTCGCCTTTAACGCCAGGGGGCCTTGAGTGTTTTATGAGCGCTAATGTTAGCAGCGCGTTATTACTTAACGAATGCTAGACAAGAAGTAATTACGTCGGCATGACTCGTGGCTGAATCTCTTAGACTCTGCAGTTGTTTATTTTGCCGGAGAGATCATCACCTTGTCCGTAGAATTATATTGTGTATTTTTTAGCTAAAGGTACATGGTTATTGGTTGAGTGCTAAGACCGGCAAAACGAACTACAAGAATGCTTTTGTAAGGACCAAACTAACGAAGAAGCTTATTTTTTCATATGGAGCAAGGAGAGCTCCTCTAGCCTTAAGACCATCGTGGTTCCGTAGTCTTAAGACCAAAAGCCAAAGCGTGCTCTCTAGTTTTAAGGCCAAAGAGAGTTCCTCAGTCTTAAGACCAAGGGAATCTCCTTTGGTCTTAAGCTCGCTTCTCGTGGTCTTTGAATTGGGTCTTTAAATTGGGTCTTTAATTTGGATATTTAAAATTGAATATCTAAAGTGTGCTTTTAAAGTGGGTCTTTAAATTAGGTAAAGACCCAGAGTCGCATTAAGGCCGCCCGGGTGCTGTGAAAACCTTCCAATCAATCAATCAATCAATCACATAAATTTATATTCAACAAATACGTTCACCGGTTTTGTTAGCTTATCAGATATTTGCAAGCACATCAATGAAGCGACGTTTTTATTTTGCCATTAAGAATAGCAGTCTTGATGTTTAAATATTTGTGGTTATAGTCAGGACGTAGACTATGTGCCAAGGTAAATGTTGATGGAGTTCCATATTATCATTACGGTAACTGCGACGCTGCGGCTACATTGTTAAATCATGCCCGTTGATTATAAATGTTAATTCTAAAAATCTCCTTTACACGATGATGGCATCTAAACTAGAAGACTATACGATTTGTCATGGAAAGCTCTTGCTAACATTTGCACGTAATTGTTATCGTAAACTCGGAGTTTCTATGGTCTCCACAAAACGCTAAGTCTGTGAGAAAGCAATGTTTTCAGTTTCGAGTGAAGACCTGAGGGGACAAGATATTGTGTATGCGGTTCCCTCAGGTCCCCCTGTATATAGCTTGCCGTTAAGGATGACTTATGTCCACTGAATGACAGTTACTTCTGGAATCTTCTGCAATTCCTGCGACAGATGAGTCCTCATCGATGATATTCAACTGCAGATCGAAAATTCTGCGATCACTCTCAGGCGGATCTGGAGA
This sequence comes from Lumbricus terrestris, assembly GCA_949752735.1. Taxonomy (NCBI): domain Eukaryota; kingdom Metazoa; phylum Annelida; class Clitellata; order Crassiclitellata; family Lumbricidae; genus Lumbricus; species Lumbricus terrestris. Next base: position 17,721,838 of record OX457039.1, on the reverse strand, counting down.
AAGCGTAATTCCATGGCAACTCGCTCGAGGACAGCATCGAATTAAGCAACATCTCGATACCATCGTTCTCAGTTCATCCCTGAACCTGGACTTCACCGAGAATAAGACGATGGGTGTTGACAGAGGATAAGCGGCGGATATCAGCTGCAGTGCGTCGACAACCTTGTATATTTTATGATCAAAACCCAACTCAAGTAGAAGATGGGTAAGCTGTAGCGGAGCCTTAAGAACGGCGACAGCAGCAGCGCAGAAAACGACTACTCTCACCATTGCTGCAACGTCGTCGTTATCTTGAGAAGCACCATTCATCTGACTGAAGGCAAATCCGTCACTTCTTCTTCTTCGTCTCTTCCAGACAACCAACACTAGTAACACTATCACAGAAAGAAATGCTGCAACCTCCAACCACCGCGAAACGCTCGACAACACTTTGTGTAGTGCAAAATGACCATCTGAACTGCTGCAGTGCTTGATGCCAGAGATGTCTAAGAGGCTTGCGGTCCAGAAATGCCCCAAGTTTGCAAGAGCGCAAACGATTAAGAATGAACCGATGACGAACTTTGTGCCAAGCAGAGAGCAATATTTGGCAGCAAGATTCATGAAACATCCTCTTCTATCGTGCGACGTCATAAGTTGTTGTCGCAAAAGAACGTTGAACAGCATCAGAACATCCAGCCATTGCATGTGACTAACCATTAGAACTAACCACGTCCAGAATTTACATGCGAAGTCGACAGTGATCCAAGACCAGTGGCTGCCGAACAACAGACTCAGAAACCAACTGCCGTAATCAAACGTCACCTTTACGGTATTGATGACCAGAATTGCGGCAAGATAGATGTATGCTTCGTGGTGAGGCCACAAACGGCGACGTATCAGAATAGCCAAAGCCAGTATGTTGCACGGAATTCCAGTGACGGTTAGAAATGAAAGATAGAAGTCATGGATCGGAACGATGATATCGAAATGAGCGCGGTACTCAGAAATCCAATCGGTTTCTTCAAATGCGTAATATGCAGCTTCGTCGGAAATTATATCGGAAGTAACGTTTTCAGTCATTGCTGCTCAATATCAGCTTCTCTGAAGAGGACGAAGATGTTTCTAATTATTATGTCAAATATATCTATTTTAATGTTTACTGTTGCTATGTCGACGACAGATCTCTCCTCTGCTTCGAGCAGACTAGATTTGACTAAACAGTAAACACAATATTATGTAATTATTGCAGCATCGAAACGCGCATCTTTCTCCTGCTTAAGTGACTATAAACTCTCTTCAAATAATAATGTTTGTTTGGCCCATTGGGCTATTTTTCATCCCTGCGGATGAGTTTTCGATTATCATATTTTAGGCTTGCAACCAGCAACCAGCAAATGCATAACACTGACAAGGGTACGGTTTGACTGATTTGGCGCATTTATTGGCTAATCGCTCTATAGGCTACTCTGCCACAACTATTATACATCAGTCCTATTTCAAAGCCTTGGTCTGTATACATGTAACGCCCATGATCTGCTAAATGTTGGCTCCATGGTTCATAGTACGCAGCGTGTTGGATTATGTCTTTAATTAACTCGCCTTTCATGATGTATGTCCTCAAAAAAATTTGCAAAGTAAAGCTACATACAAAAATTTTAAAAATATATAGAACTGTGCAATTCACACGGTATGATATTGTTGGAAACATGGCCGCATCAAGGCTATAGTGCTCCAATCCATCATGCACATAATATTTATAACTGCGGGTCTTCAAAACTGCAGGCCCGAGTGCTGGCAGCACCCTTAGCACCCATCTTAATGCTGGCCTGGGTAGACCGACATGTATCTGCTGCATTTAACAATTAGCTCTGATTTCACACAGATCGTCCAAATGACGCCATTGTTACCACTTAGCTTCTCGTTCCATTAGTTCAATTTATTTTATCCAGCTTCGTCTTGCTTTATTTATAAGTCTACCTTATCTGTGCAACTTTTCTTACGCCACCTATAAACATCGTCTGAAATACTATTTCTCAGACCTATGATAGTCTGATTCTATTGCACGTTGATGCAATGGTCTACTTGAAAACTTGCAGAATGCCACAGTGGCAGTCTTTTAAATCAGTGAATGTGAGCATAATGAAGATACAAGTAGCAACAACAGTTTCTGAATCCTCCACTGTGCCACTCCTTCTCCTTCAGTTCCGTCTTTCCACCTCGGGTCCTCTGTTACTCCACTGGTGTCACGAAATAGAGTAAGTAGCCCCTAATAATCATATCCCCAAGATGAAAAGAAGTTTTTAAAAGCCACTTACGCGAGTCTTTATTTCTGCAAATAAATTTCCATTTGCTTTGTTTTGAACAATGACGCTTTTATAATTTATTATAACAGGTGTGTTTATTCCTATACTAGACAGTTTTTATGCTTTGGTTTTAGAGCATTTAGAACATTTAGAACACCTAAGAACACTTAGAGTCACTAACTAATTTCTAGCTGCCTTGATACATAAATCAATTAGAGTCACTTTAAATTTTGAATAGCCTACACTACAGCATGAATTTTTCAATTATACGCAGTTTTCAATAATTGGAATATAGATCTACTGGTTTATTCCCCGGATACTCTACACTCGGCATATTTCATCCCCTCCCCCGGATAGCTTTAGGTGAGTAGAATATCCAGTGACACAGGCGTGGTTTTGCCAGGCCGCTGCCTTATAGTTGCATACCGTCAAAGACAGCGTGGTCGTATACTGACCAGCAGCTGCAGCCTGACCCAATGCGTGACTTAGTCTAGAGTTTGGTACGTCTCAGCCGTCGGAGCTAAAAACGAGTGACCGAGTCAGTCAGTGTGACTTGACATAGTAGGACCTACTCCGCTGCATGACTTGACCTAGTAGCCATACTGCATGACTTGACCTAGTAGCCATACTGCATGACTTGACCTAGTAGCCATACTGCATGACTTGACCTAGTAGCCATACTGCATGACTTGACCTAGTAGCCATGCTGCATGACTTGACCTAGTAAATTCTGCGTGACTTTGTCTAGATCGCATCTTTGCCTTTTCAGCTAACACGATTAGCAGCACATAATCTGAGTCAGACCCTCCACAGTTGATTAGCATTCTCTTTTATCTGTTGGATAATATGAATATATCTTAATGTGTTGTTTTGACAGTTGTGATAACAATTACGATCGGGACCTTCACACTGCTGCTGTTGCTTCTGATCGTCGAAGTCGTCAGCCAAACAAAGCACGTGAGGTCAGTCTATTGTTATCGGTTGCAATCAACGGATCTCTCTTCTTTCGTTTCAATCTATGGCTGATGCCTCCAACGTTCTTGGCATGCATATCTTGTCTCCCTCTCCAATTTCAGTCTATTTGCTCCGACGCATTGATGATGCGGCACACGATTTCTTTGATTGACATCTACATGTAGTTCATTGTTGCACGTCTGTATACACAGCACCCATGATAAGAACAGACTATAATTTATTTTTACTAGATGAGGTTACTTACATTTAATGGATTCAAACGCGTTGTATAGCCTATGTGCGTGAGTTCTTCTGGTCTAGAGCTTTATGTTTGCAAACACTTATACTGCCTTCTATACACCGGATCCCATGTGGAAATAAGGGTTCTTTGTGGATCCCATGTGGGAATAAGGGTCCTTTGTGGATTCCATGTAGGAATAAGATTCCTTTGTGGATCCCATTCCTACATGGAATCCACAAAGGACCCTTATTCCCACATGGGATCCACAAAGAACCCTTATTTCCACATGGGATCCGGTGTATAGAAGCCTGTAGTGACAGCCATACAAAGATTTGTACACCGACAATTTATACCTTCACCGCTTCTCATACAAACAGGGTTTTTTAGAGGAGCAATGTATTCTTATGGATTAAGTTTTTAGGGTTTTGTGTTCAAAATACGAGCATGCTTAACGATTTTTACAATAGAGTATTTACTACAGGATTGAGCTGTGATGCAGAGTTGAAATGTTGTGGAAACTGAACATTATGAACAAAACAATAAATGCTTTAGAAACTTCATGGCATCATCATGCGGAGTCACACAAAATAATAGCACACGAAAACAACAAATTTGCATTACGAGCTAATAGTTTCCGAAGCTGAAACCAAAATAGGTCGCAGATAAAATATTTGGCTGAAATCATAAATTGTTCTTTCACTTATGGCATTTTCCCCCAAGCTCTGAAAACAGCTAAAATTGTGCCAATTTTTAAACAGGGTGCCAGAGACAATTTTACTAATTACAGGCCCATCTCCGTTCTTCCCTACTTTTCAAATTTTTTTGAGAAAATCATGTATGAACGCATCAATAAATTTCTTGCAAAGAACGAAATTATATTTTCTTCCCAACACGGTTTCCAAGCTGGGCATTCTCCATCTATGTCACTGTTAAGTATGCAAGATAGAATTTCTGCTGCCATTGAAAGAAACGAGTACTCACTAGGTGTTTTTTTGACTTGGCTAAGGCCTTCGATACGGTAGATCATGAGATCTTATTAAGCAAATTGGAAAGATATGGTATACGAGGCATTCAACTTCAGTGGTTTAAAAGTTATTTAGAAAGTCGTTCGCAATGTGTCTATTGCAATGGCTCCTTCTCAGCACTAAAAGCAATTAAATATGGAGTACCTCAGGGTTCTAACCTGGGCCCCCTACTATTTCTAATTTATATAAATGACCTCCCCAATGTTTCTTCTAAATTATATTTCATATTGTTTGCAGACGATACGAATGTCTTCTATTCTCATAGTTCTCTGGAAACCCTCTTTCAAATAGTAAATACGGAGCTGACATTAGCAGCAGATTGGTTCTGTGCCAATAAACTTACACTTAATCTTGCTAAAACGAACTATATCCTATTTAGGTCTCATAGGAAACCCTGTCCCTCCCAGCTGCCTTTACTAAGTATTAATGGATCTCATCTCTCTAGGGTAGAATCCACAAAATTCCTGGGAGTATATGTAGATCAGCATTTAACATGGGTAGATCATATAAAATGCATTTCCTCAAAAATTGCTAAAAATACTGGGATAATAGCACGTACTGCTTACCTCTTACCTCCTTCTATCTGTGTAAAATTATATTATTCGCTTGTGTATCCATATTTAGCATACTGTAATCTAATATGGGCATCTACCTACACTACTAGACTGCATAGACTGATAACACTCCAAAAAAGGGTGATTCGCAAAGTGGCTGGTACTGCATATTTATCGCATACTACCCCATTATTTTGTGATTTTAACATATTAAAATTTGAGCAGATTAGACTCTATCAATCAGGAGAATTTATGTACCGCTTTGACCACGGTTTGCTCCCTCCTGTTTTCAAGGGATTCTTTAATCTTGGTTCACAGATCCATTCTCATTCAACAAGAAACTCGTCGAACTACATAAGTATCTTTGCTCGCACTAATTCCCGTCTATTCTCTATTAGAGCCACTGGTCCCTCAATCTGGAATAAAATCCCTCTAGAAGTCAGGCAATCTCCATCATTATCATTATTTAAGAAAAAGTTACGCTCTCACCTAGTTGGTAATAGCAACAATGTGTTATGAAGTATCATAATGATGGTCTATTTAAGCCACTCGCGCATACTTGTTTTGCATTTACTAATCTTTACTCTTTCTTATCTAGTTAAGAGTTTACTTTTTTCTCTTGTTTAGTTAAGATATCTGAAGTATAGTTGTAATCATTGTAATAATTCACCTCTTAGTTAATAGCAATTGTCGGCCATCCCATCTTTTTGTTTCACAAGTATGTAGGTGTCCCTATTAGCGGGGTCAGTGATCCCTTCAGGGCCCATCCTTGTGGCCATTCCCAATTGATTATGTTACATGTAATTTTGTTTGACTGTAATAAGTGATTGGTTACAGAATAAAATGATTTGATTTGATTTGGTTTGATTTGATTTGAAGTACTGAAGCATAATATTTTGTTGTTTCACTTGTCCAACTTTTCTTTTGTGTATTTCACCAACTTGTCTCACTCTACAGGAAATTGTTGGCGGAGAAAAGAAAGCGGAAGTCTCTCTCCGTGCGTCGCATGACGATGATGCCCGACTCAGAGCAGCTGCTCAGCGCCTCAGCTTCTCTCTCTGTCGACAACGAGATGTCGAAATGTTCCAATGATACAGCGACGGCAGGGGCAGGGGCAGGGGCGGGTGCGGGTGCTGCGTCCAGTCGCCAACATTGACTCAAAAACCAATAGAGCAGCAGCACTTGCGTTGAGTCTCTGATCATCGTGTCCGCCCCGTTCGTGTATAGGCAGCCGCTGTCAAGGTGCCTTCTGTATCCGATTATAAGTGAAATCGATATGTCGTGTGTGCTTAAATTTCTGTCCAGGGTAACGGCCTCTGTTGTCATAGACCCTGGTCAAATCGGATCCATCCATCCATCGTGTGTGCATGGCAGTGGTTCGGGTCACTCCAACACATAGATAGGATTAAGTTATCTTACATTTACTGCGTCTATCAGTATTGTAATCACACAACAGGAGTGGCTTAGGTTTGCGAAATTTCGAGAGCAAAAATTAATAAACGGACATTCTGGTATTTCTTAAAAGACCATTTTAGTGTTCTGTAGGCTAATAGGCCTAAGTCGTAGAATAGCAATGGGGAAAACCAACTAGAACTGCGTAGAGAGAAGATCTGTGATTGGAACTATGTTCAATCTGGTGTGGCTCACTGAGTCACTGCATTTCCGACCGGATTGTTCTGGTTAAATGTGGCATACGCTAAAGCCACCAATTATTCTTTGTTTTTACATTTTAATCATTTCTAATTCAAAATTCCGGTCAAATTTTCCTATAAGACATTAGTAATCCAACGTTCTAAACCACCTAGAACATCAATACTCTCAATGCTCGAGCCAACAACAAGATCACTTACTGTAGGAGTGACCTGACCTATATTGAGGTGTCGAAACGGTTTATTTTGTCGGGATTTGTAAGCCAAACTGTGACACAATGTTGGCTTAAACGTTACGCAGATAACAATACAAGCGCAAGTCAGCTGGCTCAAACAATTAACATACATGAAATGTCATAATTATTATGATACACTATTAAACAACAAGGCAAAAGGTTCGTCTATGGTCATAATTTTGTGTATGCAGCAGGCTTCCATATACCATGGTTCAAAAAGAAATTCATCCATATGACACATCACTGTGACAGTCTATTAAACAGCAAACCGCGTGTAGACTAAGCTTATACATGCCGCGCAATGGCGTTACGGTTTAATTTAAACATCTAAGAGAAGGATTCGTACACTGCGCTCCATGCAGCAGACCAGTTAGTTAAGTCATTAGTCATTAAGTTCAGCTCTAATTCTGTTTGTATGTGCACTTGTTATAGCGCCCCTTCATGCTTCCTATACTCAGAGGCGCTCCCAACTACAGCGCGGACACTCAGTCGGAGTTTCACGCCGAAGCGCTAAGCAATTGTGCAGTGGCGGCGCTAGGGAGGACTGGGGGGCTAAGCTGCAAGGGGCTCAGCCCCCCTAAAAAAAAGGCCATCCGAATTTTAAAAAATTGAAATATCCAAGATTTTTAGTCGATGACTAAAAAAAAAAAAAAAAAAAGGTCGTCAGAAATTTTGGCGGCGAAAATGGGCTCAGCCCCCCGAAACTGAAATCCTGGCGCCGGCACTGCAATTGTGATTGAAGGACTTGCCCAAGGTCTCTTACGCGGCGACTTGAGGTGGATTCGAACCTGCAACCCTCCGGCTGCAAGGTATCGAACATACCCACTACACCACCGCGCCCCACGACGTATGACGAGGTCATACTAGTAAGCAATGGACCTCAGATGTCAAGCAATGGCAAGGTCATCATAAGTCTCTTGGTCATAAGTCTCTTAATGACGTAGTCTACAGACGTGGAAGGCTGACGCTGGCAGTCTATTAGTAGGAGGGACAATCCACAGTTCCACACAGTTTATTCATCAGAAGACTGGATACTAGGTGTGAATACGCCCTTAATAAGCATGTGCCCAGGATAGCAGCTTGGGTTACGTTTAGCATGAGATTTATAGAAAAATAACTGTGGGGTGGTGAAGCTTTTGTGTGTAGTTGGGGCTTGCAATGAAGGCTTTACTATGAAGCCCTAAAAATACTAGGGATTGAACCCCAGATCCTCTGGTAATTTTCACCCTGACGCCTGATATCTAACCATCTATACGAGTGTATTCGATACTCTAATCCGTCGGACCAAAATAGTTGGAGTTTATCACCATTGTAAACATCTGGAAAGAAGATGACGAAGACACGATACAAGACTGATTTAATCGTCTATCGTCCAGACCATTGCAATCGGATATGCCCAGCGGCTGAATTCTGTCATGAACTTATCCGACCGAAGTTGATCGCAAGAATTCCATCGCTATACCGGTACTCTATCAGATGAAATCGAATGCACGAAACATGATGTGATGGATCGGCAAAAGCCCAGCAAGTTAACTCACCAAAGTCATACTATAGTAAGCAAACAAACGTTCACACTTAATAGGCCTATATATTGTATGATAGGCCTACACGTTTTAGCTCCTCACAGTCCTATTATCTAACGGCGCATTCGTTCACTTGCTACTACATCGGCTGGCCTTTTGATAGCAAAGTTTAATTAAATCAGTACAGATCGTAGCGCCATAAAAATGGCGGAAGAGAGCACACCAGATCACGTGGCTAAAGTAGAGGATTGTCTAAGAATAATTAGAGTAACAAAGTCCACATGCAGAGTTCTGCTATTAGTTAATGTCGCTATTCTAGCACCCTTGTGATATTCTAGTGGGTCCGACCTCTTCAAGTGCGTCCTTTATTGCCACATAAACTGTCTTATGAATTCTGGTGTTTAGGTTTAAATGATTTCTCATGTTATGTTAATTATGACTGCTGCAACGTTGTGTTCTTTTGCTGCAATAATTGTTTTACTGGAATCAACAAAGACATAAAAGCAAGAGTACAGTTACCGACAAGCAACAAATAAACGATATTAACATAATCGTAGGAGGCGGAATCCAGAGAGGCAACTGCCCCCCACCCCATCCCATATCGGGCAAGTCTGTTTTTCGGGCAAGTCGGCCTAGACCCAGAATAATACGAAACAAACTATAGGCCTATATATACTTCATCAAGTTCAACGTTCATTATCAAACCACATTTTCTCCCAATTCCAATTTGCCCGAATCGAGTTAGACCCTATCGTTTAGCTGCATTCTTTTTGTTTGTATTGCGGAAGAAATAATAGTTAGTGACTTTCCCTGACTAATGTCCGTCTGTGTTGTCTGTTTGTCTATTTGTCTGTATGTTTCTCTGTTTGTCTGTTGTGTTTGTGTTTCGCGCAATATTTACATATTCGAACATCTCTTTATGTGGCCTATACTTTAGTTGGTCTTGAATGCTGACACTGTCATCAATCCCACCGTTTATTTTAAGGATTCGTCATAATATTAGAATATACTAAACATACGCCTAACATATTTCTTTGCTTCTTTTTTATTTTTGAACCATCGAACTTTTGTACTCATCAAAACTGTTTTGCTATATCCTGTTTTTATTAAACTCACATGAAAAGCGAACCATCAATAGGCCTATGGCTTCATTTAAAGGGAATTGTAGCTGCAGTCTATCGTAACACAAGACGTATGCGAATACAATTTTTCTTGAAACATGATTCAGGCCAAGTAATTTTTCATAGAAAAATTCTTTGGCATCTAACCAAAGTCACATTCCAGACCTTGATTCTACTTTCAACTGCATCAATAATTATTATGATCGTAGGCACTCATCCGTAAGACATTCGTTTAACTTTTATGACGTCTACAGACAGCGTCAAATGAATCGAACTTTCCGCTGTGGGCCAGAGTGGGCTGGAATAACTCCTCCGCTGGTTGCACTCAGCCAGTGCCAGTCCCAAGCCTGGATAAAGGAGGAGGTGGCACTAATCATCTTTGATATGACGCATTGCCGTTAGGCAGCAGCAAGCTAGTGGTCTGGAATTGGCTCCCACGTACGGGAGCAAAGTCTGCTTCCGGGGTTCTTACCGAACCGTTTCTTTTATTCAACGCGAAACTACTTTTTGTCCTGCTGGAGTCTGGACGCTTCTGAGTAGTCACCCATTAAATGTGCGCTATAGAAATTGAATGAATAAATGAATGAATGAATCAATCAATCAATTAATTAAAGTTTTTTCGTCGGTGGATCTTGTGGTTGTTGCACATCGCGGATTTAAAAGCTACTGACGAGGACTTGAAACTACTAACGAGTAGAGACTTAAGACTATACCAGCGAGGACTTTAAACTACTAACGACGGTTTCGAAACAACTGACGATGACTTCAAAACAACAAATGTGAGGAAAAGTATATACCATGTATGTGTGGCATGCACACATACATGCATGGTATATACAGTACATGTATGAATGCATGTGCGCATATGTATGTGTGCACATAACAATAAATTATGTGCGTGCGAAGACTCTCATTGTAGAGACTTTTACTACCTCGCATAAGCGCTGCTGCCCAGTCTATATAGGTATCCCTTGACATGAAGGCCGGAATAAAAAAACTGACAAATTGTTGGCTATTAGTTGGTTCGGTATATTACGTTGCATGTTTTGATGTCTTTCGAATGTAGAGCAATGAGCTGAATATTGATGTGACCGAGTTCTCCTCTTGCAGTCGACAGTGTTTACATGCTGGACTAAAATCGTTTGAATTTAAGGACATTAAAAAGAACAGCTTCAACCATTTTTTTTGTAGGTGCTTTGCGTCTATTAGCACAGTCATTATACATGTAATGATACACCGTGGTTCAAAAAAAGTAAGCCAAATTGTTTTTCATATATTTCTAATGCCTGATAACATATCAAGCTAAAATTTTCCAAATATTTAGAGAATTGGACCAAGAATATTATTCCAAAATTTCACGAGATTGCGTTGAACGGATAAAAAGATATGAATCTTTAAACTTCATATGCGGAAATATCAGTTTACAAGCAATTTTCTGTTAGATTCAATAAAATGTAAGTCAAACTTTTCTCATTATCTTTATGGCCTGATAATTAATCATTCTAAAATTTTCCAGATATGTAGATAATTGAACTAACAATATGATTCCAACAGTATGGTTTGATCATTTCATTAAATAAGATGCTCAAAATGTCCTCCTCCTACTGCTTGCACGCAAGCCTGGAAGTGCTGACGCTATTGCAATGGCAACAGCAACGTCGATTATCCTCTGGTCCAGGCCATCCCACACTTCCAACAAGCGTTGCTTCAGATGGTTTATATCATGGATTGTTGTCTGGTAGACTCGGTCTTGCATCACGCTCCGCAGTTTATAGTCGACAGGATTCAAATTTGGGCTGTTCAGAGGCCATAATGTGTGAGAAATGAAGTCTGCATGGCGTCTCTCTTGTCAGCATTTCGATGGCTTCCTTGGCTCTGTGGGCTGGGACAGTCTGGGGCTAGATTTCTGATTACAGGTAGAAGATGCTGTGACAGCAGAACGTCGCGATAAAAGGTTCCATTAATTTTTACTCCGGTATCAATGAAGATTATGGGAACAACCAATCGCCGAAACCTCAACGAATAGGCCTACCATAACAGACTTGCTGAAAACTGATATTTCGGGAGATGAAGTTGAAATATCCATATCTATCTATCCGTTCAAATTTATGACATGATATTTTTGAATCCTATTCTTGGTTCAATTATCTAAATATTGGGAAAATTTTAGTATGATTAATCATCAAACATTCGAGATGTAAGAAAAACAGTTTGGCTTACATTTTATTGAATCTAACCGAAAATTGCTTGTAAACTGAAATTTCGGCATATGAAGTTGAAAGATACATATCTTTTTATCCGTTCAACTTGATCTCATGAAATTTTGGAATCATATTCTTGGTCCAATTCTCTAAATAGTTGGAAAATTTTAGCGTGATATATCATCAGGTATTAGAGATATATGCAAAACAATTTGGCTTACTTTTTTTGAACCACGGTGTAGAAGCGATTTCATGTGGTGTATGCTTAGCAGATCATAATATAATTATACAGTCTGGAGTTTGAGTAGATCTATAAGAAACATAGCCTACAGGGAATGGAAGTGGGATCTCAAGTGTCAGTAGGCCTATGCGGTATACACGATCACTGAAGTTCTGTGCCACTCTATATATCAGATCCCGTAGTTTGGTATCACTGCTGCAGGTGGGATAATTATTTATTATCCATTGTTCTTCGTCGTTTCCAATTTAAGCCCTGAAAGGTTCTTGGACCCTACGATGGCTATATATAGAGAGGAAGCTCGATCACGTGATCACATCTCGATCGATCACGTGATGAATGCAAGACTGAGGGAGGTTGCCATGCACCCAGGGCTGTTTTTAAGGAATTTTTAGAACTGCACAACCCGTTCCTTCTTTTCTCATCCTTCATGGTAAATTACTTCCAATCATAGGATAATGACCTTTTTTGCTAGTTTTAACTGCACAGAACTTGTGACAGAAGTGCTTCTACAGCTGCACAGATCCATTTAGAACTGCACATTTTGTGTACAACTGCACGTTAAAAAAGCCCTGCATGCACCGAACGCATGCTGCAACTAACGCAGAGACTGGAGTGGGATCAAGGCCGTAGCCAGGATTTTATTTCGGGGGGTGTTTCACCAATTTTCTTTCCCAAAAAACTACATTTTCCATTTCGGGGGTGTTTTCATGGTTTTATTTCATGGTTTTTACGTCATATGTTCGTGAATGCATTATATTATTTTTCACATTTTCCATTTCGGGGGGGTGTTCAAACACCCAAAACACCCCCCTAGCTACGGCCTTGAGTGGGATGAATGGATCAGTGAACAGTTACCATTCGTCTTTCCACTAAAATGGTGGTGGACAATTATAGACGCCCTGAAGACGCTCCTTTGAGATTAAGATATTAGACTCCTTAAAGATTTCAATGCCACGCATGAGATGATTGTAGTTTACGATTACGATTACGATTTTCCTGTCTCGTCTCACTGACTTTGGAAGACGAGAGCCACACGGAGATTTCACGTGAACCGCAATGAATGGGACAAATCCACAGGTGACTGAGACCATAATAATTATTTGAAAAGGATTGCTGAGAAGGATATCTCTCATCTAAATGTCGGTCTTCACTCAGCATGAAGAAAATTTGAAGAAAAACATCTTTGCCTGGAGATGAATATAATAATTTTTTAGACGGCTACACCCATCTGAGTCAGTCAACAGCCCAGGGGAGGAAGTCGGGTTGTAGAACGTGAGCCCAGGTGGCTTAAGGGTAACAAAATCCGCGAGGGTATACCATGGCGTATGGGGTTAGAGTTGCAATTAAGGGAAATAAGCGTGAGAGCACTGTATAGCTGAGGGGGCCGCAGTGCTGACGGCACCGATGTAGAGTCGACGGGTGTTCAGAGACGAGTTGAGAAAGAGGGTGCCAATCAGTCTGTCTATGTTTATGACATCTGCTGAGGAAACGGAAGATTTATGAGATCGGTCGCCGACGCTTTTGATTCTTCTGCTCATCTCTCCTTCGCTTCGTTCGTCTTCTTCTGCACGTCATCGGTCGTATAGATGCGTCATCATCATCGTCTGCTGAAGAAGAGGACGAGCAGGACGGGCAGGACAAGGAGGACAAGGATGACGAGGAGGACGAGGAGGACGGGGAGGACGACGAGGAGGAGAGGGACGAGGAGGAGAGGGAGGAGAAGGACGAGGAGAAGGAGGGGAGGAGAGGCCTCTTCTTCTTCTTCTTCTTCTTCTTGTCTTTGTTGTCGCTGTTGCTGTCTCGGCTGCAGTGTGCTTACGCGGCGGCGGTCTCTCTTGCATTGACAACAATAGGTCGACAACAATCATCGACGGCGGTGATCATAGCACACCACCACCACAACCACCACCACCACCACCACCACCACCACCGCGGCAGTCCGCAGTAATAAATCAAACCCTACTGCAGTGCTCAAGGCATATATATATATATATATGTACAGGGTGCGCCAAAAAAAGTAATCCCCTACGGTTTTTTGCCCATATCCTGGCCGAACATACGAATTTTTAAATGAAACTTTACAGACTTAAAGGCAATTCATATTTACGTACAGTGGTCAAATTTTTAAAAAATATTTCAAACAGAACAAAAGTTATATCACTTTTAGTGAGGCCACCCAGCGTTTTTTGACGATTCAAAAACGAAGCGCAAAAAATTTAGGTTTTTGGCCAATATCTTGGTCAAAAGTAAGAAGATCGAAATGAAATTTTACATGCTTAAAGAAAATTCATATCTGCACATGATGGTCAGATTTTATCAAAATGTTTCAAACAGTACAAAAGTTATACCACTTTTAGTGAGACCACCCACCGTTTTTGACGATTCAAAAACGAAACGCAACAAAAAGTAACAAAAACACGCTTTTATTAAGTCTCATCTCAAATAACTGTTGTCAAATGAACTTGGTAGTGCTTCACAACTTGTGCTCAATGTGCCCACCACCAGTGCCAAAACTTCTTTTGAGTCTCTTTGCAAAGTTCTTGATGGAGCTGTTGATTAAGCTGATAGATTCCTTATTTACCGATTTTATTGTCATCTTGCTAAGTGACTTCTCAGTGACGTGCCGCTACGCTGGCGCCCTGTTCCTTTTTTAAATAGTTATAATGATAATCATCTGGCAATATCAAGGCTATCTGATAACAATTATTTGAGATGAGACTAAATAAAATCGTGTTTTTGCTACCTTTTTGCTGCGTTACGTCTTTGAATCGTCAAAAAACGGTGGGTGGCCTCTTTAAAAGTGCCATAACTTTTATTCTGTTTGAAATATTTTGCTGAAATCTGGCCATCATGTGCAGATATGATTGTCGTTAAGCCTGTAAAATTTCATTTCGAAATTCTTACTTCCGGCCAAGATATTGGCCAGAATAATTAAATTGGTTTTTTCTTACTTTTTGTTGCGTCGCGTTGTTTAATCGTCAAAAAACGGTGGGTGGCCTCACTAAAAGTGATGTAACTTTTGTTCTGTTTCACAAATGGCGATGAAATTTGGCTATTGTACGTAGATATGAATTACCTTCAAGCCCGTAAAACTGGATTTGAAAAATTCCTATTTTTGACCAAGATATTGACAAACAGCCGTAGGGGATTACTTTTTTTTGGCGCACCCTGTATATATATATATACGCACAATTGATGTGCTAACGCTCATACAAATATATACAATTTTTATACATACACTCACACTACATAAATATGAAACATATGTAGAGGCATGAGTTGTAGGCTGTATAAATGGCCTGATATATACACATGTATACATGCTATAAGTGTATACATTCGCATGAGCATGCATGCGGGTGATATAAGTAGACCATCTATCTACTTTTTCAGTACTTCAGGTTCAGACAGGACCCTGGCTGGCGCATGCAGAAACGCTTCTGTCAGGCAAAAGCTTACAATAAAGGCGCTATAACAAATGTCTATATATGCATCTACACAGTATATGCCTATGCCTCTCGCATCATGCTAAATTCGCAGGCCTCTCTCTGCAACATAATAATGTTCGTCCCTTGCACTCTACCGGTTGTCTTTACCTCTTTGTCTCTCGTGTTCGGTGTATAGACTGACATAGGCTACTTTTGCCCACTGTCGGTCATTACCTGCGATCGGTCCCTCCACATGGAATGGCCTTCCCCTCTTCCATATACCGGTTAAGCTCATGTCTGGGCTCTTCTCCGCATCCTCTCGTGCACTCTCGCAGGATTTCTCCCCCCTCACCCCCTGGGGGGTTTCCGTGCTGAAAGAGTCTCAGAATAGCATTCTGCGAGAGGAGCTCCAATATTTTTGAAATACGATTCGATACAGTGCATGCATGATGGTTATACTGTTTGACGGTATCCGGACGTTTCATCCCAGGACGATTCATCCCCGGACGGTTCATCCCGGACGATTCATCCAGTGGACGTTTCATTCCAGGACGTTTCATCCCAGGACGATTCATCCAGGGGACGATTCATCCAGTGGACGTTTCATCCCAGGACGTTTCATCCCCGGACGATTCATCCAGTGGACGCAATGTTAAGTGCGCGACAAATGGGCAATTGCCCTAAGATATAATCAGGACATTCGCCCTTCCGCATCCTGCAACTATGCCGACCAATTAAAGTCGCCATCGGTTAATTAATTTAGAAATAAAATTCAAAGCGTTCTAACAAGTAGCCTACTGTTCGAACTTACATGTAAAAGCGTATGCCCTGTCGTTTTGTTAAACGCTGTTGTCTGGCATTCGTACTGTGGTGTACAGAATTTTAAACAACGACCAATTGAACGTACAACTCTAAGCCGTCGACACTTTAATAGGTGATGATGATAGAACAATAGAACATGTTACTCTTCACCGGTACGTTGTATTACCCTGCAGACTAATGAACAAAATTTAATACGGTATGCTCTATGAATCGTCCGTGGATGAACCGTCCGGGGATGAAACGTCCACTGGATGAATCGTCCACTGGATGAATCGTCCGGGGATGAAACGTCCGGGGATGAACAGTCCACTGGATGAATCGTCCGGGATGAACCGTCCGGGGATGAATCGTCCAGGGATGAAACGTCCTAGAATCTGTTTGACAGTTGACTACATATTATGCGTATCTATAAAAGTATACGATAAAGCGCTTAATCATCCAATCAAGTCTAATGAACACCAGTTGCAATAAAGACAATCAATTTTGCAATCAATATTGCAATCAATATTGCAATCAATATTACAATCAATATTGCAGTCATCGTACGAAGCATGCATAATTAGTAGAACCTTGGCCTCCAACGGTGAGACCAGACTGGCAGACGCTAAGAAGACCACCTATAGGCTATAATTTATATAGTTTTTAAATTTTTACTTCGTAAAGTCATTTTATAAATGCAACATGGCGGAACTAATTGGATTTGCACAATGGGAATGAATTTTAATCTATCCATCCATCCATCCATCCATCCATAAATTTATCTATATAATAAAAATTGCATATTATTGCATTATACTCTGCATTGTATATAGACTTACACCCTGGGCACGCACACATGTGCACACACATACACATGTGCTCACTATTCATAAATGTATCGCTCTTTTTATGCATGTGTATTTCAGCAATTATAAGCAACTTAATTACAACTGATCAACGTAGAATCTATGATACGCATTTGACACTGACTTGGGAGGTCCCTGAGGATCTCTGTTCTTTAGGTACAGGTATACGGGTTCAAGGGCGTCGTTTGCCCCGCAGCAATCCTCCATTCGTAGACCCCTACCCCCAACTGCCATGGAGTCTTTACAGCTGCAGAACATATAATTGCACATTCACATTATTTATTGACGACATGTTTAATCATGATTCAAGAACACGCCCAGTTTTCATTTCTGGCCCGCAGTGAGCGACAGGGGGCAAATGCCCAAGGGTCCAGCGACTTTCAGGGGCCCCGGCCGAGTAGTCATATATGTTGTTATTATAATTTTATTCTAATTACAGTCTCTGATTTATGAGCTTTTAACTATAATATTACTGACAGTTCAATACAATCGATTTAAACTTGAAGTTAACAATTGAATAAAATCACAGTTGCATATAGGAATTTTGTATCTTCGGACTCGCCCGTCTTTTTTCAGTTCAAATTTTTACTTTAAAGAATTTCTATTAAAGCCTGAAGATAGTTTTAAAAACCCTTGATGGTTCTGTCTAGAAACCCTCCCCCCACCCCCCCCCCACCCCCCGTATTTATCCCATCGGTTCTATTTCATATTAAACTTCATTTTACTCTTGTAGTGTGCTTTATTTAAACTGCTTCAAATAAATGATTTTTAAAATTATAAATCTAGAATTGCAATTAGAATTAGGGCATTACAAATGTTCCTGTTTTATTTTCGAATCAAATTCAATCATCAGATTCATCCATGATTATAATTTCAATATCTCATTGTCAGACTTACGTTGGCCATAAATTATAATGTATAAGCCCTGAAAGGTTCTTGGACCCTACAGGCACATGCAGTTCTCACTGTGGCCAATGTGTAATACGACCAGACATATGCATATACGCCTATGCGTTTCGGGTAACCAATGGGCGTCAGCAGGTACATTTTATAGACTGAAGCGTATACATACAGCCTGTTTACATGCAGGCGGTGTATTATATATACATAGTATATATATATATATAAATTATATATATATATACACCTGTCTGTGTGCTTGTCTTGAGTCGAACCTATATATAGACTGTCAATTCTATTGAGTTGTTACTCCGCCACTGTCTGCATTCTGACAGCGCAAGTCAAGACTTTTCAAAGGAATTTTTATAATTGCACAACTTTTTTCCCATTCCCATCATCCTCCAAGGTAAATTACTCCAAATCGGATGACAATGACATTTTTAACTATTAAAAACTGCACAGATGTACTACTATAGCATACAACTGCACAAATCCATTTAGAACTGAACATTTTGTAAGGAACTGCATGGTAAAACAGCCGTAGTGCCAGTCCCAATCCTGAATAAAGGATGAGGGCGTCACTATATATATAATCATCCTTGATATATGAATGACACAGTGTAGTTAAACAACAACAATATTGTATTAGGCCTATGCGGTAAAATGCCAATTAACTAATTTCTGTTGAGATGCAGCAACGGCCAGAACTTGTCGTGAAACTTTTGATTCACAGCAACAACATGAATATAATTGTATATGCGTTTTGGGTAACCAATGGGCGTCAGCATGCACTTTTTACACACTGAGGCGTATACATACAGCCCCCTAATATAAGGTCATCCGGTTCTTTTTGATATGTAGGCTAAAACTGAAGTTTTGTGAATGAAAATGGAAGATTTCGGCCAAATGACTAAAAAAAAGGTCGTCAGAAATTTTGGCGGATAAAAATGAGAATTTTCTCCGCGAGGATTCAGCCCCCCACAAAAAACTGAAATCCTGGCGCCGCCACTGACCGATATAAGCCCATATTTGTGTCATTGAGAAAAAAAATGGTCGTTGTGGCAGTGAAACTTGATGTTCTATTCAGTTTAAACGAAGATTTGAGGTCGACGTGACCGACCAATATATAACGTAACGTAATGTTTTGCGTATATAGGCCTATATAATTATGTCCTTAGGGATGATCAGAGCACTATATAGAGTCTATAGACTAGGCCTATATATATAGTTAACGACCGTGTTTGACAGCTAGCAATAAAATAGATGGGAGTCAAGCTACTTTTCTTGAATAATTGTAACTATAGTAGCCTATATATATAGTTTAACTTAAAAACCTCAATTTGCAGTTCGCTAGGTCTGGCCTATATGCCATGGCATATATTTTGCGAGCAAGACAATTCACAATATGAGTTTTCCGCAGGTGGCAACACTCACTGGATGCTAGATGGCATTTCCGGTGTTCTGATAATGTATTAGTGAAGTAATAGATGCCTAATGCTTATATTTTAATGGTTCATATATAGTCTATAGCTGCTTCAAAAAGACAGACGAAATGTAAAAAGCAAATGAAAACGTGCTACACTGCAGGTGCATGCATGTATATTGTATAACAACTACACGAAAATATATTTTTAAAATTCTTTCACGCCTCTACGATATAGGCAATTATTTTCCTTCAATTATGAGTCTGAGTCGTGACATTCACTATTCAGACTTTGCCACCGATGTGCTGACTTGATAATATAGTCTAGTGCAGACACGGTAGCGGTTGAATGCGTATTCAGTACCAGATCTGGGTTTTTTCAGATTTCTTATCACGGTGTTTCGATATCAGACCTCGAAATGTGCAGAAATAAAATATCAGGACATTGGTTGTCGTATACATCAAGATGAAGATTCGCAATAAATTAGTCTATCATTTGATTGACAATCAATTAGGGCCTATCCTGTCAGTCAGTGTCGCCTGTCGTCCAACAGCTAATTTCCCATCTTGTATCACGCCCAATTAAAGTAGATACATATTCTTCAAACCTACTTTGTGAAAATACGCGCGCCCGCGTATACCAACTACTAATTAAACGGTATAGTTAGAGAGTATCTGAACTACTTCTGAGGTAGTTATAGTGTCCATCATTAAGGAACAGCCAAACGTAACCCCCCACCCATGGGCGGAGACCTAGGGGGACAGGTGGAGGTGTTGGGGGTACAGCCCATGCATTTGTCCCCCAATCGTTGAGCGTCACGACTATAAAAAGGTCATCAACTTCTTTGGCGGCGAAAATTTCGTCGAGATTTTTCGGCCGGATGACTTAAAAAAAGAGGTCATCAACTTTTTTGGCGGCGAAAATAGAAAATTTCGCATGTTGTGTCCATCCGTATATGTATGTGTGTGTACCGGTAGTCCGGTACATAATATGTGTATAATAGTTGATATATAGGCCTACTTATGTGTACATATATATATATCGATGATGATGACGATGACGATGACGACGACGACGACGACGATGACGATGACGATGACGATGACGATGACGATGACGACGACGACGACGACGACGACGACGCCGACGATGACGATGACGATGACGACGACGACGACGACGACGACGACGACGACGACGACGACGACGACGACGACGACGACGACGATGACGATGATGATGATGATGATGATGATGATGATGATGATGATGATGATGATGATGATGATGATGATGATGATGATGATGATGATGATGATGATGATGATGATGATGATGATGATGATGATGATGATGATGATGATGATGATGATGCATCTGTTGACAAAGACAAACGTTGATGCATCGTTTCGTCGTTGGTCGTTTTTTATCAACGGCCAAATGTCTATCGTCGTCAGACACAACCTGACTCTGCTCCTCTTGTCGTCGTATGCAGGGTGTGGGTGGGTGGGAGAGTCGGTGCGTGCGTGTGTGTGTCGTTCAGTTACCCATCATGCACCTCGCATTCATCGACCGACAGACAGATCGACCACGTGTGCTTGTGACGGAGGTGAAGGGGAGGAGGAGAGGGAGGAGGAGGCCGAACCGAGCAGCCTATACGAAGGTGGCAGCAAATGGCTGATTGCATTCGCCCTATACACGCAGTCATATTGAGACTCATTTTGTGAAGATGACGACGACGACGGTAGAGTAGAACTCCTTTATTAGACGGTCTCGTTCAGGCTGCACTTTCTATAAGACTGGCAAATACGTACATACAGTCATCGTCTTCGTCTACAGCTGCTGTCTACATTCGCTGCTTCTTCTTATTCGGTTCGTCCATGCTATTACGTCTAAGCACCTATAGGTCCCTATTACGACACCGAAGCTTAAGCGATTCAGTCACAGATGGTCGATGACCTTCTCGTGTTAGTAATGTACATCACCGGGTGATCGGCGGATGCAAACACACCTCCTTCTCTACTACATGTCCGATAGCTGAGCAGCAGCAGCAGCAGCAGCTGTTCCATTGGTTCCGCGGTAACAGCTGTTCCATTGGTTCCTAACACGGAAACAATCGTTTCTCTGAGCAGGTAAGCTGACTAACTTCTCAAGTCATCATTACGCACAGAGTTACTTCGAAACTACGTTGTCGTGATAATAATTATTTCTCATTAATTATGATACCTCACAATCATAACCAGATGACTCGACCAAATATGACTTGTGCCAATTATGTTTGGTATAATTATGTCTCGGTCATTGTCGTCTATAATAATTAATTAATTAATTAATCGAAAGACCTTTAAAGCCCAGACTGCAAGAGACGCGGAACCACTGCAGCGCCAAGTAGAGCCAGGCAGTTCAATTAACGCCCTACTACGTTAATAACTAGATCTCGTTGCTGTTCAGCGAAACTCTGTGTCATATATCAAGGATGATTATTGTCGCCCCTTCCTTTCTCCAAGCTTGGGACTGGCACTGCTAAAGTACGAGCAGTGACGGAGTCAAGTTGGCAACCCCAGTTGTCATCAGACTAACTGTACAATTCCCAACTAAGGCAGAACGTGATTCATATTATTGTTTCTCTGTAGTATGACTATTTGTTTGACTCTGTTGAAATTTGAAATCTGACATATACCATTTGATCTGTCAACTTGTTTGGGCTTCCTGGTTAGAGATCTAAACTCTTATCGATAAGACCTAAACTTTCACCCATGTCATGTCATGTCGCCATCGTCGCATCGCGACGGTTGGCTACATGAATGGATCTTTAATGCCCAGAGTCTTCTGTCCCTTGTCGCGCTCATTAAGTCAGAGCCTACAAGTCCTGTCCAGTTCAGAACGTTGTCGATCCAAGATAACCTCGGCCTTCCTCGTCCTCGGTTCCCTTCCACAAAACCCGTCATGATACTGCTTTCGATGCTATCGTTTTGCTGTCTCATGCTATGACCAAAATATCGAAGTTTTCGAATTTTGGTGTGGGCCAATAGTCCTCTTCTGGCTCCCGCTGACATATACACTTGTTCGTTGGTCATCATTTTTGTCCATGGAATTCTCATCAGCTTTCTGATACACTTTCACCCATAAGACCTAAATCCTCATCTGTAAGACCTAGGTTATCTCGTCTATAAGACCGAAACCTTCATCTATGAGATCTAAATCCTCATCTTTGAGACCTAAATCCTCATCTATGAGACCTAAATCCTCATCTATATAAGACCGAAATCTTCAACTATAAGCCCTAAATCCTCCTCCATGAGACCTAAATCCTCATCTACAAGACTCAAACCCTCATCTCTATGACCTATATCCACATCTAGAAAACCTAATGCTGCACCATTGCAGCTGAAACCTGAAACTGGTTGATCGACCAGACTCAAGCCATGCTCAATGATTTTGCTCATTGCTCGTGAGTCTTTAGTTCAGGTCAGTCGTGATTATCTTCACTTTTTCTCATCACGTGATGTCCTTAGGTGTCGAGGGGTCAAAGTTCAGCGAACTATTTGAGTTGCAGCTAATAAACGCCTTCACTTCGCTTAAAATATGCATGAGTGTAACACATGTGTACATGTAGCACATGTACACATGTAACACATGTGTACATGTAACACATGTGTACATGTAACACATGTGTACATGTAGCACATGTGTACATGTAACACATGTGTACATGTAGCACATGTGTACATGTAGCACATGTGTACATGTAGCACATGTGTACATGTAGCACATGTGTACATGTAGCACATGTGTACATGTAGCACATGTGTACATGTAGCACATGTGTACATGTAACACATGTGTACATGTAGCACATGTGTACATGTAGCACATGTGTACATGTAGCACATGTGTACATGTAGCACATGTGTACATGTAGCACATGTGTACAAAACTGTACAGTGTACAATGTGTTTATATCAGTCTGCGGTAATCTATTTTTATTTATGACTCCATGTCTGCGTCTGTCTGTCGATCTATCACTGTATCTCATTGTCTGTCTGCTTGTATATGACTGGCTGCGTGTGTCTGTCTGTCTCTGTGTGTCTGTCTGTCTGTGTGTCTGTCTCCATCTGTCTATCTGTCTGTCTTGTGCTGCGTGTCTGTCTGTTTGCCTGTTTTGTCTTTCTCTGCCGGATGTAATCATTTGATATCGGACAAACAATTGATTTTTCAAAGGTGTTGTCTGATTATTCAGCAGTGAATAAACCTGACGAAATTTTCGTTGGCAAATATTATGTCATGTGCGGGATGTTTGTCCAGATATGTTGTCTCTGTCTGTATTAGGCGGTCGGTCGGTCGGTCGGTGGGTCGCTGGGTCGGTCGATAGGACCACGACCACACCCACCCGCTTCTTCTTCTCTTAGATGCCTAATGACCGATAAACAGAACTGAAATTTATATAAATTAAATTATGTTTTATGACTTACCCAGCCTATACGTAACGCACGTACGAACGTATGTATGTATGTATGTATGTATGTATGTATGTATGTATGTATGTATGTATGTATGTATGTATGTATGTATGTACGTATGTACGTATGTATGTATGTATGTATGTATGTATGTATGTATGTATGTATGTATGTATGTATGTATGTATGTATGTATGTATGTATGCATTTATGGATGCATGCTTGAACTGGTAGCCTAATTCAGGTCTACAAGCATGGAGTTTTGCAACTGTATATCATGTGTGTGTATATCATAGTGTTTGCTCCAACTTCTGGATGCGTAGGCCTATATAAGAATTATCTATATTTGCCAGTAACAAATAAAATAAACTGAATAAGGAAAACCACTTCTGACAGACAGACATACAGACAGACAGACAGACAGGCAGACAGACAGACAGAAAAATGAAGAATTATCTATATTTGCATTATCTAAAATATCCGCTATCCAAGTAAACTGGATCGGCAGGATAAGGACGCTGTATCGTTTGACATCGTCACACCCTACAACGTGTCAGACTTGAATCAATCGTTGAGTGCATGGGAGAACAGAAAAGTCGATGGAATAGACTGGAATAGGATTATCTTTAAAGATGCCAACAGCCATTGTTGTCATAAAATGTCGTTAAGCTGTTGATTAGAAACAGTGTCTGTATGTGAATATGCAGTTACGTAACATGTTTATGTATATATATGCCTATGAAATAATTTCATAGACGTAGCCCACACATTTTTTAAGTGTACATAATTTGTAAGTGCGCAATTTGTAAGTGTACAATTTCTGCAAAGGGCCTCCTAAAAATTTATCATATAAAGTGTCGACGTGACAATAAACGACAGCTATAGCCTATACTGTGGACAACTAGTAGCCTATATAAATAACCTATTCTTATAGATGTCTTTGGTCGAATGGTTTTAATTTTTAACATAAACGTTAACATAATTATTCTAACAATAATCATCTAAAGTCTAATATATAAGCAATGCCTTAGCAAAGGCCTATTCCCATGGATGTTTCGGTATCATTTTTATGTCATTATATCACAGACTGACGGATTATGTCCGTATACCTGAGGACTTTGTCCGTGCGGGGGATAATGTCCTATGATAATGTCTAAGGATAATGTCTGGCGATTATGTCCATTCTTCGATTCAATATATCTTTAAATATTTCTTTACTATGCTTGCTTGCGTGTGTGAGCCTATTTTAATTTTAATTTAGGCCTAAATTTACATATTTGTACGACCTCAAGAATAGAAAACGCTGCGGATTTTCAACACCGCCCTGCGATAACCTCGGCTTTCTGCATGCCCCCATGCATAAATGCTAAATCCGTCGAATGTTCTCGTTAATTGAAAGCCAGTGCACGGACGAGTGACCCGCATCAAGTTCTGTATTTGCAATGAGATTGCTACGAAGTTGAAGTTGAAGCAGCGAGCACAGTTGATAATAAGACCACAGTTAATGGTGCTTGACAAGATCATGGCGGCAATATTATATTGTAAGCAAATATTTAGTCGTCAGACTAAGTTAATCGGAGGCATTTTCTACGGCATCCTAAATTATTGTAACTGGTTAGATTTAAGTTGGAACAAAACGCTCGTCGAAAAGTAGAGTATGTGGCTGTAGACAGTGTTCCGATTAATGGAAGAGCCGCCCACGAAGACTCGTGATGATGAGTCTTATTGCTAATTTGCCATTCATGAGGCAATGTTTCTCGGCGTTTTTTGGACGGTGTTTTATGTTTCTCAGCAATGGAAAATTCTCTTCCAAAGTAACTGCAGTCTACTGAAGAGCAATCGGGATATTCTCAGTTTGAACGTTGAATATAACATCAGATAACACAACAGATGCATGAGCAGACGAGCTACACGTAGACCTATACACGCAACCGCAATAATGATCATCTTCCACTTCCTGTAGCCTATATAAAGGCCTATAATTTATATGCTTTCCAAATGTCGCTGATGCTTTGATAAATTACTGGATAAACCTACTTTGCCGTAGGAAGTAAAACAGCTTGGCACAATTTATGTAGCGGCAGATGACAGAATGATGATGTCGATCGTGCATAGGGTGTCGACATGGCAGTTTTGATGCGCTAGGTTATCCAGACTCTGCGGCGATGCTCGAAAGTTCGCTATACTAAGTGGATGTATACATGTATGAAGGATTTGTGGATTTATCGGGCGGTGAGAGAAAAAGCCTAATCCTAACAATGGTCTCGGTCCAGATTCATACGAGTCATTGTGACTGATTGCTTATTGCGAGATGCTAAATTGTGCTGCTATGACATTGCAATTTTATGGCTGGAAATAGGTTATAGCAGTTAACGTGAGCGAACATGTTGTGTGCACGACATGTTGTCATAATAATTATTATGGCTTCTATTTTCATGACGGGTTGTTTATGCTGCAACAACAGCAGCTGCTGTTCTTTCTCTTTCCTGGTCTTCTGCTGACAGTTTGACCGATGATAGTTTGCTATAATTGCTCTTCGCTCTATAGACCTACAATATAGATCTATATGGTATACACACGACATATGGGCCATTGTGGTACGATGCGATTAGCTTCTGTCCAATTCTGCAGAGCATATAGGCTAAACTTCACTTTCTGTCTAACCAATTATGATGGGCTTACGTCTAAAGCAGATGCTCGAGTCCGGGACCGTTTGAATGATCAAAGCGGTCGCGTTGCGAGTATTTCAGGCCTAGATTTAAACTATTGTTTCATATCCAATTATAGTGCTTCAAGCGTTTTGAACCATAGTGATTAGCTCTACGTTACTTTGTATGTTTCTGCAACTGTAGGCCTATACGCAAAGTGTCGGAGCACTGTTCTTGAGATGTAAGCCTACCGTATATGAAATATAATATTGAAATATCAGATACGAATCGACGATGTGAATTGACAATCTTTCATTATGTAAGCGCCGACAGACTGCAAATTAAATGTGCTTCTCTTTCAAGTGTGAGCTTTATGGATTCGAAATTCGAATCCATAAACGTTGTTCAATGATGATAATTTATTAGCCTACAAGGTTACGTGTGGTGCTTTGCCATCAATTTATTTATTTATTTCAGAAATTTATATAGCGCCTCTTCATGGGAGCTACTCAGAAGCGCTCCCGGCCCATCCAAAGCAACCAAATACTCTGAGCAATAGATGGACCCCATTGGCCCTATACGGGTCCCATATTTAAATAGAGTCCATGAATGGGCCTAATGTGAACTGGCTCGCTTAGCTACATCGGTAAGAGCGCTGGCCACGCGTCTGTACGCGACTATGTGAAAGAGAGCGTGCGGGCCGCGGTTCACTTCCCAAAGGTGGCTATTTCAGAGATTCAAAATCTCGGGCTAGCACGGTCCGTCCGCGGGGACATAAACGGCGTGGAGACACTAATCATCTTTGAAATGGCAGTGTCGTTAAGCATGTAATAATATGGGCCCAATATGAACATATTGGCAGGGCGACAAGGTGACTCCACATATGTGATTTTTTTGGGATTTGTTGTCCAGCAAAGAGATCCTCTCGTCTCCGAGATGTCGTTTCTATCACGAGGGTTGTCAAAATCAATTCTGACGAATTATTTATTTCGTTGATGACATAAATATCTCATCGTATTAAAAATAATTAGATGAACAAATTAGATTTAATCGTGGCTTGCGCCGTCAGATCGGTCCATAATTTTCCTATGTGATGGCGCTATAAGAATTTCCACCATTCATTTGACCGTCGTTCTCGAACAGTTTTGCAATTCGTCCAATTGCATCGCATGCAGCTGAGAAGATATTTGATCGAAATGTCCGAATTCGCATCTGATTCAATCGGCTGGATGGCCATGCTTCCGATTGTTTCGTGCCTTCTTGAGCTACATAAATGGCCGGGAATCGGCAGAAATCGAATGACGCAATTTATCGTTTGTAAATAGGATTTTGTAATTCAATTGCAATTTACGATGCATTTTGTTATTTGAAATTATCTTTCATATTCCAAAGTGATTTCTTGTAGGCTATTATAGGCTACAGTAGGTCTAAATTAGGCCTCAATTAGGTCTACATTTTCTGCATAATTTTCCCATCCCTGTAAATGCTGGCAAGAATGGGAGACGGTAATAAAAACAACTAGGGCCTATGTGACATTTCGGAATAGGAAAGTGGAGTTGGAATTGTTTTCAAAAGAAATTACTAATTTTCTGTTTGCAATTAAAATTAATTATTCAATGAGACTACACAGAACCGCATCACTACACTTTCAATCTGTTAACTTATCACATCACACACACACACACACACACACACACACACACACACACACACACACACACATCTACAAACATACACACACATCTACAAGCATACACACATGTAGGCCTATACGCCTCTCTTTTCTTTGACAGCAATGAACGTTTGTTCGCAGTGGGTTCGTTAATCGTTAATATTAGACTTTCTTAGAAGCGATCACATCACTTTACTTTGCGGAACGATTTGTTCTGTGGCCAGCTTCTAACGATCCATCCACGCTGATCAATAGATCGATAGGAGGGTGGACGGATCAATTGGTCCATGGATGGATGGGTTGGTGGATTGACGAATAAATAGCGATCGTCTGTGTATGTGTAAATGTGACGAGCGAGAGTGTAAGAAGGAGAGCATGAGAGAGGAAATGGCAGAGGTTGGCAATGAATCAGACAATGTCTGGAAATGTTCTGATGACGTCAAACGCCAACTGTAGACTCTATACCAAGTTGAGATGCATTGGAAAGCCAGCGAGACATCGGCTGCCATTGCAAAATAGACGACCAACTACATACGTGTATTACTACGCTGACTTTCTGACTACTGTAGCCTACAACGTAGACAGACTGCGTGGGTCTCTTTTCAAACGCTATACGAAAAGCTTTCGTTGGCCAGAGGTGCGGCTCAAACAATTACTCCTCATGTAGGCTATATAACTAGACATAGCTTCCTAAGTTGAGCTGTCCAGTGACGATGAAGCAGCGGAAAAAGAGCAGGAAACAAGATCATGTACATGGGAATTTGGGGGAAAGCTTGGGAAGTAGGGACTGCGGAGCATGTAAACAAGTCGCATCATTAAAGCGCGTGTCATTGGTCATATCCACCATAGATCTATTCTAAGATTATTTTACCATCTTGTAAGAGGTTTCTGCAGAAACCATGAGACCCCACCGGCCTGGCACAGAGCATATTCTGACTGACCGACCGACCGACAGGTGGCAGGCATGTTTGTTTGCTTGTATGTGCATTTGTCATAGCGCCCCTTCAAGCTCCCTACTCAGAGGCGTTCCCGACTGCAGAGCGGACACTGCATCGGGGTTTCACGCCGAAGCGCTGAGCAATTGCGAGTGAAGGACTTGCCCAAGGTCCCTAGGCGGCGACTTGAGGTGGATTCGAACCTACAACCCTTCGGCTGCAAGGCAACGAACGTACCCACTACATCACCGCGCCCCACAATGTATAGTAACACTCGGAGTCTCGGACTATGCGACAACTGCCACTGCGTCAAAGTGGCCCTCGAAGACTATTATTTTTGAAGAGAAGTAGCCTAAGGGCGAGCTCCAAAATCAGACTTTGTTGGTAACTTAGTCATCATCTCAGACGCAAGAGGTCTGTCTCTTGTACACGTGCAGTTATAATAATAACAGTAATAATAACGACAATTTATATGGCGCCGTAACAGCCTAACCGCTACAATGCCGCTTCGCAAACAGTTAACAGCGAGATAAGCCTTAGCGGTTCCCGGACAATTCGTCGCCGGACAATTCGGACCGGACAATTCGGACCGTACAATTCGGACCGGACAATTCGGAACCGGACAATTCGGAGCGGACAATTCGGCGCGGACAATTCGGAGACGGACAATTCGGAGAAAATTTTGGTGAGGACAATTCGGACCCAGACAATTTGGAGCGGACAATTCGGACCGGACAATTCGGACCGGACAATTCGGAACCGGACAATTCGGACCGGACAATTCGGACCGGACAATTCGGACCGGACAATTCGGAGAGGGCAAAATTAGTGATGGAACTCAGATTTTTATACCCATCTCCATCACCCAAATAGACCTGCATAGGTTGACCGGATAGGCTACTGGTCATCAAAATAAATACTAGATCAACTTAGCACCCCACTGTCTATCAGTCTGCGTGTAAACTTATGTCTGTTTATTCGTACGTCTCTTTACCCGTTTGTCTGTCTGTGTCTATTCGTATGTCTGCCAATCCATTTGTGATCTACGTCAGCCCACTCACTTTGAACATGTTTTGGAAGCCATAGGATGCTGCGTTTTGACCTTTTGAATCTTTCATATTTATGACAATAAGTAAGTCCAAAATGGCTTCAATGCAATACTATAGGTTATATCTGTTCTCGTAATATTTACATGAATCGACATGATCTGTTCTCATAAATAAATTCGTGTTAACATGATCTCATAATATTATTGGAACCTGTAAAAATCTGATCTATAAATAAGAGCGGTGTAAATCTAGCTTTAAGCAGAAGCCCTATCACTACCAGGTACTGTTAGATAATTGAAGACAATCAGCGAATGATTACACTTTTTTATTGAAAGTAACATTACTAATAATGTGAATCCAGACTGTCAGGTATACAAAGTCAGAGATCACTTAGCTGAAAAATTTCTCAGAGCTAGGCCTACGAACTTAAGTAGCAGTAAAATATAATAACATTTTAACTAATAATCTGAAACCCTAAAAATCATGTCTTCTAGGATTTCATGATTTTTATATGCACTCCGAATTGTCTTGGTCCGAATTGTCCGGGTCCGAATTGTCCGCTCCGAATTGTCCGCTCCAAATTGTCCGGCGACGAATTGTCCGGTCCGAATTGTCCGTCTCCGAATTGTCCGGTCCGAATTGTCCGGTCCGAATTGTCCGGCGACGAATTGTCCGGACACCGCCTTAGCAGTTGAACATAATAATAGCAGTGCCTGAGCGTTGTAGGCCTGCAACGTTGGGATTTACTCTTGTGTGTGGCAACCAACGGGGCGCAGTGGTGTAGTGCTGGCGTCGTTGCCTTGAAGCCGAAGGGTTGCAGGTTCGAATCCACCTCAAGTCGCCGCTTAGGGACCTTGGGCAAGTCCTTCACTCGCAATTGCTCAGCGCTTCAGCGCGAAACCCCGATACAGTGTCCGCTCTGCAGTCGGGAGCGCCTCTGAGTAGAGGTTGCTTGAAGGGGCGCTATAGGAACAAGTGCACATGCAAACAAATCAATGGAGGTTAGCATTTTATGCCATTCGATTATCTTACTCCTGCATCAAGATCAGAGACGATTTTACTTTTATGTGAAAATCGATTATGCTTGCTTTTTACGACGGTGTGGCTCACTCATGTGTGACGATGTGGCTTACTCTATTGTCACAATCAAAGGGACTTACTCTTGCAAGAAGAAGGTTGTTTTTATTCATTCCCCAAATGCGTTCAACATTGAGAATACACGTTGACTTCAACATGTACACAAGATTGGAGTAGACATATTGGCATAGCGCCTTATGAAACTCTCGAAGGCGAAATGAACCGACGTTTCAGGCAAAACAAAACATTAGTTGAATTTAGTCGACGAATCTCATGAGCGACTCATTAGCAAAATGGGAGATAAAATGCAACTTAAATTAACGACCCCGGGCGTATCACAAGGGCGTGCAGTAGTCCGTTCTAAAGTCGTATTAGACGACAGCGTTTGAGTCATTTTCTGAGAGAGAGAGAGAGAGAGAGAGAGAGAGAGAGAGAGAGAGAGAGAGAGAGAGAGAGAGAGAGAGAGAGAGAGAGAGAGAGAGAGAGAGAGAGAGAGAGAGAGAGAGAGAGAGAAGAGAGAAAGAGAGAGAGAGAAGAGAGAAAGAGAGAAAGAGAGAAAGAGAGAAAGAGAGACAGAGAGATAGAGAGATAGAGACACAAATAGACACAGAGACAGACACAGAGACAGACACAGAGTCAAAAACAGAGAAACAGAAAGACAGAGACTCGTAGACTCAGAGGGACAGAGAGACAGAGAAAGTAGAAAAGGGGAGAGAGAGAGAGAGAGAGAGTGAGTGAGAAAGAGAGAGAGAGATGTAGAGATATGTAGAGAGAGAAATAGCGAGAGAAGAGGGAGTGATAGAACCCCGTAGCTCCTGTCATACGGTGGGCGTGAAGACATATCATCATTTCTTATAAGAAGACTGCGTAAGGTTACGCTGTAAACATTATGCACGTAGTTATTCTGTGGCGTCATTCACGCCGAAGTCGTTCTACCCCTTCCCCTACACCTCCCCCCATCTGCACCCTCACTCTCCACCCTCTTTCGCCAGCCAGGGTTTTTCATCGTACCCTTTATTGTTATTCTTTGCCACAGGCACAATGGCAACTCAAGGCACCGCCGCACAACTCTTACGTCTCCCACTCGCATATAATACTGTGGCCTACGCTCAACAAAGCGCGACTTATGACTAAGAAGGGGGATACGATTAATAGTGACTCCCTCGATCAGTGACGAAGACGGTCTTATACAGCACGCGGGTGTTATTAGTAATCATCGGGGGTCGTCGACAGTTGCCTTAAACGAGATCTGCTGTTTACCTTCGGATTAGACACTGGTACAGACATCGTGGAGACGACGAAGACGACGAAGACTTGCGTAAATGTTGAGTCTGTGTGTTTGTGTGTGTGCGTGGAACACCTTCTGGCAGTCACCACTTGAAAGTAATCGTGACTCGATTTCATTCAACGCGTTTTCTTCCCTCTAGTTGAGTGTCTCTTCCTACACTGCGCGTGCACGTCTCTATATCTCTTCCCCTCTGTGTGTCTCTCTCTGTTTCTCTCCCTCTCTGTGTCTCTCTGTTTCTCTCCCTCTGTCTCTACCTGCCTCTACCTCTCTCGTATCGACAGAAATCCTTCCGGCGACAAACTTTTGTCTTTGAGCGATAAAATGAGACTCGTGTTTGAACATCGCTGATAAACTCGGAGAGACGCCTTTCGACTGTGCTACATTTGGGCTTTCATCTTTGGGCGTCTTCTTCGTTTTCCACTTCTCGTGTCTTGCGAGGACAATAGGACAATACTATCTTGGAACGGGACTCTTCATTCGTCGACTTGATTGATTAAGGATACTCCTACAAATCGGATTTCGTCAAGGTATTTGACTTGAACGTTAAGTTAATCTAGTTATTATCTAATGCGAAGACGTCTATAGCATCGAAATTAATAGTTACATGTACTTCTACCTCTCTCCGCAATATAATGTAGGGCAGGTAGTGATTAAAATAATTCTAATCGGTTAACCTCCAATATCTAATCGCGATTACTAGATTAAAGTTGTTAAATCTGGTCTAAGTTATGTAAAGCATGAGAAACTGTCAGATATGTTGTGATTCAGCTATATCTACTAGTGTGTTTTTGTACAAAAAAGTCAATCGAAATGTTTATTGCAACAAGAACAACATTAGTCTTGTCGCCATCTTGGATTTTCCATCAGTAATTTCCTCAAAATGCACAATGTAATTTACCAGTCAAAGTTTCACATTAATTATCATTGTCCACCATGTTGTTTAGGCCTACTCCGGAAATATCCGATTGGCATTGCGAAATAAGCCTAAGTTTAAAAAAATCGAGAATCAATGGGACAAGCCGAAAAATTAATAGATAAGGATTATAGATTATGTTTAATCAATTTATTAATTGTTAAAATCCCTAGCCCCCAGAACAGTCAGTTATTTAATTAATTTTTATTTAGTGAACAATCTCCAGAGGGCCAGGGTGGCCAGAAGACAGGCCATTCCCTCTTGGTAAGAGTAAAGTTGAGTCTATATCAAAATTAGAAAGCAATCGTGACTATGTAAATGAAAGAATAGACGAAATTTTTGCATGAATCCCAAACCTTTGAACCAGCCATCGACTGAAAAGCATGGAAACACTGTTTTTGGTTCTTTAGAGCAAGTAGGAAGAATCGGAGTTTCTTGCATTGTAACACGGTGTTTTGGAGCCTGGACGATGAAGAGAAAATAATATAGGAACAAAATGTAAATGGAAGTTGCAGCATGTGGCTAATATTCGTTGTTCTAAGGATAAACTACTTCTGACTGAAAAATGAAGGAATCAGCTATTCACTAGTGACAAATACTTTCTCGTAAGTCAAGGTGCACGGATAAGAGAAAAACCTGATAAGCCTAATGGGAAGAGGTAGAAGTCTTCGACAAAACTCGCTTAGAATTGAATCGGTGGGCTATCATTAGAAAGCTCCTGCTTGAGTCTAAAAACAAGAATTTTAAACAACGAAGCAGAATGAATGTTCGCCTGCCCCTCGTTAAAATCCGTAGGACACATTTATCGTGGGAAATCTGTAAAGGGAGCCCCTCTGTCTAGTCGTCGTTGCCTGAGAGGATCTCTTGACTGAGGAGCAGATCTCACACAACAATTATTAATGAGATTGAATGATTATTTTCTGTTGTTGACTGATTTCGTCTTTGTCTTCACCTCAAAATTAATGAAGATTAGGAATGAATGCATTTAGCATTTATATGTACGTAGACCTAATTATTTTATGTATGCATAATTTATGCATGATAATATATGTCTAGGCGTATAGCCTACAATACGTACAAGTCAAGCATGGACAACTTCTTTTAGCAGAGGGCTGCTCCTAGATTCTAAACGCAGTTCAGAGGCCGTAGATCCTATACGGACAATCCGCGGGCTAATAATATTTTTCGTAGTTTCTTTGTCCCGGAAAATGAGACAACGTTAATTTTATCGAATAAAATTGTAGAATAATCGTTAAAGTAAGCGACGATAATTTTTCTGATGAAAACCAAATGATCTTATATACCTGGAGTCCTACATTACAAGAAAGCAAAAATTTATGTTTTAGGCCGACTTTTATTCAGTTTTTATTCTGATGGCCAATCTTAACAAACAAGAGACTCAATTGTAGTCTATTCTAACAACCTATCTTGTTCAAGATCTTTTTAGGTTCCTCTGCCACAACCAGGTTGTCTCGAAACCTTGTCTCTGTTGCTTTCTTGCAATTTGGTTACCGAATAAATTGAATTGAAAATTGATATTGAATGGCACATTATGCTTACATATTATAATTATATGAATATCATAGATCATGGTGCTATTACGATATTAGCTTTGTGCTACGGACTTTACATTGTGACGACATATCTTTGTTCCACCATCATCTTGTCCAATTCTTTACATTGTGACGACATATCTTTGTTCCACCATCATCTTGTCCAATTCTTTACATTGTGACGACATATATTTGTTTCACCATCATCGTGTCCAATTCTGTTCATATATATAAAAAGAGTGATGTATAGATGGTGTTATTATTACGTCACTAATTGTGTCTATATAAAAAGTTAGACATAATAATGCCAGGTTACTAACTGTTACTATGACGACCATACTTCTTATTATACGACTTTGTTGCTTCACTCACTTTGTTTATGGGCAAGATGCTGCTACTATAATAGATCTGTGCTATAATTGACTTCGTTCTATGACGTCATCTATTTAGTCTACACTCACAACAATACTATTGTTACGTCATTGCCTATATTTAGTGACGCGTTGTTGTTGTTAGGATGATGGCTATTCCGTATTGTGACGACATTTCCTTTCTCTGCAAACATACACTGTTATGTCATATGCAGTGATCGTCCTAATTGTCTCGTCTCTGTCATCCTGTCTCCGATTTAGCCTGGTATAAATGGTGGATGGCCCCAGGATGAGCTCGAATAGGATTAAAGTTACTCCGCCCTATAATTATGACGACTCTGTACTCTGATCTCCCCCGTTCATGATCGGGTTTCCCTTCGATCGGCAGCCTCTCTCTGTCTCTGTCCCTGTCTCTGTCTCTGTCTGTCTGTCTCTGCCTCTGTCTGTCTGTCTCTCTCTCTCTCCCCCTTTCTCTCTCTCTCTAGCCTCCTGCACATCGATCCCGCTAGGCTCACGTCCCAGGCCAGTTCGCCTTCGTCTCCCTGAGGACCTGTGGCTACAGTTCCTTAGCAACTTCCCCTCAGTTTCGCAAGCATCTGTAACAATCCCGCGTGTCAGTGATTACACTGGATGCTCAAGTGGTCGAAACGGTGGCGCTATATAAATTTTCAATTGCGATTACAAGATCAATGGGATGAATCGGTTGAAGTCTTTCGGTGTGCGAATTGTGGAAAAATAACTGTGGGTTGGACTATGATCCACTTGGAAGTTGGGTGTGAAAACATACTTTACTGTGGGGTTCTAAGAAAGACCGGGGTGGTTGGAGCACTTCCAAACCCCCGGCAATTCTCACCCTGGTTGAAGTCGTTGGTACCAAAGAACATTCATGAAGTCATTCCATATGATATAGAAGTCTCGGAAACAAACGTGCTACGTTAACCTCTGACAGCAATTAAGGGCAATTGTAGGCTTTATTTGCCTCATTGAAGCTCAACTTAATTGGCCTTATTGAAGATGGGTGGGGAGTAAAATAAAGCCATCATTTCCCTCTGTCTCGGTGTTTGCGATGTCATTTCTAGCTTCCAAGGTACTTGAGAATGTTGTTGTTGTTGCTGCCATGGGCGGAGTTTGGTTTCCGATCTTGGAGGGGTTAAAGCCTGCTGGGGTGGGGGTTAAAGTCCGGAAAAAGAAACCATTTACATGGTAAAAAATGAATCTGGGTCCTCTTGGGGGGCTTAGCCCCAGCCCCCCTAGCCCCTGGTAAACTCTGCCCATGGTTGCTGCTGCTATTGTTGTTGTTGCTGTTGTTGTTGGCACTTGTCGCCCAATCGAAAGCTATTGACTAATCACTTTACACTTACAAAGGGCGTATCGACAACAATATTCCACTTAAGTTGCACTGTGAGCTTTTCACGATCATATTTACATGCGCCGCTCAGCGTATGAAAGATAAGTCAATGCTTTTCATCCTTGAACAACTATCAAGTGGCTCTTCAGAAGCGTTGATTATTGAATACTTCTTTACCGTAGTCCTAAAGACTTTCGATGGCTCTCTAAGAGTCTAAATGCTGCTTTCAGCTTCTGCCTTTTTTCCTTTGTGTCTTCGTATCCAGTTGATCCACTTCAAGGAGTTCATCTCATCGCC
The DNA here is from genome assembly GCA_949752735.1 of Lumbricus terrestris. Classification (NCBI taxonomy): domain Eukaryota; kingdom Metazoa; phylum Annelida; class Clitellata; order Crassiclitellata; family Lumbricidae; genus Lumbricus; species Lumbricus terrestris. The sequence goes on along the minus strand of OX457039.1, from coordinate 17,684,781 downwards.
AGCTGTTTTGGGGTCATGGTGCTCCACATGCGAGGCTCAAAACTTCGCCGTTCACTTCTCACTTTTCTTACTATAGACGGTATCTCACTAACTTTTCATTATGGCGCTTATAGGGATGATTGCTGACTCTTACATTGAATTTCGATACGTATGCTCAGCATAGTATGCTGTCGAGTGTCGACAATCAACGTCTGATTTCTTTCGAATGTTCTACTTTTGCTCCTCAATCTTTGCAACCAATCTCAGCTGTTTTCAGAGATGCAGCTTGTGGAAATCGTTGGCATTTAATAAACTTGTTTTGAATGTTTAAAAATCTGTTTTATTTCCTTTCGACGCAGGCCAGCATGCAGCTGCACACAAGTTTGACTGACTTAATTTAAATTCATTTATGTTGGTCTTTTGTCACAACCGACTCTTCGCTCTCTCTTCTATATCATTCTGTCTCTCTGTCTGTCTGTCAGACTTCCGGATCTTGACTCTATGACTCTGACTCCAATGGATTATGATCAAAATTTTGCTATTCTGCTCAGAGACGACGATCAAAGGCGATACACTTTACATTACGAATTACAACGATGGCGAAAAATACTTTTGGTTTAGATTAGATTACTCTTGATGATGGCAAGAGTGGTGTTAGCGTTTGTGACGACGACGACGACGATGACGGTGATGACGGTGATGACGGTGGTGACGGTGGTGACGGTGGTGACGGTTAATGATGGTGGTGATGGTGGTGATGGTGGTGATGACGGTGATGACGGTGATGACGGTGATGACGGTGATGACGGTGGTGACGGTGGTGACGGTGGTGACGGTTAATGATGGTGGTGATGGTGGTGATGACGGTGATGACGGTGATGACGGTGATGACGGTGATGATGGTGATGGTGATGGTTGTGATGCAGCCCAAGAGTGACTACCATTGACCTGCATGAACTCTGTTTCGTTACTGCAGGTTTTGTCGTCACTGCAGAAGGCAAACGGTTTCGACGAAATCTCGTCTGCAGATTGGATAAGAACTTGGTTGAAATTGTTTGTTAGCCTTAATAATGATAATAATAATAATTTTCTTTTTATTCTGAAGGTCTGTTGCTTTGTAGGCCATCGTAGCAGTTTGATCCAATCAAGCAGCCGACTGGGACGACGTCCAGCTGTATAATAGGCCTGCAGTCGTTACTCATCTCAGGCGGGGGCTACAAGGTGAGTGAGTCACCGTCATTTTAACATCGCCCTGCTCAGCTATAGTTCTTGTCCTTATACCTAGCTTATATATATTTGAATGTATACATATATATATACAATTTACATATAATGTAGAATTGTAGATATACAATTTTATATGATGTGAAGCTATAAAGGCATTCAAAAATACCATTTCATGACCACTTGTAAACGAGTTTTATACTGTCAAGGATCGAATGACTGAGCATTTGCATATTTATGCGATGACACACGATATGAATACATATTTGCATATATTTGTACATATACGTGATATATGAATACATATTTGCATATATTTGTACATATACGTGATCTGTCTAGGTGTAGCCTATACAAGGCATCCAAATATGACCAGTAGCCAGGGCTGTGTTGGTAAAATTTGAGATGAGTAGCCCTACACACTATAGTCATCAGATTGTCTGCTGATTTTTGGGTCGTATAGTACGTTTACCGTGACATAAAGCGAACTAAGTTCAGCATTTTTGACTTTTATTTATTACATAATTGAGATCCTCTGCTGTTTTCTAGTCGGAATTTTATTTATGACAATTTTTTAATCTTTACTCTCTGTGAGGTTAGTACAAGCTGCACACCCTCGCTTACCGAACCAAGTAGGACGTACACCATGCCCAAATATATTTTACGTGAGTACACGCTGTAGGCCTATACATACATAGGCCTACCCGCGCATATCTTCGTGTACTGTACCAGCCCTGCCAGTGACTATATATATATATATGACGGCAACATGCATGATACGATTGATGGGCTGAAGTTAATTGTTGAGGTCATACGTCTAAGTGACTTTTCTTAGTAGGGACTCAGCTGCATCGTGAAGCATGACAACATTGAACCAGTCTCACCGCAGACGAGCAATCGCTTTTTTATTTATAGGAATCGATTTTTATTGGACGAACGCGTAATTAATAATTATATGGAGGAAAAAATCAGATCTTGGAGAGCGGATTGATATGAATGATACCAAAATAATTCAGGACATGTCATAAAACCAAATAGCTGCCTCTGCGCATGTCTGTTGCTGTTTAACGACTCTCAGTCATAACAAAGATGATTCGAGTCGCCCTCCTCCATTTTCCAGGCTTGGGACTGGCACTGTCGGAGTGCGAACAGCGGTCAACAGTCTGCACATGATGTAGCGCCCATATTCCGTTATATGGGACCCAGACTATAGATCGGGTTGAACAGAGATAGGTCGGTTGTTTTGAATCAAGTGGGCCTATACTTGTGGAGCATACATGTAAGACAGATTTTAAATTGGACTCTTTGCCAACGTGATGAGTGCCATTTGGATATGAACTGTTGATACCTGATGGTGGTTTCTCTTTTTATGACTCTTCACAGACTTTTTAGCCATTCTAAATCTGTGCTATAGGCTAGATTTCGCTCAGTTGTACCAATACGAAATGAGTTAGTAACCGAGTATAGGCTGGAGATTAAGGTATCAGCAGGGCCTATCCTGTTGTTAGTTGTAGGCTATGTGAGGTGCCCTTAATTGCTACGGCACCATCGATATTGTCACTGCTATTTTTATTGTTATTATTTTTATTGTTATTTATTATTATTATTATTATTATTATTATTATTATTATTATTATTATTATTATTAGCTGCTGTTAATAGAACAGTTTGAGACTCTGAGATCAGATTCTGTTAATATCCTCCCAATGCTAAATTGGACCGATTTCCATAGCTTGACCAATGACCATGCTAAACAAAAGACACGATGGAGCGAAACATTGGCCAAATTTACGTGCGCATTCAGTACAATCATAGACCTGGTCAGTGGTCACCCAGTCAAATTTCTGAAGCGGTTGGTTTGTGCCAAAGAGTAGGAATATTATATTATAGTCTTCAAAAGCAGTCTGCCTCTATCCGTTCAGGACAGACATTATACAGGAAACAGAAGCAAGTAGTTTCAGTCTAACGTCAGATGATACTTGTAGAAGGAATATTGGGTGCACTATATACAATATGCATACAAACACAAATGTCAGCGTGGAGAGTTGTCAGTAAGCATTGTACAAATCGGTGTGATATATGGTGTAAGCAGAAGAGAGTCTAGTAACAAAAACCTACGTGTGCCGCAGTTTATGACAGTATAAGGTGCCGACGTAAATTGATTCATGTGATTTCACTGAGCATGTGGATGCAGGTATTCATTCATTCATTCATTCGAGTATTTATATAGCGCCTCTTCAAGGAAACTACTCAGAGGCGCTCCCGACTCCAGTACGGACAAACAGAACAGTTTTAAAGTGCTTATAGAATGTGTCAGAGAGTGATCTATAGGGAACAGGCGCAGCTCAAGTGGGAGGGCATTTCATACCACTGGGCCAACCACAGAAAAAGCACGACTCTGCATGATGGAGGTACGAGCAAACGGGACAAAGAGTAGCCTACTTCCCTATCAGCCGAGCGTAGGGACCGACCAGTCCGAGCACTTAACACAGGCCGACAAAGATCGAATAGGTAAGATGGAGCAAGACCTAGCTGGCATCGCCATATCAAGGAAGAGAATCTGTATTCGATGCGCTGACGGACAGGGAGCCAATGCAGAACCTCCAGCATGTAATTTGTAACATGACCAAATTTGGGCAGATGACCAATGAGGCGTGCTGCAGCGCGCAGAATACGGTCAAGAGAAGATAATCGACCAGATGGTAAACCAGCATAAAGGGATAGGCAATAGTCAAGACGAGCTGAGACAAAGGAATGTACAAGCGTAGTTGCAGCGCCAGTTGAGAGAGAGCGAGCGACAGTGCGAAGCTGGCGCAGCTGATAGAAACATAGGTCTATACAAGGTGGAAACCACTGAAGAATAGGACCAAAATGTCCAAACCATGCTTTTTGGTCGAGGCGATGAGATTGCCTTTTGATCAGCGGCATATGTTGCAGCAGAAGATAAGTGAAAGAGAATGACGGAATAGAGTGCTCAGCTATTTCACCGTCGTCCATAGAATTAATTCTGTGGGTATGAACGACGCGTGGTGTAGTTTTAGCAGACATTGGCGGCGCTAGGGAGGGCTAGGGGCTAAGCCCCCCTGTAAAAGGCAACCCGGGGGCTAAGCCCCCTAAAAAAGGCCATCCGGGGTTTTTTACATGGAAAACTCAAATATTTCCACGATTTTCGACCGGATTACTAAAAAAGGTCGTCAGAAATTTGGCGGATGAAAAAGGAAACTTTTCATGATGAGATTTCGACCGAATGAGGGGAGAGGAGGCAACCAGACACTGTGAGATTCTTCGCCTACAAGGTCAGTAGTCAGCGTCTCTACTATTCAGTGCCAGACAAAGTTCAGGTCAATCTGAAGGAGGATCGAGAGCAGCTGACCACACTTCTTTCATGTTCAGTCATTAGTCAGACATTATAAGGAGACACTTTGAGTGCACCGGACTCCTCCTCAATCAGTCTCGTCTTCGGTCGGTGGAGGAGGCCAGGGTCTGCATGGACAGTCACTGTTGACTTTGAGTTGGTCTGCGCTTAATTTCCACGAAAACACTTTGCACTTTCAATTGATACCTAGACGGTGGTCACTAGTTAGCTGTTTGATTCTTTTCATGGCTCCTCTGCAGAGTGGACGCCAACAAAGAACTGGCCAGTACAGTGGACGATGACGTCGACATGGTGTGGGCGATGAATGTCACCATGACCCACACATTGCAAGACTGGATTCTGGAAATGCCTTTTCAACGCGGCTGTCTATGTCTATGTCTCTCTCACGCTTTACAAAAGCTCAGCTGGACGCCGAACGACTGCATGGCTTTTTAAAATATGCAAGGAGATCATTGAGTCTGAATCATCATCATCATCGCTACTGATTCATCACTATTCTTTGCGACCTTGTCAATCTGTGACATGCAATCCACACCAAAATAAGCCTAATTTATTGCGACTTTTCAGGGCAGCACGTACAGGCTACGGTCGTGTAGTGGTATTGCAGGTTCGAATCCACCTCAAGTCGCCGCGTAGGGACCTTGGGCAAGTCCTTCACTCGCAATTGCTCAGCGCTTCGGCGTGAAACTCAGATGCAGTGTCCGCGCTGTAGTCGGGAGCGCCTCTGAGTATAGAGCTTGAAGGGGCGCTATAGCAAATGGGCATACAAACAAAACAAATAAAATAATCGTAATCGTAAACTCGAAATTTCTGCAGCGCCCACAGAAGCCAAACCGCTGGAACCAGCTTATATTCACACTCGCTTTATCAAAGCAAAATTGGTAGGCAGGAGGTAAAGATCCGGAAAGGTAGGTGTGGATAGCTATACAGACAGCGATGGTGGATGATGTTCAGAGTTGAAACGGCGTCGGAGGTAAGGGACGTGGAAGAATCAGGATAGGATCTGTGAAAAACCAATGTTTTGACCTTTGAGTGAAAGACCTGTGGGGAAATAGCAAGACGTGTATAGTAGTTTTGTTGAGTTCGTATGATGGGTCAGATGTTTGTCAGTGTTGTTTGTCATCTGCAGGGCAACCACAGACGGCGATATTAATTTTGTGTAGGACTTAGACCTCTAGTAAGCTTTGTTGGCTCTTTGGATTCAACCAGATTCCCTCTAAATTCTTTCTGTTAGGCACCCGAGACCATCTAACGATCTGAAGACCTGAATCTTTTTCGGATTACTCTTTTAGACAACGCATCTGACGCGATGCAGCGCTAGTGAATAAGCTGCTGCCCTACCCTTGACTTTCTAGTGGCACTTTAGAAGTTTGGCGATTACGATCACTAAAAGTCGACTGTACAAAGCAAAGGCAGAAGCACAAAAGTCTACGCCAGTGTACTAGTTGGCCTAGATAAAATGCTTTTTGAGCCCTCCTTGAAAGAGCGTTTAGGAATGCTTATAATATGACTTAATGCTAATAAAATGACTTAATGCTAATGCTCAATCGATTGCAAAATGGTCTGTATATATATATATATATATCCAGAAGATGAGCGATTGCAGATTATTATCGTTGTTGCATGAATAGGGAAAGGCAAATGAGTTTTTAGATAACAAAGCGAGAAGCCTGAATTAAGTCTTTCCTTGTTTCTAGACCATTCTCATTAAGAAATTATAATAGGAGACTCAATATTATATTATATAATATATAAGCAGCGTAATATTATAATATTAACGCATTGGGTTGGGCCATTTGGAGCGGCGCGACAGGTGATAGAGTGCACCTTAGAAAAGTTTTAAAAAATCATCTGAGCGATGAGTCAGCAGCGGTCCCGTCTAGCGCTCAGCGCTGCAGCGCTACTCAAAACCTGTTGTTTTGTTGGTTGGAGGCTGATCAGTGTCTAAAACGTCAAAACACTTGAAAACAGAGCGTCATAAAATCAAAAATATAAAAACTATTTTTCCGATCCTATGAGAGTCGAACAGATCACGTTTTGAATCACTAACATATGAACAACCGGTTGCTTGCTTATAAGGCATTTTCAACAGTTGTAGAGCCAGTTTTTGCTGTAGCCCAGCGATCAACTTGTTCGTCTTAGACCTTTATCTGGCTGCGTCATGCAAGTGCGCAGAGGTGGCTTCATGACTAAAGGAATTGTCTGCTGACTCTTTTAAGAGGCGATTGCTTGCACGCACGCAAGCACAACACTTTAGGCAGCGTGTATAGGCTACAAGTGAGCGGTTGGACGCATGCCATCCATAAGATGTAGGCTATGGCGCGTGCGTATGCTTGACTGATTGACGACAGGCCTAGATCTGCTTCTACTATACGTATATGCATGCTGTATATGAAATTTAAAAAGCTAAGCCACGTTGGGTAAGGTATGGAACATTGATCGAAAATTTCCACTCGTAATATTGTAGGTAGACCTCTTATAATCAGACTTAGACCTCTTAGGATGTCTATACTTGACTGATCTTCAACCTTGTCGAGGTACCGGTATGATCTGAAAATACTTTCAGGTCTACTGCAGTCGCAAGGGATCAGAATAGCTTAACTGGAATTTCTCCGTTTGTCTATAGATGTTGCTAAGCAAAGCTTATCTTAGACTGATCATTATTCTGCAAGCCAACAGCCACATGGTGCGTAGGCCTTTAGATAATGAAATGGAAAATTACATAGGCCTACCACTGGTGAGTTTATTTCTGGAGTGGCGCTTTATAAATGTTAGATTGCGGTTACAGTTAGGTCTCCAATTGCCAGACGAGGAACAAAACAATATATTAATTACTTAATTAATTAATTAATTAATTAACTAACTAACGACAAGCAGTTGAGCAGCGGTGCTGGACATAAAACTTGGAACATTCTAATGTTCAATCAGACAGAAAATCAGTTGCTTTTGTTTATTATTTCGCTGACTGCATGGTGAAGGCTTCGCTTTTTATTTGACACCGAAAGAAACGTTCGTAGAACCAGGGCTCAATGTGTGACTGGACGGCCATGAACGTCGTCCAGGCACTTATATATGGCCAGCACAGCCTGGAAAGGTAAGGGGCGTCCAGGCACCACCACTTTTATCCCACTTTAATTAAGCCCTGCATAGACCGCGACCAATACACCATATGGCAGCATCTATATAGGTTGACGGTGGAGGCTGAAGATGTATTAGACTGAGGTCTCTAAAATACTCGTATGATTAATCGTCGTAATAAGCTTGGATGTCACCAGGGGGCCAATTCCTCCGCCGTGGTAACCTAACGATGGCGTTTTCTTTCTACTTAACGACGTCTTCTTTGGTCGTCGATGGCGATAATTCATTCTCTGTTTTTAGTCGGACGCTGTTTGAGTTCACTTGACAGATGAACGATCGAAATTACATTATCATAATTGGCACCAGATGGAGCTCTCGACGTTCTTTTCTCACCCGACAACAGCAGCACCATCACCACCACCACCACCAGCATCACCACCACCATCACCACCACCACCACCACCACCACCACCACCAGCATCACCACCACCATCACCACCATCACCACCAGCAGCAGCAGCAGCACCGTCATCATTCATCAGCCCAACACTCAATAGACTGTTAGGATTCGAGTGACTGATGAATATATTCATGAGGTGTTCGTGGGGTGGGATGCGGTCGGAACCTGGCATCTCATGGACAACAAAAGCTCCTGCTGCTGGACAATGGCAAATAAAGAATTTATTCGACCAACGCTGGCCATCTGTCATTGCCTATAGCAATTGCAGCGCTCGTGAATAAGCCGGTGCCCCGCGCTTGGCTTTCCAGTGGCGCTTTAGAAATTAGGAGATTACGATTACGATTACGATAGCATGACTTTTTAAAGGAATTTTTAGAACTGCACAACCCCTTTATTTAACCTCCCATCCTCCATGGTAAACTGCTTCCAGTCGGATGACAATGACCTATTTTAAAAACTATTTCTAGCTGCACAGAAGTGCTTCCATAACCGCACAAGTTCAATTTGAACTGCACATTTAGTCAAGAACTGCAGTCTGATAAAACCCTGTTGCCTATATTGGTAGGTCCGATCCGTCTTTTGGCAACCATCATACGTCACCTTTATAGGCCAGTCAAAAATACGGGAAATTCATCATGAACCCGGACATTTACTATGGCAGACCTTTTTTGGCAGAATATTGTACGTAAATACCCTACTAAACTACAGTAGAAAAATCCGAATAAATTCCAACATGGGGAAATATGTTTAAATCGTTAATTAGTGTGGTGCAAATTATGACTGTGCGTATAGCGTTTCGCTTGGTCATCGCCTATGCATTATGAGCGTGGCCTTAAGTGCGGGGTAGTTACTGCAGAGTTCTTGCAACAAATTTTATTTATTTTTTCTCCAAGATCGACATTTGCATAGTTCAGATAATAAATATATTAATCGATATTTAATTTTTTAATTCGGTAATTTCACTGTGATTCCAGCAGATAAATCGTACTTCCGCCAGTCCTTGAAATGTAAACAAACTCGTATAGGCATGGCTGTTGATCGTCTGCTCAAAACTATAAATACAAAGTTGTTATTATTTCCCCATATCACATTTTGTTAGGATTTCTACCACATATTCTTTGGTCCATTTAGAAACTTTTCGCGCAAAAATTTGCTTGCCATAGTAAATGTCCGGGTTTAAGACTTAATTGACCGTAGTTTTTAAAATTGACCGTGCAGAATTTTCCTAGTCTATTCGCATAATCTGGTTGGCTATAGGTCACACTGCCTGTGATTTCTTTGACGGCAGTGTCAAACTATAGGGCCTACTTAACTCTAAGTAGGCATAAGCAAGATATAAAAGACAAAAATTCGTAAAACAAGAGATGTGCGTCATGTAGGAAACATAGGCTTATTCCACCGCAACACGCTGAACCTATGTATTAACCTTGTTTTAGAAATGACTAGTGAGACCACACTAGAAATGCTCCATTAAAGAAAGAATGACTTCATTATTGGAACACGTATATCACGGCACAGCAGAGATAGCCTACTAACTGTGCCCTACGGTTATAATTAGTTTCCGATCAATTAAGAAAGAATAAACAGTTATATATAACAAAAAGCAACATTGGTTAAAACGAGCGTGCGCATGTGCTGGTGTATTTTTCTCCTTGTATACACGATGTGTAGTGAATTTTAATTGTATATACTATCTGCTATACGTTGTAGAAAATCAGGATGAACTTCCTGACTCGATTCGGCGACCGACACGATCGCAAGGAGAAGAAGATGGCTCCAGACCGCAGCCAATCAGTCGACCAGACGATGACGACTACATCTGCCCCTCTCTCCCCCAGGGACTCACACCCCTCTGCAGGGCGCCCACGTCGCCCCATGGACAACCCATGCGCTTCACCGACGAAGAGCAACAGCCTGGCCGGGAGCCCTCCAACGAACGACGCCAACTGGGTGGTGGCTGAGGAGGGGGAGGAGGATTTTGACGACGACAGCAACGAAGCAACATCTTCACATCTACACGGTGGTAAGCGTCGTACCGTTTCCATCTCTCGATCGGGAAGATACAAGACGAAGAGCAAGGAACGATCGAGGATCCTTAGCGATGACGTCTACAGCGGGACTACGCCTGCCTCTGCCGCCGCCACCAGCAGCAGCAGCAGCAGCCCCAGCCCCACCAAGACCATGACAAAGACGAGTCTATCCCTAGCGCAGCCAGTGCCACCCCTGCAGCCTAAGGTCCAACCGAAGAAGAAGAAGGACTTAGTCAAACCGAGTTCCCGTGATAAGTCGCCCGCACGTCCGTACATCATCCTAAAGTCTGACTCATCCGTCAACTTCGCCATTGAATCGACAACGCTGTAGATCGATGATGATGATGATGATGATGGCTGGTTCTCACAGACACACACGTCGTATATAATATGTATGATGATGATGCGACGAATGAACTGAACAAAAGACGATTGGAAACAGTGTTGCCCTGCTTGGCGATATGTCCTACTACGTTTCTTCTGTCGTTCCCAGTTCGTCGCTCGGAATTTCATCAGACACTCCACACTCCATCTATGTTCTTGGTCTCTTTAATTTATATGCGCTAGTGTTAAGTTTGAAGTCTAAACGACAGCTGTTGCTAGCTGCGTATATATACGGTCTCTCAGTCTGTGTTGAGAATGACAGCAATTAACGTTCTTTGCTATGAATGGCTACGTCGATCTTTCACAACTGCAGCTGCTGTTTAAATTGTCTTAAACCGCTGCGGCTATAGCCTACTGAGAGCAGCGTCTCAGTTCATGACAAATGAATCTGCAGAATTTCACGTTCATGTGGTGAAGAAGACTATATGCCGTACACATGCATGCAATTAGATGTAGGTCTACTGGTGTATACATAGGGAGAATGTGCAGATAATGGACGATAGACTCTTACGTTGACGCGGGCACGTCAAGTCCTGCTCTGAGCGCATGTAAATGTATGTTTCTACTTAGATCAGTTCTACATAGGTATATGCTATGCTGTTCCACATGGCATGCATTGCTGACATTGGAAATAAGTCGCAATAATAGATCTAATAGTAATAATCGTAAAATAGTAGTAATTCGTAATGCTATAGTAATTCGTAATAGTAATAGTAATTTGTGATAATTACCAATTTGCAATAATAACATCTTTTCTCGTTTTACTGAAGGCCATTGGTCGGCGCCAAATTCTAGAGTCGATATAATTTATAAATATTATGTCTGTTTGATCACAGTACATCGGATCCAGATTTATAGTCGTAGTGGAGTCCATAATTCATGACAGCTGGATTCTAAGATTTATGCGATGAAGCTCCTAGCAGAACTGACTGCCATGACCGGTTTTTTTCCTGAACCAAACAAAAATAATACAATTATGGCTGTGAACATAATACTTTTGTTAGCAAACCTAAATGTCCTGATACATAGTCGCAAGGGACATTAACACATACATGCAAGGCTAAGTCATTTGGCTATGCTGGACCACATGGCGGCACCGTGCTTTTAAGCGTGCGTCAAATCCAATTCACCTCAAGACGGTGGCTCAGTTTAGATCTATTAAATCTCGAATTGTCAAGGACCGTGGTAGCTCGGAGACCTCGAATGGCGTGGAGTCGATTCAAACACGGAGTCGTGGTTGAGAAATTAGCTGGAAAATGAGCAGGGTATAGGCCAAACATTCGCTGAAGAAAATATGTAGGCCCGCATATGAATTTTATGTGTCTTTGCACCAGTTTCAGAGTTTAATTATATTCAGTTTTTGGAGAGCTGCTGCAGAATTCTTTCCAGAATGTAACTGTAATTTAAAAAAGTAGACCCAATTTCTAAGATTGTCTTTCCATGCAACTAACAGGCGTCTGATAGTCTAAGCACTCCATGATTGTTCATTGTCTTTTAACAATTTATTGTCTCAGTCGATCGTTTATGATTCCATGGGTTTTTGCTTTTTTGCCGGAACAGGGTACAAGATTATAGACGTTTCAGGTTCTTCCGTCCGCTTCAGTTCCAATTTTTTTTAGTGAAACTTAAGGTTTACGTGTCGCTGTTAGTTGATCGAATTGTTTTGATATCAAAGGAAATTTTGATAGAAACCAACTTGATTTGGCTTCATTTGTTTTAAGGAAATTATAAATCTTGTGTAGATTTTCTTGTTCATTTGAAATTCGTTGTAAATCGCCTTTGATTTGAGCTGAATAAGTTTTAGTTTACGAATTTTTGCGAAATGTCACTTAAAAACTTGTTCCCTTTATTCTCTGATAGATCTATCTTTCAGCATGATGCTATTCCTAACACACCATTCGTTATCGGTACTAAAATGCACACAATGTCTACCATTGGCCTTCGTATTGCTAATTTTGTTTGCCCTGTAGGCCTAGGTCTACTACTGAGCTTCAAAAATGCACGTAATTGGTTATATTGCAGCTAGACTAATCACAAATGACATCACTGAAAGTGTATAACCTTTCTACTCTAAAGTCGAGTAATAACTCGAGATAGCGTCTTAACCCAGATAGTGATCAATATGTATACCGCTGTGGAACGAACATGTAAAGAATACAGTAGAAATTGGATTTTTATTGTAATATTTAATTATTAGAAACTTATGTTTTCAACTGCACGTATTTAATTGTGTTCTATTTATGTGTGTTGTTCAATCTCGGTGTAATCATCAACGGTTATTGGTTTTATTCCGAATATTTTCCGGTTAAATGTTGCAATGAAGTTACTGCAGTCTATGCCAACAAGTGCTATTAAACCACGTAGCACTGGCAAGGTTTTGTTATTTTTTGTTGAATTGTGAAAAATTCATTCAAAAGTATAATATTCAAGGGCTTAATCAATCAAGGCTCGGATTATTTTGCGTATTACTGTATCAAAGTTTATAACTCATTCTATTATAAACCTAACTGAGGTTTCGATCTCGTAACTGAACATTTGCGAACAGAATTTCATGCCACAATAGAATATAGGCCTAACTATTGGACAGAATTTTGTTAGGTACGAAAAGTTGTTTGCCTTACAAGCTTATTTGTAGCTTAGACGAAGTGCTTATCTGTTTTGTTTTTATTGTATTGTGTACGGTGATTGTTTAGACTATTTGAGACTATTCTTGCGATTATTCAATCAATTGCATTGACCTTCAGTGAATCCCGCGTGACCTCTGAATATTGCTAAAAACTGTCAGAGTTTCCTTAAAAGGCTAGCATTTGAAAAATGACAGAGTAATAATAAAAACACATGAGTCACTCTTTAAAAATGTTCCTATTGTTCGACAAAGACTCTATCAACTTACAATTTTTGAGTTTGTCTGCCCTGAGCGCTGAGGAATTCGTGCAGAGTCGTGTTGCTGCAGTGACTATAATTATGCCTACGTTTATGACTGCAGTGACTTAGATGGCTGTGTACGTCTATAAAAAAACAAGCATTGTTTGATTGACACACAAGTACTCCGTTTAATTAGGCCTGCACCCTAATTAGCCTACTGCAAATTAACTTCAGATTCATAATGATGGAATATAGGTTGAGAATAAAAAATCATGAAAATTGGATTCAGTTTTATGGAGAATTGATCATTCTTTAAAATTAATTGATTTGTCAGATACAAACAAACGAGGCAGATAAATAGTTATGATTGGGGTGTGAGACTCACGAGTAATTGAGTGATGAGTAATTGAGTGATGAGTAATTGAGTAATGAATAATTATGTAATGAGTAATTGAGTAATGAGTAATTGAGTAATGAATAATTGAGTGTGTCTCAATAAGGAATAGGGAAAGGAAAGGCAAATAGAGAGAAATGCAAACGACGCCACTCCTATAAATAATGTGATCCAGAGCATCTTTCAATCGAGTTTGCGAGACAGTTCAATTTCTCAGTTTATTTTTTAATTTCTTTTCTTTCCGCTTCGCTGTCTTATTTTAGTGATTATATTGTAATTAGCTTCTATGCTTTTGGTAGAAATTTGCGTCATTGACATCATCATCAGCCAGTATAACCACAGTTGATCATGAGCACCAAATCCAATATGGCGCCGAGTCACGTGCTCATGATGTTTGTGTGCTCAAGAAACTGTTTCCGTTGTTCCGTTTATTTATGTGCTCAGCTGTAACATCTCAGTTATAAGCAGGATCTTCTGCTGTTTTCGTATACTGTCATTCAAACGTCTGTTTGAAGAACCAGATGTTTAATTAATATTAAAAAAGAGGCATTGCTTATTGCAGTTCTACTTTATCAGTGACTGTTCATTTGTTCAAATCGTGTGAATAATTCGTTAGAACAAAATCAATTAAACTGGTTTTTTCAGTCTTTCTACAATGCTGGTTTCGTAGTTGCTATAATTATTATTACAGAACTCGGTGAGCAAGACAAAAACTGAGTAGGACTATGAGCTTCTATGCTTTTGGTAGAGACATGGCCTACAAGGCTAATCATATTCATACAAGTGCACACATACTCGGGGCGGATCCAGGGGGGGGGCTAATCCGGCCATGGCCCCCTATTTAGAAATTTCTTTATTTTTGACCAGCTATTTTGCTCGGAAAGTAGACGTGGCCCCTCCCCCTATAAGTAGTTACGTAGGTCTTTGGCCTTCCCCGCTTCGAAAATTTCTGTATCCGCCCTTGCACATAGGCCTACTTGAACATAGATTTACTTATATTCCGCTCAATTGTGCGTTCTAATAACCTTTCCAAAACATGCATTTCAATTAACTTTTCAGTCTCTAAATCCAAGTTGTATCCACAAACCAAATTGCCGATCTGGTCTGTCTTCGGTTGCTTTTCTTCCATCTGAAAGCCACATCTTCTGCCTATCGCATTTGGCCTACGCCTACTTACTAAACTATGTGGACACTTTTTCTCCTAAAAATGCGAAAATTTGCATTCATATTCGGTCTATCACCAAACATTTAGGCATGTGTGGCGTCCCATACAAGCACCATAATAGCCTAATAGCCAATAATTCGTTTCAATCGACGATAAATATTTGAGATGTGAAACCATTCAGCACACATGATATTCAATTACGGAAAATATTGCAAACTGAACTTCCGTTAGATTTATCAGAGACATCTTCATCAACAGTAGGCCCTATAGGCTTACAGCATGCAGGCATAATTATGCGCAAGCTATAGGCCTATACCAGGCCCGTTTATTTAGTATTCGGAAAGATAAAGCAGATTAAAATATAAATTATTCACATAAACAGATTTGGAAATACACTGCGTCTCATCGCTGCAACATTTCTACATATAATAAAAACTATGGAGCACACGGTGTTTAAGAGCAATTGTAACAAATGCATCAATTGACGATCATTGTAAAATGTATCTATATTAAAAGTACAACGCAAGTAAACACGTGACCCTGATTACCGTTGATTTCCGTTGATTGATCTATAGGCCTAGGCTACACAAGGAAGAATAGAATAAAGAAAGCAGAGCGAATACAATGTTGCATCCATAGATAACATTTTAAATCAGCTCCAGACCAGTCACTTATATAGCGCCTTCGTAGTTATCAATCAATCAATCAATCATTCAATCGATGATTAAGTCAATCAATCGACCAATCAATAATTATTATTGACGTCGTTTGTGAGTAGAATCGCCTTTGAACAGTGAAGATGGGTGCGTATGAAAGAACAGATAATTTACTTACATCGTCAATCAATCAATCAATCAATCAATCAAACGATCGATGACTAAATATTGATTCGAGTCATTGTTTTGCACTGAAACTGACGCCGTTGAAACCATCAACGCTGCATACATGTAACCTACACCGACAAAGGTAATTAGTACAAGAAAAACAGAAACTTAATTGACACTTGAAAGTAGGCCAACGTTTATATTGCGTATTGCGTATTGGATAGTATTGCGTCCTGTGTCCAGTGGCGGCGCTAGGGGGTAGAGGGCTGACCCCCCCCTATAAAAGGCTAAGCCCTCTCCAAAAAGGCCATCTGGGGTTTTTGCATGTGAAATATTTCCACGATTTTCGACCAGGCGACTAAAAAAAGGTCGTCAGACATTTTGGCGGATGAAAATAGAAAATTTCCTACGGGCTTCAGCCCCCAAAACTGAAATCCTGACGCCGCCACTGCCTGTGTCCTTCAGAGTCGAATATGCGGCGAAGCTGTAATCTTAAGCTCTACGAACTGCTTTGCGAAAATTGAAAGATTCAAATGAAGCATGATCTTTAACGTTTTCGCAAATGGAACTGATCCTATGTATGGGCTACTATAGCCTAGTGAAATGGTTTCCAACTCTGTAATAGTAACGTTAACAGTTTTGGCGTCTGATTCTGGAAGAAGAAGAAGAAGAAGAAGAAGAAGAAGAAGAAGAAGAAGAAGAAGAAGAAGAAGAAGAAGAAGAAGTATAGAAGCTTAAGCTAACCTCAAGGAAAGTTATCAGCCTCATTTTCTCAGCCTCGGCAGATGATGAAGGCGAGTGGTGGACAGACATCGATCTCATCGCTTGAATGTCCAACGGACAGCAATTATTGTTATTATGCAGCATCTGTTCGCTAGGGAGCGCAAGTGAGAACAGATTTAGGCTACCCTGTGGATTATGAGCCATGAATATTGCAACTATCCAGCATGCTGGATATACTAGAGCGACTAGACCATTGCCAATCCTTGCTACGTAAACACTGCTGCAGCAATATGCTTCAAGATGACGCTTACTAAAATAGATGGATTTAAAATAAGTAACTACATGTATATGCAACTATGCTTTTTGAAATTGAACAGTATAGCAATCATGGGTGGAGTTTGGTTTCAGTTTTTGGGAGGGATAAATTAAATAACTTTGGCTCTAAGGCGGAGACTTGGTTCAAAACGAGCGGCGCCGACAATAATTTCATCTACCAAATGTCTGATGACCTTTTTTTAGTCCTTTGGTCGAAATTTCGTGAAAAATATACCCTTTTCCCCGACCAAAAACTAATGACTTTTTAGTCCTTGGGGGGCTTAGCCCTTCTTATAGCCTATGATAAACTCCGCACATGTGGTAGGAATATATCTATTATAGGTCCTGGTTGCATCTTTGACTCGTCGACGTGTTTCATGCAGATTTAGGCCTAAACTTAAGGCAGTTACTAGGTCTACTAAACTTCAAAAGCATATAATCATATGATCAACCGTCCAAAACGACAGTCGTGAGCTGCAGCCCAACCAACTCCGTTTTAGTAACTAGTTATAACGCATATAGAGCAGAAGAAAATATTATCAGCAAAGTTTAAGTCTAATACATTGGAAACGTAGGAAATATGAAGTGCGTAACAACATGCTAACATCAAACATAGAAATGCCAATCGGAAATAAAATCTTCCTTCTCGTCAGTCAATGTTAAACAATATAAAATTATTATACCCTGTTGTCGTGAAGCTCTACAACCAACTTGAAGAAAATATACACAAAGCAAAGTAAAATGAAGCTAAACATTGACCCTTCAGTCGTGTTTTTACACCTTCAGATGCAGTAATTCAAAGCACGTCTATATAATTAAAATAAAGCCTGAAAATTCAATGTTACACATGTCAATAAATCATTCGTATGCATATAGGCTATTATGCTTCTAGACATCGAGAGTTGAAAAATACCTGCGGGTCATCGAATCAACTTCTAAACTTTCATGAAAGCCGTAATCAATTTACTGGTAGGTCTGTAACACTCCAATTAGACCCATTTCATTACACACATTGACGAAGATTAATAAAAATGATTAAGCCCGTAGGATACTGGCCTTAATTCACACGATGCGAGATAATACACAGCAGACCTTAATCATGATTAAGTAAGAGATAATACAGCAGACCTTAATCATAATCTAGGCCTGCTTAGAGAATTACTTAGTACTATAGGTCAATCAGTATCAAAAGCGAGAGCAACTAAGCTCGATATTGTATCGGTCTACATCGAAGGCAATATTGATCATGTATACGATGAAGTTTATATCGAAAGACTTTTATTGCAAATTGCTTTATTATTAGAATGGTTTTCTAAAAATAAAGCATTACAGATTACCGAAACACTCGTCGATATTAGGAAGAGACTATTCGTATCGGCCCAATATATTATGTAGGCTAGCAGAGTCCTGAGAACTCACTTCGACTCGATGAATAACTCTAAAATGTGGATGAGACAATCTGTTGGGACGCGCTCTTATTTTCATAGGAGACTGTTCATGATGATGAGAACAGTGACTTCGTTCGGGTCGCTCAGTGCATCAAATCTCTTATTTACAATGAAAACGAACCAGTCAGTCGAAACGTCGAGGCAAAATGATCGGCTCAGATAGATGGCTATTATAACGCACACAGCTAAGTCAAACCAGGCACCACCGGAAATACCACTGATTATAATGACCTTTCAATTTCTATTGCGCTATTCAAATGTTAGGCGCAGGTCACCAATTTTTATAATTGACTAATTAAAGAGATAATAATAAAAGAACTGCAAGCGGCCTGCAAAGAGAAAGGATGAGCCAATACGTTTAAAATAGGATGCAGTTTGAAACTTCACTCTCGTCGTTCAAATTTATTTTAATAGCTTGGGAACAAGTACAGTTCGATGCTCAAAACGACTATGAGACATTGAGACATGGCTGCAGACATCAACTACCAAGAAGTAGGCTTCTTAAGACAAAATGGTGCCAGGCCGAGGGATGAGGGGAACTTAATTAATAGGTAGAATGAACCGAACAGTTCGACTAAACAACTGTATCGTCGTTGGAACATGATCTGCGTAGTAAACGAGACACTGGTGATGGACTTGAGTCAAGATACATATACTGGTTGTGAACTTGTGATGGTGACGATGGAGTTGCTGCTTGCTGCTGCTGATAATGGTAGCAGTTACAATAATTATCATAATAACAACAAAAGAGGCAACAACAACAGAAAATAATAATAATAGTAGTAGTAATAATAATAATAATAATAATAATAATAATAATAATAATAATAATAATAAGCCCCGAAGACGAGGCCTGGCCCACCAGACATACATTCTTGAAATAATAATAGTCTCTAAGTCCCTGGGGGAATAAAGTACCTCGGGGTAATTTTTTTTTAAATTTTTAAAACATAAAATAAAAAAAAAATAATAATGATAATGATAATAATAATAGCTTTAAAAATGAACGCAGTCAGACATTCAAAGAAGCGAGTCTCAATAATTGCCTCATGAAGCTGCTGTTCCATTATAGAAAAACAATTCTTGACTCTTCTGTATTAGTGGCCAGACCGCGTAAACCACAAAGCGCCTAAGCATCATACCAGCCGAGCCACATTACGATTCTGCTTCGATCGTTCGTGTCTGATTGCAGGCATCTGATGTTCTAGCTATACATCTGATTCTTATTAATGACATTATGCGTTGGATGGGAGGAACACCGCGTATAACGATTAACTATACTATGTCACTGAAGACGGTCTAAAAATCGCAGTCTGCCTAATAATTAACTACACTGGACTACGATCGTATAGGCTACTGTAGCAGGAGCAAGTTCCTTCGTGCATTGAACAGACAAGAAGAAAGTTCGAAACTGGGCAGTGTATTTTAAAAACGGCAAAATATATAAAATTCTACCCCTATGCAAGAACATAGGTCTACCTAATTATAGTTCTGGACACTGAATGCTAAGTGACCAGATGTCATTCTTGTTATGGTGTCGAACAGAAATGGAAGGCAGATGGCAAGAACAATATCATAATAGGATTAGGATCCATCGTTTGCTCAATAATAACTTGCCCCTATGACGATCTTTTAGACCTAAGTCAAGATGTAATTAACGGCGTCGCCACGGGGTGGTTTGGGGCGGCTTGAGCCACCCCACTCTGAAAAATATGACCCACACAATCTGTTCAAATCTGTTGAGTTTTCATTCAGGTATTTGGAGGTGGGGAAGGGGTGGTGGTGAGCAATAGTGACACTGACCCATACTCATAGTCATTAAAAAATCATAACTACCCTACTTTCTAAGGGCTGGCTACGCCTCTGGATGTTATGTTTACAAGTGTAAATGCTTGTAACTGGATGATATGGGAATATGATGAAGAGAGCCTTTGTATTCAGCGCGCACAGGTGCAAGAAAGCTGTTGATTTTTTTATCATGCCTCTGCAAGTGATGGTCCACAGAGCTTTTCAAAAGGATCACTTACGGTAGAGCACTGATTACAATTATTGTTATTACACTCGAACATTGATTATTAGATGATTTGAGAAAGCACTTCCGGTTGCAGCGCGGGGCATGCCGGGATTCAAACATGCAGTGATCGACAGCATTTTGAAATCTATTGTCATTGTAGGACTGACGACAAATACAAGGAAGACCAGCACAGAAGAATATAATATATATATCAGGGGCGGATCCAGGGGGGCCAATCCGGTCATGGACCCCATTTAAAAATTGCATGAGACGTGGCCCCCCCCATTTGGTTTGAAGAAATGTAGTGGAGAGAGAAAAAGAGGACATCAGGCCCCCCTTATTAAAAAATCGTACGGGACGTGGCTTCCCTGTCGATTTAGCGGCGGATGAAATGGTCTCTTTTTCCGGAAAATAGGGTTGATGACTAAGACGAAAAAAAAAGATCAGCAGTTTTTTCGGCGGATGAAAATGGTATCTTTTTTCCCGGAAAATTGGTCGATGACTAAGAAAAAAAAGGTCATCAGTTTTTTCGGCGACACAACGAAAATTTTTCCCCTGCCCCACCAACAAGACCCTAAATTTTGGCCCTCCCCTTCGAAAATTTCTGTATCCGCCCTTGATATATATATATATATATATATATATATATATATATCTACTCCACGATTCAGCTGGATAATAAATCGCACGGGGTCTGAGTCGCATCTCCACGACGAAAAACAGACCCGAAGTGACTGAAACATTCAAAGAGCAAAGAAAGAGACATAACCATAGAGCGACCATAATCCTATGTTCCCACTGAACACTGACTGCAATTCAAACCAAGATGATGAATAAGACGTTGTTGAAGAAACGTCTTTAAAATCCGTGCGGCTGTCGTCGTCAGGCGATGTCAAGGTCCCACTTTCTCGGCATTCCCACTGAGCCAAGCGACGATGACGATGACGACGACGATGACGATGACGATGACGGTGACGATGGAGTCGACGGGTTATTGCCATGGCGACGAGACGACCTGGCCATCCTTGTGAGTGCAATCGCTGCTCCAATCTCCATCCAGTAGAGATCTTCCTTCGAAGAGTTACTGTCGTTACAACAACAACAACAACAACCACACGCCAACACATCACTCCGCTGTACTGTACACAGTGTATATAGGCTACGCATAATAGTAGACCTGTTTGCATTCATTTGTAATACTACGCTGTTTCAACACCCGCAGAGGTTATGCACCCAAAGAGTATACGTGAAATCAATCTGCTGGAGAGAATAAAAAAGTTACACTCAGTCTTTAATACTGGTAGCTATATAGTTCAAGCAAAGAACTCGTCTCTGTTCAACATTCTCTGGCTAATTGCTCCTCCTCCTCACCTTCTTCCCCCCCTTCTACTCCTCTTCGTACTCGTCTTCCTCCTCCTCTTCCTCCTCCTCGTCGTCTTATTCTTCCTCCTCCTCCTTTCCTCGTCCTCGTCCTCCTCCTCTTTCTTCTCTTCCTCCACTTCCTCCTCCACTTTCTCCTCCTTTTCCTCCTCGTCCTCCTAATCGTCCTCCTAATCGTCCTCCTCCTTCTTCTCGTCCTCCTTCTCCTCCTCCTCCGCATCGTGGACTTAAAACCCTTGCGCATCAGTGGCGGCGCTAGGGGGGGCTGGGGGGGCTAAGCCCCCCTACAAGAGGCTCAGACCCCCCTAAAAAATGACCATCTGAATTATTTTACATTGAAATATCCACGAATTTGGTCGATGACTAAAAAAAAAAAGGTCGTCAGAAATTTTGACGGCGAAAATGGAAAATTTGGCCGCGGGCTTCAGCCCCTCCAAAACTGAAATCCTGGCGCCGGCACTGTTGCGCATATATACCGTTCTCCAGATTGAAGATTATAATTGAGACTTTGAAGACTGCAGGTTCTTTCAATTCTGTCTGATAGATTTTTTTAACACTCGATCGGTCTTTGACTTAATCGGATATTCACTCGCAGATTGAATGCACGCAAACATCCGACAATAACTAAGGAACTTCAGTGTAGGCCTAGACTTCATTCCGACAAATTTTACGACCAGGTATCTTATTTTTAATTTTTAATGGCGGCAGTTAGCATAATTTATACTACAATGTAAAAATATGGTTTCAAGTTCGTTCAGAAGAAGTTTTAATCCGCTTCGCTACACGGGTCTCATCTAGGCTGACAAAATAGAATACACTACTGGAACATTCCATCTCTGAAAGCAATATCCATCAAAGTGGTATCCTTCAAAGCGAAATTTTCAGTCGTCCCACTATATAACGATTCACGTCGAAACTGATCGTATCTTCTGATTGGTTGCACACAATACGCATGATGTATCCCGTGCCAAAGACAATGTTTAAATGATCAAAGTAATGAATGCACTTCTTGCATGTCACAGTCCTTTATATTACTGAATTTAATAGCAGAGTTGTTTCTGATTTACAGGTTAATTACAAAGCATGCAGACAATTCACCGATTAATATTCAATAATATCGATTAAAGAAGTAAAACGATTCTGTGCTTAATTTATCATACTTGGTTTTTGAAGAATTCTCCCGGGACCTCAGCATTTCCGAGTAGATCTCTGAAAGTAACAAAGTATTTGCAAATGTGTTTACTTAAAACTTAACGGATTAAATATTAATTTTTTTGGAAAGAGGAATAATCAGGTCTATGGTATTTTCTTTTTGTTTTATTCTATGTATAATGCGTGGCTTTTTTAACGTGCAGTTGTAGACCTACACAAAATGTGCTGCTGTAAATGAGTTTGTGCAGTGAAAATCATTAGAAAAAGTTGACTGCAGCCGATTTACTATGGAAGAGCGGGATGAAACGAAGGGAGTTTGCGGTGAAAAAGACGTCGAAAGGCAAACTTTCTGCGATGAATGACTATTAAAAAGAAAGAAAAAAGGTCATAAGATTTTATCTTCGGTGACTTGCAACATTTTGGGGAAATTTTCAGGCGAACGACTAAAAAAGGTCATCAGAAATTTTCTCCGCCAAAGGGCACGCCGCCAGATTAAAATTGCTGATTGTGCAGTTAAAAAATTCTTTAAAATATCTCTGGTAGAATGCCTGCACATGTCTCAGAAACGTTCAAAAAGTCAATGGAAGCAATACTCGGCTAGTCCCACAGGATTTTACAGTATCCCCCACTTTCCATACCCACTAGAAACAAACTCCATTTTATCTCCTCAAAACGCAAAGACAATTAGACCCATCATTATCGTGGTGGCAGCTATCATCATTTTCATAGGCTATTTACTGTCAGTACTGCTGCTACAACAATTACCCTACTACTACTAACAGGTGGTTAATTAGGTAGGTAGCTAATTTGATACGGCGTATATATAATTGGATAATTTAACAGTCGGGAATGGGAAATGATTCAAATGAGTGATTTCGAAAGAGCACCAAAAGGATTCGCAGAATCAAGTGTTTTGCAGTTAGACCTATCTCGACTCTCGAGATTAGAATAAAATACTCAACGAGGGAAACGCTGCAATGAACTTAAGGTTTGATAGATGATGCAACAAACAATCTTAATTTGCGAGGAACTCATTTTACTCATTCTACTCAAATGGTTTTACTCATTCTACTCATTCTACTCAAATGGAACCAGTGGTGAAAAATCGTATTCTCGTAACTAAGTTCGTGCAACTTTTGAGCATTTCGTTAGCCGCGAACCAAATGATACAAATCTGAACATCTGGTTAACGACAAAGAATGCTAATAAAAAAAACGCTGTTGGGTGCATAATTATTTAGGACTAACGCAGGCGCCTATTGACTGAATAATTCACCTTCTAATGTCCAGAACTCCATCTTTCCCGCCTCTTCCAGTTCCTCCTCCCGTCGTCCTGGAATCGGAAGTGAGTCACGTGACGACGAATTGACGTTTGTCGAAAGCGATGATCGTCTGCGGCGCATGCGCAGTCTCTTGCGCTTTCTCGAAGAACACATCTCGATGAAATCCGATCGATGGTTCGGCGCCACCCCCGCCGCCGCGGCCGCCGCTCTTACCTTCTCCCCCCTGCATGTCTTTCCATTGTGTGACCTTAATATCTGATGCACCGTTTCGCCATCGTCCAAATTCACAGCAGCTTCTCCACTTGTCTCGTCGTCCCCCTCCGCTATGTTGCCAAGGCAACGCACTCGTCTCCTAGCTGTGATGGTGATGCAATCGGTTCTGTTGTTGTCATCATCGCCGTCAGTTTCTGTGCAGTCTGATAAAGATGACGGTTTGCGATCTGCAGCTGCAGCAGCGGCGGTGGAGGATGGTGCTGGGATGGAGGGGGAGACTGGGCTGCAGCGGACAGGATGGCGATTCCGGATACCAGTCGCGGATGACAGAGCACCGTTGTCATTCTCATGTCGCCAGACGGAATCTTGACTTCGACAGCAGCGGCAGCAACTGTCTGGTGATGGAATTCTGCCTGCAGAGAACAAACAACAACATCTCCTCCGTATCATGAAAGTCATCGAGATATTATAAGCCAGAGAACATCGTCAGAGCACGTGCTCTGCTGCTGCTGCCGCTGCTTCTGCTGCTTCTGCTGCTGCTGCTGGTGATGTATACGGACCTGGCAATTGGAAAGGGCGAACAATCGACAAGGGCAAAGAGATCGATCAAGTGCCGGACATTGATCTGGTGACCCATGCAATTGGTCTGATCAGAATGTAGCTGACACGGCTTGTGATGGACTTGGCTGCTGCTGCTGCTGCTGATGCTGAGACAGGGAGACAGCGAGGATGCATCAGAGGAGATGATCCTGAGCATGCAGCGAGACATAACGGATAGAATTAAATCATGGCTTCATTCAAACAAAACTAATGGAACAGCCGCCTCCCCCTCCCCCCGCACCCTCCCCCCCCCGCCTTCGCAGCCACCGCTGTAGAAAAATCAATTTCGACGAGTGTACGTAAATCACTTGAGATCCGTGATTGATGATGTAATTTAAAAATGTGGCAAGGGATTTCGAGATCTTCTCTACGGACTGCAGCAGGCACAAGTAATTCGGAATCATTGGTCTTAGTTAAGTCCCATGCAGCAGTCTTTCCTTGTCCTACGACGACGACTTCTTCATTTCATGGTGAATTGAGAATATTCGGAATGTGTCTCTGTCTCGTGGTGGATCAGTGAAAAAATGAGTTTGCGACGCATGAAAAAATCACCCGATCCGAAAGACAGTCTCCTTGTTAATATGATTTGTCACGAAGTTATAATAATAATCATGGGTCAAATTAAGGGGACGGATATCTGTGTGTATGGGTGCCTTTGTATATGCATAGTTTGCATACCTATGCATACGTATACATGTAGGTATACATTCAGGGATTAAAGTGTGGCTGGACGGTCATGGACGGCGTCCATGCACGTGTTTTAAAATCTGAATGCCGTCCTGCCACTTGTTGGCCAGCACAGCCTGGAAGAGCAAGGGGCATCCAGACACTTCTTTTGAAAAGGTAAGGAGCGTCCAGGCACTTATTTTCCAACACTGTAAGCACTGTATACATTTATGTATGACATTGTATGCATGTATGAATACATGTATAGGTTCATTTCAAGAATTTAATTTAGCGCTTCTTCAAGGAGCATATAATGCTGAAGGGCGCTCCCAGCCCAACCATGAGAAATACAGCGATTAGACTTGAGTAACTTGTGAAGCGCAGTCCTGTTGCTCCTGCATATATAGTGAACGCATTTCCACATGGAGGAGGCTCCAAAGATTAGAAGGTCCAGAGCTACATAATTGAGGAGTGGATCTGCAGGATGGAGACTAGACTTTTTCACCCTCCCACCCCATGAGCTGATGAGTTGAGGATTCGACGACCATGCAGCCGCATCAGAAATCGAACGACAAAGATCTGGCAAAACTTTGTGTATATAGGCTGGAGCGTAGCAAAGACACCGCCATGACAGACCAGCACGACAAAAACCAATTACAAGAGATGCGCTGCGAGAGAGGAAGTCAGTACATCTCACAGTTGTTTTTGTGAGATAGATGTACTTAAAAGACGCCAAGATAGGTGTCAAGAGAAGTTCCTGCGTACACATTCGTATGTGTACAATGTACAATTGTGTATGTACATATCATGCGCGCACTCACATACATGTACGTGCACACAACGCACTTACATACGTCCATACATACATGATATGTGTGCATGCGTACATGTATGTATGTGTGCATGTACGTGAGTAGGCTACACGCGTGAACTGGATAGTTATGCATTGTACATACATACGAATGTGAACAACTGTACATTGATAAATGTGTAAATTTACTATATTCACACATGTATAACATGCACATAGCTAAATACATGCATTATACGCATATTTAGATGAATGGACTACATAATTGAATGCATGAAAGTGCATTAAGACCACGAAGAGTCTTTGGATGGACGCAGCACCTGTCCAATCAATGGCAGACCACCTGTTATGAAAAGCAGCATTACCTTTTCCTTCGTCATCATCATCATCGTCATCATCATCATCATCATCGTCATCATCATCAGAGCTGCTGTCACTGCTCATCAGTTCCTGTTTTCCGGCAGCGAATCGATTGTAGGCCTTGATGCGCATCGACCAGGACAACGACGGATCGCGAACGGTGTTCTTGAGTCTACGACGAGCATTGGCGAACCAGTTGGAGACCTGGGTGATGGTCATGTTCGTCTGCCGGGCGAGCTCCCTCTTGTCGCCGATCGTTGGGTAGGGCGTCTGGCCGTTGCGACGCAGCCAGCGCTTCAACGGTCGCGACATCTGCTGAACCAAGGGACGATTAGGTCGACGATCGTCCAACGCTCGATTCCTTCACAAACACAACACACACTGCAGTGCATCCATGCATGAATATGATGTCTATTCTTATAGGAGGAAACGTAATGAAAAATCTATCATCAGTCCACCAAGACGACGGTTTATTTCGATCTAACTCTAAGACGAGTTTAACTCGGTTATCGGTAGCTCTATTTTTTCTTACAGGTGGACCAACTATTTATTATGCGCTCTGTTTTGTAGTGCAGATTGCCATTTTCTCAAGACCCACTCCACTTAGGCTATGCTTCGTCTTTTTCGAGACACATGCTATAATTAATTATGTGACCGCAGTTTCTGATCGTCACTTTGGCGTGCTGAGTTCATGCGATATTATCGCTCTGAAAATCTGAAAACAATTAATCACTTTGATTTATCATCCCTGCTACCTTTCCACGACCACTGATTAAACGGGGGGTATTTTCAGCCACCAGACAGCTATAGATTGGCATTCAGGACGCAGTTTTTATACAATGTGCCAGAGATGCACACACCATGGCACACCCCGACAGCTTCCTACATGTATATGCCAATAACTCGTCATACTCCACTGGCAGTAGCTGCAAGACACATGGTATTCAATTCACCATTTGTATCACATCACTTCCTTCCTCTCAGTGCTCTCACCCATCAATATTATGATGCCGACTTGGCGTTCAGACATGCAACACAATAAACTGGAATTTTGTGGGATACGAAAGGTCGGAAAGGAACAGTAAAGTATATTTATAAAATCATGTAAAATTTAACGCTTTAACGCGATCGCGAATCGGAAACACTTTCGCCAACCAAAACACGACGAGTCGGTTTATTTCCAGACAAGACTATCAATAGTTACTGCAAAATTGAAGTCTCTGCAGAAAGATCCTGCTTACCTTGGGGCAAGGAGACAAATTAAGTCATCTACTTAAAAGACTTACACTTGCTTAAAAAATCAACGCTTGAACTCATTTGCTAGGATTCCCTGCATGCGCCTGAAATGCAAGAGACTAAGTCTGTTGAAAGGACATTAAATAGACGACACTGAGTTTCTATATACTGATACATCAATGTTGGAAGAGACTTGCACCGGGTAAAACACTATAATGGCGACTGTGACTTCAATGTTACCAATTCTATTTTCTGTGATTATTACATTGTGATCTTCCTGCGAGAATTAAGGTTTATTGCGTGCAGTGCCGGCGCTAGGGTACCTGAGGCCCCCCCCAAAAAAACTTGGGGCCCCATACCTCGAACTGTCATCTCAGCAAAATTTCTCATTATTTATGTGCTGAAAGACATGGTGTAAGACTTCAATAAATGTCACCCTCCCAATTGTAAAATTTTTTGGAATTTCCATGCTGTAGCCTAATGGTAGAATTCTAAGATGTCATTTTTTAAAATCTCATTTTCAATGCTCTATTGGTTTGCATAATAGGGGCCTATTATTTTGTATGATTTGCGTTAAAACATAATTCGGTGCGTGGTTTGAACAGTCATATAAATTACCAGCTACATTTGAGGCCCCTTGCAAACTTGAGATCAGACAAGAGGTCAAGGACATCTGGGACCCTACATAGGCTTTAATGTTTGGTCCTCTTGCAGGTTTTATTTTGAGGCCTCATCCAATTAGCAAGTTGAGGTAGTTTGAATGGCTTTATACTTACGCCCAAAATCATTATGGTATTTGCATTAGGTCTGCTATGGCAATGCCATATGGTTATAGTTGAGGCATACACCAGACCGGATCTGTAAAGTCACAAATAGGCATAATGGCCAGCTAAATTTGGGGGCCCCTTCAAACTCGGGGCCCCCCCGGCCGGGGGGTACGGGGGGTGCTAGCGCCGGCACTGATTGCGTGGATAGAAGGAAAGATCAATTGGAGCACGATCGTATAAGCAGTGAAGCCACAATTGTTTTCTGCATGTGCTAAGTGCAAATCTATGCAAATTATGAAAACATGAATGTCATGATATAAGATCATGTAAACTATATAGATCTATAAGCCTATTTATTAGAGGTCTTGTCTACCTTTCATTGTAATGTATATATATATATACATAATACATATGCAATGATATATAATCATCTAAACTAATATATATATTTATTAGAGGTCTACCATTTATTATAGTGTAATACAGAAGTACACAACGGTGATTTATCAACAATCCTGCACAATGCACATGCATCGAGCAATTCTAGGTCCACTGGTACTGTAGGCTATTCATCCAATTTTATTTGGCGTTTTTAAAAAGAATTTATTGCATCTATTTCACCTATTACATGTATATATATCATATTTCAAGATAAAGTAATCAGTTTAATAAGTAAATCCGTCCGTCTTAAAATATGAAGTATGCCCCACACCCGTTTTAAGTTTCATCCTGCTACCCGGCACGGGGCACCGCTGAAACACCCGTCGCTCAATAACCGCTCTGTGTGATAGATGGGCGTGTGTTGTTTGAAGTGGGCCAGCATGCATGGTAGTACCTTGCGTGGACGGAGTGGGTACCGCTGCGAATGACATCTCGGGCGACTTTGAAACTGATTTGAGAGCAGAAGATGGAGACGACGACTAAATAGGAATGGGAGAAGATGAAAGACAATGATGACGGACTTCATCAAACCCAAAAGATGACATCCTCCTCCTCCTCCGCATCCGTTGATAAGACTCCTCCTCCCTCCTCCTTCCCTTTGAGCCTTGAGCTTGTCAGATGCAAATAAAGGCTACTTACTTACTTACTCTCTACTTCCCTATCCTCATCCCTCTCTTCCTCCCTCTTCCTCTCTACTGGCTTCTTCCCCCTTTCCTTCCCTCTCTCCATTCTTCTCTTCCTCCCTCTTCCTTCCCCCTCTCCTTCCCTCCCCAATCCCTCTCTCCTTCCCTATCTCTATTCTTCTCTCCTTCCCTATCTCCATTCTTCTCTTCCTCTCTCCATCCCTCTCTTCCTCCCTCTTCCTTCCCACTCTCCTTCCATCCCTAATCCCTATCTCCTTCCCTATCTCCATTCTCCTTCCCTCTCTCCATTCTTCTCTTCCTCTCTCCATCCCTCTCTTCCTCCCTCTTCCTTCCCACTCTCCTTCCATCCCCAATCCCTATCTCCTTCCCTATCTCCATTCTCCTTCCCTCTCTCCATCCCTCTCTTCCTCCCTCTTCCTTCCCCTCTCCTTCCCTCTTCCATCCCTAACCCCTTCCCTCTTTCCATTCTACTCTCCTTCCCTCTTCCTTCCCTCTCCCCTTCCCTCTCTCCTTCCCTCTCTCCATCCCTCTTTCCTTCCCTCTCTCCATTCTTCTCTTCCTCACTCTTCCTTCCCTCTCTTCCCCCTTCTATTCCTTCATCCTCTCTTTCTTTCTCCTTCCCTCCATCCCTTTCTCCTCATCCCTCCGCTTGAAATTGGTTCGCGCGATCATCGATTTCACTGCTAATAATAATAATGTCTTGAATCTACAGACACTAATTTCTACCGCACTCTGCGTTTGGCCTTTGTTCAAGATTCCTCATGCATGGTCCATGCATGTGGCCCGCTACCAGCCAGTTTTATACTGCCTTTCATTTCCCAATCACTGTCTAGTTATAACAGCAACTAAATTACATTAGACACTCTGTGTGCATGATCATGGGGATCACAAAACTCCAGGTTGTGGGCAGCGCAGAATCCATCCATACTATAGGCTACAACGAAATACGAGGGTGGTCGGTCATGGATTTGATTTGAGTCTGCGACGATTAAGTCTACCCTTACACGGTCATCTACAGGATGGCAGTTTAACTGTACCTCCCGTGACAGATGATCGACGTGAACAGCGCTCATGACCTGTATTTTGCAATCTAAATCAATATCAGATCTTCCACTGCATGCAGTGTCATCATGGTATACAGTCTTGAGAAAATCCCATACACACGCAAACACACGCACACCTCTACACACACCTACACACACCTCTACACACCTCTACACACACCTACACACACCTCTACACACCTCTACACACACCTACAAACATCTATGCACACATAGAGTGAAAATCTAGGTGTGAAATCACAAATACAATCGTAATCGTAATCGTAATCTCGAGACTTTTACAGCGCCCACAAAAGCCAAGTCGCGGGAACCAGCTTATTGACAGTGGCTTAATCAAAACAAAATCGATAGGCAGCGGGTCAAGTCCGGAGAGTCAGGCAGGCAGATAGGTGGACGGCTAAGGTGGGTGATGTTTAGAGTTGAAATGACAATGGATGTGAGGAGAAGAGGAAGAATCAGGATATAGGATTTGTGAAAGAGCAGTGTTTTCAGTTTTGAGTGAAAGACCTGTGGGGAGATAGTACAATGTACATCGGATGTATGTAGACGGACTCTATACATTTATACAATAGGCCCGCATGCTATTGCTTAATTTGTTTTGATGCTTTGCACAATTGAGTGTTCACTAAGTTTCGGCCTCTAGCATGCAGTCGATTCGTCTAATTTGTATATGTACAGCAGATCAAATCTACCACGCATTTAGTCATTGTATATGAGATTATGAGTCTTGAATGCTCATGTGAACAGATTGATATAGAATACGTTTCGACGTATAGTTTATTTTTGTCGTAGATTATATTATAATGAAATTAGAGAGTTTGTTTAGTGCTCCAGCATGCCGCAGCACCTGCGCTCGGCAGTTGCTGCCATACTGCAGCTACTGCTATTGCTACTGCTACTGCATGTGCCCATGCACGGCTAGACTTCTTTGATCACTAGAGGCGCTTTAGAGACGTCGTAGGTAACAGGTTCTTAACTTCTTATTCTATTAATCAACCGCGGAGAATGGTACGATAACGACCAGCACCAGCAGTAGGCTATCTTATCACCACTCATCCTTGTTTCACTGACCTCTATGTAACCTCCGACCAGGTCAACCACTTGCATGCATCCGTAGATCATAGGCAACATTGAAATAATACAAGTTCACTATATCACTATATGCGTTCAATTAAATTGGTTAGAAGACTTTTGTAATTGATATTCCTCGGCTGAATTTCTTCTCGCTGGATGTAGTCACTCAATTGCTACAAACGAGTTCTTTATCATATTCATTGCGTTCATAAAGCGTTTTTATTTTTATTATTAATGTTTCGTTTCCTGTTTGTTGCTTATTGACTTGCATGTCCCAACAGAATTTACACAACAGTGCTATGCATTTAAAGCAAATACAAAAGGGATTCATAAACATTATATTAAAGCAGGTCAATGAATCAGCCGAAAAAGGTCTAAAAGACCCGCTAGTGGGCCTATACTCTACTTGCTCTGCTATCTGCGTCAATGCATTCTACTATAAACTATCACTAATATATATATATAATATATATATATATATATAGTCCATTCTTTCTTCTAGTCTTTGTGCCGCTGGTCGATTGACTTTTACTTATTATTGTCTATCGGCTTACTTTGATGTGGCCTACAGGCATATATATAACATATATATATATATGATTTTATACATGTAGCTTATAACGACGGTGGCGACCTTTGAAGACATATTTAACAGCCGGATGTTGCCTGTGGACTACAAAGACTATAAGCTTAGAATATCAGCTTGAAAAATGTAATCACTAAAAAAGATCATGAACCAATCACGGTATAAGTGGAAGAAAGGATACTCCGCAATCAATAGCCCAATAAAATAAATTAAGTGATTTCCTTTTAAACGAACAAATTAAAACTGCAGTATACGTATATAGTTAAACAACTATCATTATGTAGCGCAGTATCGTATGACACTCGCTGACCCATATAAGGGTTGTTCATGATTCGTGTTCCTAGGAGTGAACGTAAAATGAGCAGTATATATATATACAGGCCAGATGGGCGCCTTGCAGGTTGCCATGTATAGTTAAATATCGACTCCTATTAAGTGTATTATCATTTGCTACCATACTATTACTGTTACTGCATCATGTGATCTTACTGCTTTCTTATCATGGACGTTGAGTCTATAGGGTTAGCTTACACCCCTGCCCCAAACGAAGCCAAGACACAAAATATTCCAAAGCCCATGGGCGGAGACATAGAGGGGACAGAGGGACCTAATGTTTGTGGTGTGGACCGTCCATGGTCATGACCCCCAATATCTAAGAAAAGAAATATTCATAAATAACATCTTGCATTTTACAGTGGTTAGAGACTTAGAGGTGAATTGTGGCAATAATATTACAAGAAGTAAAGACTAAAAGACTACAAAGACTAGAATATCAGCTTGAAAAATATCAGCTTGAAAAATGATGTCACTAAAAAAGTCATAAGCTTTTTCGAGAGGGAAAATGGTATTTTTCAGGAGATCTGGGCGAAGTGACTAAGAAAAAAAGGTTGGCAGAAACTTTGGTCGGCGAAAATGGCAAATTTCGTCGGCGACGCAGCAGTCAGTCCGTCCGCCCAAAATCTCGCGTTGCGCCTCGGCAATCGCCCTTCGCCACTCCTTCTTCTCTCCCAACTTCTAGACCAAGTCTCCGCCCATGCGAAGCTTCGAGGCCATTCTTGAAGGGACGCTATGTGTTCTTGAAGTTAATTGTATACGGATCATCAGATCCTTCGTATATAGCTCAGGCACCTTTGCTATGATAAATGTTGCCCTCAGGAGACATGTCTAATATAATAGTCTACACAGACGGCAGCCGATGTCTATACCATTTATAGATTAGAGTCATGTTGCAGATGAAAAATCATAATTTTTAACCTTGGAAACGCATATTGAGACATTCTATCCATGAAAATAGCTCTGTTCGATCGGCAGAGCTAACAGGGAAGTCCGCTGGATGCCTCAATTTTTTATTAATCGATTTTTTGGTATTGCCGAGATACATGTAGGCCTACGAGTTGAAAATAATAGCTGATTGTGGCTTAGGCCTACGCCCAATAATCAGATGTATCAGATGAATGCATATTAGTTCTTGACGATATAGGCCTACTTGCATAAAAAAAAGGCCCAGCAGAGCGACTGAGTTTTATCAGAGGAACAGACAGACACACAAAGAGAGGGACAGACAGGCGGAGAGAGGGGTAATGCAGCGGAGATATAATATAAAGCAGAAGAAAGCCTTACAGTTAAAGTGCGTACGGCTTATTGCAGGACATCGTGTTCTGCCTTATTTCAAACTGACTTGTTTGCACTGCAGAGGTTTCTGTGTTTTTCAGATGTGAACGTTGCACAATGAAACGAAAAGTGTAATAGAACTCTAGCTGGTCGATTTATATATCAGTGGACTTTACTTCTTCGTCAATAATAATGAGGTCAAAACGTCGGTCTATAATTTCAAATGCACTGACTGAACCGCGAATGAAATGGCGGCGGGCGGCAAGTCACCGGTCTTGTAAACAATCCATGGATCATCTATAGAGACATGAGTTCGTCAAACAGCCATCGCGCACATCACAGCCTCATCTCAGGAAATTAAATTTGCACGTTCGATTGCCACATTAAACTATACACGGATTGTAAGCGTCTCGTATATTTCACAGATTTATATAAGCTTAGAGCATTTTAAAGAGAGATTGATCCGAGACGTTCATCATTCGTGATGTGTTTATGGTTCACGTGCAACATAAATACATGTGGCACATATGCACCTGTTGACATTGCATTTATTCGACGTGTGTGCAAATATATCGCTATGTAAAGTTTTCTTTAAGACATATATAGCCTACTGCATGCATGCTACATGTCTTCACCATTAATTCAGTATAGATCTACATTCACGCTGAGTGCAAGTCGATTCGAAAGGCAGACTATAGCTATTGGGCAATGAGCTATATGATAATAGGACTGAATGTAAGATGGAGGAAGAAATGTGAAACAGCTGGTGCAATGTCAGTGATCTGCCAGCCTCCGTAGCATCAGCAGCAGCAGCAGCCTCAAGCAGTGCATGGCATGCTCTCTCTTAGTCTATGGATGTATTATAGCATCCCTTGGACCCTTGAGACGACGTGACACCCGTCGCTTGATTGATTGATGTATCAGTCGCACAGCATAACAGCATTGCCGTATGTCAATCACGCTACATGAGGTCCCACAGCATGTAAGCCTGTATACATAATATAGACTATGCAATACATAGGGTATACGTCTAATCATTCTAGCATCATAATGTATGTGTGCTTTGCATGAGACTCGTTCTATATACTTCTATATACCAGAATGTTTTCGGGTTTGCATGCATGCAACAGAGTTCTTCTCTATGGAAAGTTCATTTCCAGTCTCAAAGCCTTATAATATTATAATTGCATTTCATCATGTCATTTTCCAATCATTTTTATGATGACCTCCATAGCTATGGAGGTCATCGTCCTCCATAGCTATAGAGGTCATCGTGAGGTCGCCGTCAGTGTGAGAGATCCATTAAAAATTCCCAACTCATGAAGCGGATATATAATCGTATATAGGGGGTCTACTCACATTTCAACCGTGCACAATCCGGATCAACCTCCATCCCATCTTGCCTTTTCGTCTGTCTCTGATCAACAGCAACCAATTCCTCAACGCTTGGCAGTCGCTTATACAAGTCAAAACCGATCATGCACTTCACTGTCTTGTCTTGTCTTTAACCTTCCTCGATTCGAGGGTTGGTCGCTTCATGGACACGCCTTTGCCACTTTTTCCTGTCCTCCGTCTCCTTCAGTATCCGCTCGAATGGTAGTTCCATCCACGTGATGATATTGGCGATCCATCCCATCCTCGGTCTTCCCCTTGCCCTTGCTCCCGAAATTGTACCCTGTATTATTTCCTTTTACATGCAGCCTCCCTGTTTCCTCATCAAATGATCGAAGTAAATGAGTTTCTTTCTTTTTATCGTGCTCAATAAGGTTCTTTCTGTTCCCGTTTTGCACTTCACTACTGTAAAACAATTCTCTGGACAACGCAATCGTCTCGCCGACCCTTTAAACTTAAAGTCTGTTTTAGCGCCTTCCTATAATTATCAAAGCTGATGGCAGTAAGTTAAACGAAATCCCACCACTGTATTCTTCTCCTCTATACTTAAACACACTTCTTTTTCTGCATCCATTTGCAGCACCATTCATTCATTCGTTTGTTCATTCATTCATTTATTTATACATTCATCAATTCAGTCATTCAGAGGACTGCATAGCGCCCTTCATTGCGCAAGTGCGACTGAAGAACAGGTTGTTAGCCATCCATGCTTGCACTGGAAGAAAAAGCAATGACGATATCGACATGAAACCGTCACTCGGATTTGGTTTCGAATCGAAATCCAAAAATGAATATACAGATGCATAGAATGAATGAAAAAATGACTGAAAGAATGAATGAATAGCCTAAATGAATGAATGACTTGACTGGCTGAATGAGTGAATGAATAAATGAATGAACAATTGAACAAATGAATGAATAAATGAATGAGTGAATGAATGAACAAATGAATGAATGAATGAATGAATTCACTTCACTGACTGATCAGCCTAAAACTTTTGTCAATTCGATAAAATCGTCTACACACCTCGACTATAGGCTCATCAATTATGGCGAAAGAAATAGAAATAGGTGGTATTATTTTTATTATCATATATATAGGCTATATATATGTTGTTATTATTGTTGTTACTGTTGTTGTTGTTAATATCACCATCATAATCCTCATATTCATCCTCCTGCTCCTCCTCCTCAATCATTGTCATCATCATCATCATCATCATCTTCATCCTCCTGCTCCTCCTCAGTCATTGTCATCATCATCGTCATCGCCATCATCATCAACAACAGCATCCTTATCATCATCATCAGCAGCAACAACGCTGCCATCATCATCATGATCGTCACTATCATCATCATCATCATCATCATCATCGTCAACAACAGCAACGTAATCATCATCACTATCATCACTATCATCATCATCATCGTCGTCGTGGTCAGTTTAATCATCACGCAATGACCGCATCATCAAAGTCTGCCTCTGATCGTCGTTGTCGTCGTGACTCGTCGTCGTCATCATCATCTTCATTAGTCTCTATATTTGATTTACGATGATTCATATATCAATACTAGGCTACATCATATTTATCGCTTTTTATAGTCAACACACAATGTTGGCTGAAGCTCACCGAATACACGTGGATACATTATTGATGATATAATAATTATACAGGGTGGCTCAAAAAAAAACGTACCACCGGGGAAAATGCGATATCTTCGCCGCCGATTGAACTTTTTCTGCGAAAATATCCCAATTTGTAGGAGAATGAATTTCCAACAATCCCTGAAAGTTTCATTTGAAACTTTTCATGTTTGCAAAAGTTACAGCTGTTCAAACTTAAAATTTCGTTTTTTCAAATATCCGCGGAAAATTTACGTCACTTGTAGATTTCCATGTCATATGATATCACTTTTCCCTACGACCTCAGCATTCGGTTTTGCAGTTTATTGTAAGGTATAATGAGAGTGTCCACTCTCTGCCTTAACACAAGCTCAAATTCTTTTTGTGAAGCTCAGTATGGCCTTGTTGGTCGGGTCCTGCGGCAACTGACCCCACATTAGCAGCAAGACTTGCTTCAGCTGGCCAATGTTCTCCAACTTGGGATTAAATGTCTTGCAGCGTTCCAGCATAGCTCCCCAGACGTGATAAACAAGAGGGTTAAGGTCTGGCGAGTTTGTAAATCATCTTTGCCAATGCATTTACTTCAGTTGATGTCAATAAGGTAGCGCCATCATAATCAACCTTGCCGTGCGAGCAAGCAGGCGCACTGTCCTGCTGCATAATAAAACCAGATGTTAGAGCATACCTGGTCTTCAATGAGTCTGGGTAAGCGAGTTCAATGATGAGTTTGACATCTAACCTACTGAATGGGATTAATTGCAGTCTTTTCTTGCAGCCGCAACACACGCCGGCATATCTGATGCCGAAACCACGATTTGCTTTGCAAACTTGACCTTTCGATTACCAAGCGAATTTCGTGAAAATCGCGCTTTTTCCGTCAGATCAAGCGACCACTTCCTGCCTCTCTTCCGACATCTGATCTTCGTTACATAAACATGTTTGCAGATAGTCTTCAATGTGCTCAGGCTCCACTTTTCACTGGGTATTTTGCTATGATCACGCGATGTCTCAGTCTCTGTTCATGCAAAGTCCGAGTTCCCATTTTATCTTTTGCAGAAACTTTGCCCATGACGTTCATTGTTTGGGTTCACCAATTGAGACCTTAATCTATAAAATATCACCAAATACCAGCAGATTGCTTCATAAACAGCTTCTTTACAGCTCATAGTGAGGTCGTATGACATCATCATCAATGTGTGTGTGTTGTAATTTGCCAAACATCCTAATGAAATCACTTGTATTGGAGCATGATTCTCCGGATAATTGAAAAAACGAAATTTTAAGTTTGAACAGCTGTAACTTTTGCAAACATGAAAAGTTTCAAATGAAACTTTCAGGGATTGTTGTATATTCATTCCCCTTCAAATTGTGAAATTTTCGCAGAAAAACCCCAATCGGCTGCGAAGATATCGCATTTTCCCCGGTGGTACGTTTTTTTTTGAGCCACCCTGTATACACAGGCCTAATATATAAATATATACTTATCTATAGTTATAGAAATATCCATATATATATATACATGAGCGATTGAGCGGCGCATTATTTATGAATTTGGTCGAAAATCCATATTAATTAATCTGACAGCCCTTTGTTCGTTCATTGTATTATTTGCAATCGATATGAAAGTAGAGCAAACGGATGGACAGGCAGACGGTATAGGAAGGTGGGACGGCGGAAGTACGGACGGGCTGATAGACGGATGGGCGAACGGACGGACAGACAGGCAGGCAGGGAGAGAGGCAGACAGACAGACAGATAGACAGACGGAAGTATGGACGGACGGACAGAATACGTGGTCGTCCACATGCAATCAAATGCTGAGGTTGAACAAATTGCAGGATTAAGCTGAAAGCCATGGAGTTCTTTTCAGCCTTCCATATTTATTGTGTCTATTTACTGTCTATGAATTTATACACTGGTCTCTGAATTTATAGGCGAGTCTTTTATATCCTTTGCATATATATACACACTCATATAAATGTATGTGTATATATATATGCATATATATTCATATAATTTATATGTACATTAATCATTGATATATGTATATGTCATTCTGAACTGATGAGGCGTGCCATGCAACTTTATCCATACATTTAAGGTCGAGTGCGTTTGATATTATTTATGGTTTTGCTTTCACTGCACATAATGACGCTGATATATATATTATATATATATATATATATATATATATATATTATACGTCGTCGGTCGTTCGTCGAGAACAACTGCGATCATATTTCCACAGATGCATGCTAAATATATATATTTATAGGCTAAACGCAGCAGCATATGAATACATGTATTCATGTATACGAATACATGTGACAGCCATAGCAGTATTCACCAGTAATTGGAAGATTGTGTCAAGATACGCCTATACCAAAGACCTTCACGTAATATTAATACAGGACCGCATGGCCTTCCATTCAACCGCATGTATAACATTGTACACAATATATATATATATATATATATATATATGTATAATATTTTAGATATAAATACAATAGTACATGCATGTATATCTATGCATAGCCTATATATATATGTGCATGAAACGGCTCATACTTGGAGACCCTATGTTATGATGCAACGGATATATAGAGACGGCGCTACATAACTTTGCATACATATAACTTGCATGCATTGAATCCAGCTTCTATGCATGTCTACCGGAGAGAATTTCGATCGAATGCAGTTTAATAGTGAATTTAAATGAAAATTGTGAACGATGATAAATTATGATTATTTTTTTTATTATTTATCCATTTCTATAGCGCCTCTTCATGAGGCAGTTAATCTGCAGAGGCGCTCCCGACTACAGCGTGGACACTGCATCGGAGTTTTACGCCGAATTGCGAGTGAAGGACATGCTCAAGGTTCCTACGTGGCGGCTTGAGGTGGATTCAAAACTGCAATACAATTATTACAATGAACACCGAGATAACATATATTCTCTGGATTGTACAAATAATAAATGAAAGGAAACACTAATTCTGTCTTTGCGAGTGAAAATAATTGACTGCTATATTGACAGTTTGGGTTCAAATCTTCTCTTTTAGGATCAGGAACCTACACAATAATATATATTATTGTGTAGGTTCCTGATCCTAAAAGAGAAGATTTGAACCCAAACTGTCAACGTTATATACCGGAGAACTCTATTTCAGAATAGATTAGATAACGACGATAAGAGTCAGTTGGTTGTTGATTGGGTTGCATGTCGTCTTGCAAAAGATCGAGTGAATACCCTCAAGCAAAATTCTGGGTAGGCCTATAGGTCTACGGCCTTGTAATCAATCATGCTGTGTGGCCACATTCAATGTAAGAAAATTTCTGGAGAAAGTTTGCCTTGAGTCTGTGAACATTGATGAATTGCAAATCATCTCTTAACACTATAACAAATAAATTGAATTTCTGCATTCGATTCGCTTCTGACAATTTATTGGTAAATTCTTCATAGACGCAGCAGAAGATTAGACATTGACTGCAGATTAATAATTTTAATTGCCATCCATCCATTCCATCATCAATCAGTCATCCGTTTATTAATGCAATGATTCTCCTCTATTGTCTCTGTCTGTCTGTCTGTCTGTCTGTCTCTCTCTGTCTCTCTGTCTCTCTCTACATGCATGCAATGCGCTCTCTTTCTGTCTCTGTGTGTGTCTCTGTCTGTCTCTGTCTGTCTCTGTCTCTGTGTCCGTCTGCCTCTCTCTGTCTCTGTCTCTCTGTCTCTGTGTTTCCCCTCCCTCCCTCCCTCCCTCCCTCCCTCCCTCCCTCCCTCCCTCCCTCCCTCCCTCCCTCCCTCCCT
Organism: Lumbricus terrestris; assembly: GCA_949752735.1. Taxonomy (NCBI): domain Eukaryota; kingdom Metazoa; phylum Annelida; class Clitellata; order Crassiclitellata; family Lumbricidae; genus Lumbricus; species Lumbricus terrestris. Next base: position 17,643,785 of record OX457039.1, on the reverse strand, counting down.
CCCTCCCTCCCTCCCTCCCTCCCTCCCTTCCTCCCTCTCTCCCTCTCCCTCTCCCTCTCCCTCTCCCTCTCCCTCTCCCTCTCCCTCTCCCTCCCTCCCTATCTCCCTCCCTCCCTCCCTCCCTTCCTCCTTCCCTCTCTTTGTCTGTCTGTCTGTCTGCCTGTCTGTCTGTCTGTCTGTCTGTCTGTCTGTCTGTCTCTCTCTCTCTCTCTCTCTCTCTCTCTCTCTCTCTCTCTCTCAGTATCTCTCTCTTTGGATCGTTATCGTCTTCGTTACTTTGAAAGACGTTCCTCGATTGACCTCATGACAAATTGCAATGCCCGATAAAGGTCACTGACCCGACATCAATTATTTAGCGCTGATTGGACGAAGATGACGAGAATCTGGGTGAGGTCAGCAGGGTCGTTGTCAGAATCTAACGATGGAAGCGACTCAGAGGAATTGTAGCCGTGTGAATTATTATCCATTCAATGAGTTTGGCGGAATTTCTGTCATGCTCAGCACTAAAGTCTAATCAATCTGCTGACCTTCCTTCATACCATGATTCCGTCGGACCTTCACGAGTGGGCAGTCGACTGACCACCGGTTTATGGAGTGGCCGCTGCTGTTGCTGCTGCCGCTGCTGTTGCCGAACTGCTCCGAATCAACGTCGTGCAAAGCTTTTGCTCAGCCCTTAACTCAACCCTCTTTAGTGGCTTCTTTAAATGAATTTTAGAACTGGACAACTACATGTAGGCCTACCTCTTTCCCTTCCCATTTTCCATGGTAAACTACTCCCAATAGGATAACAATAATATTACCTTTGCTTCTATTTCTAAGTTTCTAACCGGTCATAATTATTGCTTCTACAACTGCACATTTTGTGTAAAACTGCACACATTTTGTGTAAAACTGCACACATTTTGTGTAAAACTGCACACATTTTATGTAAAACTGCACATTTTGTGTAAAACTGCACATTTTGTGTAAAACTGCACGTGTCAAAAAGCCTTCCTCTCTACTGTAACAACATCCATGCATGTCTTGAAAAGTTACGTAACTAATCTGCAGCGTGTCTAAAGCGCCTGAACTGCTCTTAAAATCTTTAATGCACTGCATCCTTGGTGAATGAAACACGTGCGACTTCTTGTTGTCGTTTAAGACTGCTATCGAACGCAGCCAGCCAGACATCAAAAGTCGAGACAGTCTTTCATGAACAGGCAGCTGTTCTTACAAGCAGTCAATCAATGCGTCAATCGAACTACGGCCATTCGAACAGTCGTTGAACACAAAGGTGCTTTTATACCAGAACCTTCCGAAGAACGGAAACCAGTCAAACAGGTTGCTACCTATACAGATATTCAGTCAGCCAAACAGCCTCTGAAAAGTCATCATTAGGGAAACGTTTATAAATCTACAGAGACAACCAAAGAGACATTTAAGCACACAGACAATGAGCTGAACAGAAGAAGCACGTGATAGCTGTAAGGCAGGAGACACAGACAGACAGACAGACAGACAAACAGACAGACAGAAGAACAGACAGGCGAACAGACATACAGACAGACGAACAGACAGGCGAACAGACAGACAAACGGTGTAAGCATTTTGTAAACATAAACCATGCCACTGTAGGAGCACATGCAGATAAATTCTAGAAGGCATGCAGACAGAAACAGACAGTTGGTTAAACAGACATACAGGAAGCACCAAACAGTCATTCAGCCAGACATAGAACCAGTGCATAAGATGATGTATGATCATGGAGACAGACGGACAGGCTGACATGAAAACAACCATCTTGCCCTGAGGTCTACGTATACCGACAGACGGGGGAAGTGATCATGAGGTCGTGGTCTATATGTCCTTCAAAGGAGTGATATGAGCAATTGCTGAGTGTAAGAAGACGAGGAAGAGGAGGAGGAGGAGGAGGAGGAGGAGAAGGAGGAGGAGGAGGAAGCATAGGTCTCCGTCTTCCATCGACTGATCTGACTGGATAATGGAAAGGTGGAAGAGGAACTTCAGCTCCGTTCAATTGCCAGCGTCGCTTCCAATCGCTATATATAATTATGCCTCGATCAGTGACTCTCTTCAGGGCCGCCAGGGGGCATCATCACTCCCGCACTCCCCTCCCCCAATAACCATAGAGGAATTGGTCTACAACGACTGAGAAAAATCACTACCTTGTCAATCAGAGGCATTGAATTTATATAGCGCAGCTCGTGTGTCCTTTATTACCATTGACATTGACATTATTGTGAAAGGCATGAGCACAAGAGAGCAGATTTTGTGCTTCCACTCGAGATGCTTTCACCCCCCCCCCCCCACCCCATCCACTTTGACGGATTGGCTAAATGACAGTCGGAATGCCTTCAACATAAAGCACAATCTCTCTTTCTCTGGATCAAACAAATCAACTGATCCGTTCAGTTTGGTCACAATCTCAATCTCACCGATGTCTGTCCTTATATAGGCTATGCACTCCTCCGCCCTTATATATCTTCATCCTTTCCTCCCCTCAGTCCTCTGTCTCTATGTCTCTCTCTGTCTCTGTCTCTCTCTGCCTGTCTCTGTCTGTCTGCCTGTCTCTGTCTGTCTGCCTGCCTGTCTGTCTTTGTCTTTGTCTCTTTCTCTGTCTCTGCCTCTATCTCTGTCTCTCTCTCTTTCTCTCCGACTCCAGACGTATTTCTATGTTTGTTAGTCATTTAAATTTAAGGAGACATATCCCACAACGGCTCTATTTACGCTGGTCTAAAATGGTCAAAACTCAAAAGTCCGCCAAGAACAAAAGGCCTGGGTCGCCTTCTAAAGTGACTTAAGATCTGGCCTAAAAGGCATAATTTTAGTATGATCTTAAACGTCTGGCTATACTGAGCTGACCTAAAAAATACCCTCACCTAAAATATCCTACATTAATAATCTGACCTTAAACTTCTGACCCAACAAGGGAGTTATTCTGATAATTGCTGATTTGCACCGAACACGGTTCGCAATAATATTTGACACGGGCAACGCCGCCAGGGTTCGTGTTCTCAGCTTCTTCGTCGGGTATATAATGTATGGAATTGCAAGACTATATATACATATATACACATATATAAATATCTATACGTACATATATATACATATATATACACATATATACATATATATAGCGCATTCCACGATAGTAACATTATACAGTTGACTACGCATAATTAAAATGCTGCAGAACAGAACGACATTTAATTGCAGTCACCACTCCCTGCATGGGTATACGCTACTTAGGCCTGTGCAATGTGCATAACTTAGGCATTCAGTTGCTGTATATCAATTGAGACCATGCATAGCACTCACTGCCCTTCGTCTGTGTACTTGTTGCCCCGCACTATGAGGTCAGCATGTTTAACAACGACGTTTTATAAATAATTGTCCAGCAATCGCGAATTGAAGCAGGTTATAGCAGGCAATCAAAACAGAGTCCATTGAGGCATCTCATTCGCTTGCTTACACTGAAGTCAATTTAATCACACAATGTGACACACATGCCACATGGTATAGGGACTCCGAGTATACCCCGCAGTCGATCGAGTCGTGCGCTACGATCGACTTGGCTCGACCTACGATCGACTCGATCGACTTCGTCGACTTGGACTGTGGCCTTTTGACCACAATTACTTATAAGGACAGCTGCATTCTTATTTCACAGTACCCACATTACTCACGATTCATGAATTTCAAATACTACAAATGATCCAATGCGTCTGCTAAAATTACATGTGATTTTCTGCGAATCAATGTCTCACAATTTGTTTTTTTAATTTATTTTATGCATTTCCTATCCGGAAGTCAACACTGTATGCACTTGTGCTTTTGTAACGAGATAGGATGACTATAGGCCAAATAAATTTTATATGAATCATGTGCGACAGTTGCCGCTCCCATAAACATTCGCTGTGATGTGGAACAAAATGCTGCCACACTTCAGAGAAGTAGACGTATCAAGTCCTGTTCAACGGACAGACTGTCGAACGTTTTGCGATCATCCGAACTGACTAAAGAGACTAAAATTCTGAAACCAGGGCATTTTATGTTTTAACGCATCTTAGTCGCTCCATTCTCACCGTAAAATTGTGTAGAAAATATCTCTAATAAGCTTAGTCAATAACTTCCACAGTTCTAAAAATACGAAAATTTCAGCGTCAATAGATGCATTACATACTTTCAGTTGCGTGCCAACATTGTAATTGTTCATGCAGGTCATTTGTGAGTTGTTATGTAGGCCTAACTGTAAAAAGAGAACAATGCTTCTAAGTCGAGTCGAGTCGAGGAACCAACGATCGACTCGACGTGGCAACTTGGCAAGACTCACGATCGACTCGACTTGACCGAGTTATGATCCACTCGATCGATCAACTCGATCGACTGCGGGGTATAGGCCTAATTGGGAGAAGAATCGAAATGGCTTAAAATGTATACATTCCTATACATTCATACATACATACTCCTTAAAATCTGGACTCAAAACTCATTTATTTTGTAAGGCCTTTCCTGCTGTTTAGTATATAGCATGTGATGCGCCCTTGTATGGCTGTGTTACGGCGCCGCAGAAACCGTCATTGTTGTAGCCTGTAGCCTATAGATCTCTATATAGACTATATATATATTATGTTACACATACATGCATACATACATACATACATACATACATACATACATACATACATACATACATACATACATACATACATACATACATACATACACACACATACACACACACATACATACATACATACATACATACATACATACATACATACATACACACACACATACATACATACATACACACATACACACATACATACATACACACAGACATACACACATACATAGTCTTTTCGACTTCTGGCCCTTTCCCTATTTCCATCTGATGCGTAAACGAATCAATCCAAACTTGTCAGTTGAAGTAATGACTGCTCTGTTCTCTTTGCTTCCGTTGTAATTGTTGAATTCCGTCAACCGTGTCGTATTAGGAATAGACTTGACCATATTAATTCATTAATCAGTCTATTATTCATTCATTCATTCATTCATTCATTCATGCATTCATTCATTCATTCATTCGTGCATTCATTCATTCATTCATTCATTTCGAGAATCAACGGAACCGTGGCTAGCTGGAGTTCACATGTCAGAGGCGCCAATCACCCCAAGGCCTATATGTAGCCTACATGTATAATTGTATATGTATATGCATATGTATATATAAGTATATATAGCCTATATGTCAGCCTGACGTTGTGACAAATCTAGGTCTATATATGTTTCAGCTGCAGACGAAAACAATTCTATCATTCATCAGCATTTTGCCGTCTGTCCGATTGAGTGATGTTATTGTTCCGAATGACCCATATTGTAGTGATGCTTGCACGTATTCGTGTCGAGCAAAGCATATCAGCCTAATTCTATCGGACGAGCACCGAACCAGAACAAGAAAACGGTGCAGGGAATTCATATGCACATACCTAGATGTATGCAATACTAAAAAGAATGGGCTGAAGGTCGATGAGTAGGCTTATGACGGGCTACATTGACCTATTGGCCTATATAAATGTAACAGGTGATCACGTCCTATAAATGCAAATTTTATGCATGGGCCTTCAGATAAGAATACACAACTAGCCTATATACACCCAACTGTTTAGAGCAATGAGTGCTATGCCGTGATATTACAAATTATGGGTTTCGAATGACATAAAGCAACTGAATTCTTAAATTCCTGCTCCTCCTTCACCTGCTCCACGTCCTCCTCGTACCCTTCTTCTTCGTCCTCCTGTTCTTCTCCTTATTTTTCTTCATCCCCTTCCTCTTCTTTCTATTATTATTTTTTTTACTCAGGAGTAAAAAAAATAACAGAAAGAAGGGGATGTTATATTATAAGATTCCCCTCAGGTGTTCAAAACTATATTTCCCGAGATGGTAGTGGTGAATGGTGAGACTGTGGAAGGGCCTTCTTGATTATTAATCATTATTACTATAACCATTGCCAATATTATTATTATTATTATTATTATTATTATTATTATTATTATTATAACCGAAATGTAAGTTTCAGTTTTCGATTTAGTTTTTTCACTGATCAATTTCAGTTTTCTTAAGATATTCTTTGGATATCATTATTTCTGGGGAAAAACGTTAGAATGTAGGCCTATACGTACACATGCGATATATAATAAGCCAGTGTATCGTATAATCAGGGCCTCGGACAGGATTTGGAGGCCCAGGGCCACAACTAATTTTCAAGACCTTCTCATTCAATAATCTACGTCGAAATTCTGAATCGCTATGAGATCCTGCTCCAATGTCAACATGTCTCATAATATTTGAAGGATTTAAAATGAAATTATTTGAATTATCTGATAGGCCTACATTGTCAATTGTTAAATGCTGTACAATTACATTTTCTTGGTTCAAAACTCCATTCTGTATCAGTCACGTTTGTTACAGTCATCAAAGTCTCTTGAAGGTCACTTTCTGTTTTTGATGTAGGCTATTTATTTCTCGAAGATCTTCTGTCTAGCTGAGCCTATTGCTATTATCAGGATGTGCAAAGAAATTTGAAATTTTCGGCCTGCTGAAGCAGCTTCCTTTTGTCGAGCCAATTTCTTTCGTTTCTCATGTCCACTTTCGAATGATCTCTTCATCTTTCTGCAGCCTATGAGATTAAGCTAAAATAATATTTATATGTAATACAATAGACTAATAGCTATAGTTAGGGGGAATATTTGCTATGTTTTCAATAAAATTGACATCGTGGTCAATTTGGTCAAATTGACTGATATTGTTAAAACTATTTTAATATAGATTAAATATCAATTTCCTAAGTTAAAAACAAAGCCCCTAATCGTGCCCTCATCGGCCTCATTCCCCTTGAATTCGTCCACCACCACATTCATTTTCTACTCTGCCCCAAACCCCAACTCCTGGCTACCCCACCGCACTAAGAGACTAAGAAAGTAAGAATATGTATGGGCCTTTATAGCCTAGTATAGTGTACTGTGTAGGCTACACTATCCACAGGGTATCGGATGATTATATATTCATATTAAAAATTATTTAGGTTCGAGTGTTTGACTTATGACTACGAGTAACGAGTTACGATAGAGTTTAAACTTTAGACTGTTGAGTGTTGACAAGTTTTCGGTTTTACAACTAATAACAGATTTATGAAACATTTGTCTACAGTTTGCAATTATTTAACGTCAATGATTTCGACCCGAAATTATTAGAATTTGTATAGCCCTACATTACAATTAATAACTCCTTAGTTCCTTAATTCTCCATTTCAATAAATTATTGCTTGAAAATTAATAAAGATTTACTGAATTAAGTAGTTATTTATTACAAATAATTCTGTAATTCCGAAATTCCGAGGCCCTTTATCAAGTGAGGCCTGGGGCCAAATGGCCCCAGTGGCCCCCCCTGTCGGAGGCCCTGCGTATAATCATCGAAAGAGTTGGGCTTGAAACAGTGAGGTATATTTTATTGTTGTTATTATCATTATTTTTGAACCGAGAATGGATCACTTCCTATCTATCGGAGCGCACCACCTCAACTATTTTCCACTCAACTCGGTCTCCTTGGTGTCCTGCTCCTTTTGGCCTACCCCAGGGTTCCGTCCTGGGGCCTCTTCTTTACCTCCTCTTCACGGCTGACTTAGAGGCCCTACTTGCCTCTTGTTCCCTATTTAATTTAAGTCACTCTTACGCTGATGGCGTTCAGTCCTACACTCATTTTTCAGCGTCCAAAGCTGCCTCTGCCGTCCGACTTATGTCACATGCCACTGATTGTCTTACTGCCTGGATGTCATCCAACCGACTCCGCTTAAACCCTTCTAAAACCCAATATATCTGGCTTGGAACTCGTCAACAGCTGGGTAAGATTGATCTGGGGTCTCTAGCCTCTGAATTCCCCACCTTTATTTTTTCCACATCTGTGCACAATCTGGGTATCGTCCTGGACTCGGAGCTGTCTTTTGTTGATCATCTCAAGGCCTTGATTCGCTCTCAATTGTTACTACCATTTGCGTCAGCTGCGAGTCGTGTCTCGCTCTCTGTCTTCCTCTTCCGCTTCCACCTTGGTCCATGTCTTTATTGCTAATCGATTGGATTACTGTTCTTCTCTCTACTTTGGCCTTCCTCAGGTTCGTTTAAGTGGTTTGGAGGGGGTCCTGCGGGCGGCTGCACGCTTGGTGGGTGGCGTCCCTAAGTTTGGTCACATTTCTGACTATATTCGTGATGTCTTACACTGGCTTCCGGTTTAGTCGCGCATTCATTTCAGGGTTGCTTCTTTTGCTTGGCGCTGCGTCTTGGGCACAGCACCTCCCTATCTCTGTGAGTTCTTCACCTTGACCTCAACTGCTGTGGGTCGCCGATCTCTGCGCTCGGCCTCAAGAGGTGACTTCATGGTTCCTTATGCCCGCACTGCCACTATGTAGAACAGGGCATTTTCGGTCACTGGACCTTCCGCTTGGAATGACCTTCCCTCTAACCTGCGTTCCCACCCTCGGAACATGTCTGGCTCTTTCTATAGATTGCTCAAGACTTTTCTTTTTGACCGGGCTTGGGTCGGGAGCGCCTCTGAGTAGACTCCTTGAAGGGGCGCTATATAAATTACATAGATAGATAGATAGATAGATAGATGGATGGATGGATGGATGGATGGATGGATGGATGGATGGATGGATGGATGGATGGATAGATAGATAGATAGATAGATAGATAGATAGATAGATAGATAGATAGATAGATAGATAGATAGATAGATAGATAGATAGATAGATAGATAGATAGATAGATAGATAGATAGATAGATAGATAGATAGATAGATAGATAGATAGATAGATAGATAGATAGATAGATAGATAGATATAGCCTACACAGGATCCCTTAGGATCTCAGGGACTTGACCATTAACTATCGTTATAAAAGAAAATGTCCAGAATTTGACCGATTTGTTCATATCATGGCTGGTGAAAGTAACCAGAACGCTTCTATAATTAATTATTGTAGTTGTTGTTGTTTTAATAATGATGATAATGATGGTAATAATAACAATAATAATAATATAATAATAATAATCATCATCATCATCATCATCACCTGTCCATTTTGTTTCTGCGCCCATAATAATAAATTATGTCCATTTGTTCAAACATATCTTCATCTGCTCTCCTAAGTCACCTTAGTCTCTCCTACCTGTTCTGCTTCTTCCGTAGTTCCATGTAGAACGAAGAATCCGTCGGTGGCTGCAGAGGATGATGACCATCTTCCTCTCGTCCTTCTTCTTCCGTTGTTGTCGTCGTCGTCGTCGCGTTAATCATTGCTTGAGACGATTGTGCTCTGTCATCACAAACTGATGATGATGATGACGACGACGACGATGATGGTGGTGGTCGTTGTGGACCATTGGTGCTGCTATTGTTGTTGCAATCGCTGAATCTGATGACGGAAGATGATTCTTTGAGACGCTTATCCCCATCCAGCTGGTGGTGCTGGTGGTCGTGCTGTGTTGGCTGCGGATGAGAGGAGTCGTTCGGTTCCTGCTGAGCCTCAGAGACGAAGAGAAGCGCCATCGAGATATGCTTGCTTCTGCTGGTCATCGAAAGAACAGACGACTTCGATTGTGCTTCAGTTCAACTGCAAACGATCTTCTTTTTCTTTTTCTTTTTCCCTTCTTCTTCTTCTTCCTCTTCTTCTTCTTCTTCTTCTTCTTCTTCTTCTTCTTCTTCTTCTTCTTCTTCTTCTTCTTCTCCTTCTTCTTCTTCTTCTTCCTCTGCTACCAGCAAACGCACCAGCTGCTCACCATAATATTACGCTCAATCACACTTACTTACGCACCTAAGCGCACATACATGTATAGACATTGCGGTCCAGTGCCTGCAGAGACACGGTCCGAGTATACGTCCCTCCCTGTACACACGCGTGCACTCTCCGTCTCTCTCTCTGTTTGCCTGTCTCTCTCTCTGTTTGCCAGCCTCTCTCTGTGTGCTTCTCTCAAACGAATGCTGGCGACTGAACGCATGCGGAAACCAGACTGAACGAACAAAGCCAGTGCATTGGAGATGCAGATGATGATGCTGAAGGCCTGCTGCACTGTATATACGGCCCATCGCCTCCCTTCGGCCACCGCCGCAGCCTCCGCCGATGTTAGGCCTCAACTACATGGCGCACATACATGCACAATTGCACATTGAAACGACCTCCTCTGCTTCAACTGCTTGATGCGGAAAATAATACCAAGCCTCAAAATACAAAGAGAATAGAGAATCAAATACATAGACAGACGAACGGAAGTCCGGACGGACGGACGGGACGGACAATCAGAAGGACTGCAGGACTATATACTATACTTTGATTTGAGTACTTCTGACATCTGGTTGCCCAAAGGCCACGCGGTATAATTGCCGGCAAAATTGATGCGCGAAACATCTGCAGAATAATACAGTTATAGTATCCTTCCGAGCAAACGATTGAAAGAACGAACGAACGAAAGAAAGAAAGAAAGAACGGAGCACCTATTGTATTAGACTGACAGACAGACAGAAAGACAGACAGAAAGACAGACAGAGAAACAGTCTTTATTAGAGACACGACACCTGCACACACACACACACACACACACACACACACACACACACACACACACACACACACACACACACACACACACACACACACGCACACACACAACATGGACCTACGAATAAAATCATTGAACGAATGCATCACAACACAATCGCACTGAGTCCGCAGGCCAACAAATTCATACGCATATCTATTATACATGTAGGCTACCATTGTACATAGACCTAAGCATAACTATAATATAAAATATACAAATGTATGTCATCATTACCACCACCATCATCATCATCATCATCATCATCATCATCATCATCATCATCATCATCATCATCATCATCGTCATCGTCGTCGTCATCGTCATCGTCATCGTCATCGTCATCATCATCTTCATCATTGACGGCAATTGGTAGGCTACAGACACAAGCAACACAGTGCACATACTCCTGGGAGACACTGCAGGTAAATATCCCCCCATTGTCCTCGACATAGGCGAAGACATGGTCTAGAAGTTGGGTGGGACGAACGAGTGGTTGAAGAACAATCGCCGAGGCGAGACATTTTAGGCGGACGGCTGAGTCGCCCACTGACGACATTTTTCATTTTTGGTCGAAATTTCCTGAAAACATACCATTTGCAACATAGGCTACCATTTACAACATGCCATTTGCAACATAACATTTACAACATGCCATTTGCAACATGCCATTTGCAACATATAATTTACAACATGCCATTTCCTACCATTTACAGTATACCATTTACAGTATACCATTTACAACATACCATTTACAACATACCATTTGCAACATGCCATTTGCAACATGCCATTTGCAACATGCCATTTACAACATACCATTTACAACATACCATTTACAACATACCATTTGAAACATACCATGCACAATCCTATTCCTATTGTTGCCACTTTTCCCACTATTAACGGTGCATCTCTCTCATGTTTACAATTTTTTTAATTTGAAATCAACTATGGTTGAAATCAACTGTGATTTTGGATTTTACATTGCTTTTTTAACATTTGATTGTATTTATCAATTCTATGAATTATGTAATGTTTATTATAATGTCTGCACACCAAAATGCGTATAGCAATAGCCTAATTATTGGTTAAATGAAGAATATTCATTTCTTATCTTATCTTATTTTTCGATACGAAAATAGTTGATGACCTTTTAAGTCATTTGCTTATTTCTTTTATTCTATGATAATCATGACGTAATTACAATTTCTAAACTTGTAACGTAATCCAAACTTATTATTACGTCATCTTGAACGGCGCATTTCTAACTTCAAGTTGCCATATCGCGTAACAGTTGAGCGAACACGAAATGTCTGCTGTATACTTTCAAATCGATAATTTAAAGTTACGATTTCTTTTAAATTTCTCAGACTCTTCGAACGTTTTTATGTCGATTGCTGTCGGAGACTGCTAACGAAACGATCTGTGACAAAGGAGTTCGTTATTCAAAGCCAATTTTTCATTGTTCATCAATCTTTTTGAAACTTGTCGATCAAAAATCGAATTTCAAGCGGACTCAAATTCACTGAAGTTTTGCAAGGATTCCAAGTAGATTCCGGCTTTGTACAACGAACTCTCAAGTCATATGCACACTTATTGCTGGTGAGCAATATACACTTATTGCTCGCAAGCAATAAACAGTAACCACTTATTGCTCGCAAGCAATAAACAGCAAACACTAATTGCTCGCGATCAATAAACAGTAAACACTTATTGCTCGCGAGCAATAATAAGAAGACATCGCAAGAGAGAAGTGTGGCTCATCTTGATGCTGGAAGACAACTGTCCACCGAACATCGCACGGAAGTCGAACAGGTCTGCCACGAATTTTAACTTTAAATCTGAATTTCTGGTTTGCTTGAATCTTCAGGTAGCTCTGTCCAACTCTTGGGGTCGAATGCAAGCAATAATGAGCAAAATCAGGTTTACAAGGTACTAGGTAGGGCGACGTACAAACAAAGTATTCTGCAAGTTCATATATAATCTTTATTTTTACGACTATAATAGGCTTAGTGGCCTTCGAGGCTCCGACCTATTCATTCGGCAGTCAGCCGTGGTCTGATTTTCCCTATGATAAGTCAAAGAACAGCCAGGTAATGGCCTGTACACTGTACAGTTGGTTTAATCTGAAGTGGCTCTAAATAAATTTCTTTAGAGAATGATTGGATGTTGTGTATATGCTTAAGTTTAAATCCCTGGATTCTACGGAATTATTTGGTCTCATCAAGTAGGTTGATTTGATCACAAAGAACAGCAACTCTCTCTTGCAGATATGGAAGACTTATTTACAACTTAATGACAATGGCCAAATATAGAAAAAAAACATTCAACACTGAATTGGAATCGAAAAATGTAAATGAGCCTAACTATAAAAATTAGCAAATGAACAATTAATTGGAAAAGTAACACGCTAGAGAGGCAAGACCAAACTCAGGCAGGCCTAGACACATGATAGGTCTAGACACATGATAGGCCTAGACACACGATAGGCCTACGTGAAGCATAATTATTCTTTCACAACGTTTAATCGATAATTTGAAGCAACTCATGTCGGGCGCTACATACCAGTGTACAACATAACATGTTTATCACTCGAGTGCCCAAGGTATTTTTTGGTACACGAAGGCCCAAGGGGGGGTCCGCGCGGACCCCAGCGTTTTTATGGTAATATCTTGAGAAGGGATTGGAATATCGTTACAAAATTAAGTTCTAAGTATTCCTAGATGAATTTGCAATCGATTGATGTATCTTATACCACAATAACACCACCTGGTGTAAAACAATAGTGTAAAATCTCTTGATACACATTTTATGCTTGCTTGCCTCATTTACCGAAGGAAGTCTATCGTTTTCATGCTAAAATCTTGAGAAGGGATTGGAATATCATAACAGAATTTAGTTCTATGTAATCCAAAATGAATTTTTTCAGTCGACTGATGTATCTTATATCACAATAGCACCACCTGGTGCAAAATAATAGTGTAAAAATCTCATGATACACAGTATAATGCTTGCTTGCGTCATTTACCAAAGGAATAGCAGCAAATCTTGCGGTACCCTTAGTATACGATGTGGTTGTGGGGTACAGGGTTGGACAATACTCACGCAAAATATACCATTCGATGCCCAAATGGTTGCTCTAGGAATACCTAGAAGCATTTTGGCATATCTATAGCCGTTAAAAAGTTATCCGGAAAAAACGGGCCTGGGGTCCGGTCGGACCCCCCCCTTGGGCACTCGAGGGTTAAATATTACACATTCATTCATTCATTCATTCATTTCAAACACTTATATAGCGCTTCTTCAAGAGTATCTACTCAGAAGCGCTCCCGACCCAACCACGGTTAAAAAGAATAGTTTTAAGAGCAGAGTAGAACGTATACGTCTCAAAGGCTCTAGGCACAAGACGTAGTTCCACAGGGAGCCCATTCCAGGTTGCAGGGCCAACGACAGAAAAGGCACGGTTCTGTGTAATAGAAGTGCGTGACCGGGGGACAAGAAGCTGAGCTTGTTTAGAAGAGCGGAGAGAGCCACGGCGCTGGACGTTCAGGGTGGAGCAACAGAGCTCCTGCAAATAGACAGGGGCCACACCCGCGAGACAGCGCCAAACCAAGGAAGATATCCGGTAAGTGATCCTTTGTGAAAAAGGGAGCCAATGCAAGACATCCCGCATATAGTCAGTAACATGACCGAATCTTGGGATGCGACCAACAAGGCGTGCCGCAGAGCGCAAGACCCGATCCAAGCACCCAACCCGAGTCACCGGAAGACCCACATAGAGGGCGCTGCAGTAGTCACAGGCCTCAGAACACCACCTTCTTTGTCAAAGTTCGTCATGGCAGCCTGTCAGCTCTGCTAGCTCTGGCACCGTCAGTATTGGCACCGTCAGTCCTGGCACCGTCAGCCCTGACACCGTTAGCTCTGACACCGCCAGTTCTGACACCGTCAGCTCTGACACCGTCAATCCTGACACCGTCGCAAACTGACACCGCTACTCTAGCATCTGACATGGCGTGCTACTCGAGATGTCTACCGGCAGAATATTATATCTCCACCGAGATCCATGACGCTGCAGTCGACCACACTAGCAGAATGAAGCTCTTCACTGGAGCAATCAGTGACCCGTCAAAAGAGTGACCGACAAAAGAGTGCCGACAAAAGAGTGCCGACAAAAGAGTGCCGACAAAAGAGTGCCGACAAAAGAGCGCCCGACAAAAGAGCGCCCGACAACAGGCCGCCGCTCTTAAAAGAAATATATCGCGAACAAGTCGGCCTATTATAGAGGTGGTAAAATAAATCTGTTGAAAAGGACAAGCTATTTATTTCTTAGATGCATCTTCTATTTCGGAAGGAGATTATTTCGTCTATCGTCAGCGATATATTTCTTTTAAGAGCGGCGCTCTTTTGTCGGCGCGCATTTGCCGGCGCGCTTTTGTCGGTCGCTCTTTTGACGGGTGCCAGAAGAATCATGACTAGGCTACAGACACAAGCAACCCAGTGCACATACTCCTGGGAGACACAGGTAACTTCTTTATAGTTTTATGATGATTTCCAATGAATACACTGCATATAGAACTTTATAGAAGTTTATATCTTGCACTGATGAATCCAATGAATGGATGAGTTGTTGATGAAATCGGTGAACACTCGCACGGTGCTATTGGGAGTGGAAAGTTCAAATAAACAGTCAAGTATAGGCCCTGTAGCTAGCCTATGGATCAGAAGCGGGACGATCGACCTTCGCTACCTCATAATCCGGAAGCTGTTTTGAACAGCTTTTTTATTTTAGTTTCGCTTTCATCTATCTTGCACTGATTGAGATTCCAATATAACTAGTTAACTACCTTTATATTACATTTGTTTTTACGAAAGTTCTTCAAGGGAACTACACAGAGTCGCTCCAGACTTCAGCACACAAAACGTTTTCAATTGAATAAAAAAATACTTCATTTAGATTTTAGAGTCTTTGTAAGAAAGCGTAGGTATTTCGAAGCGACGCTGAGAATTTTGAAGAGCTGCTTTAACTTATATTACTATCCAAGAAGTGCGAGATCTGGAAAGGTGCTTTTGAGCGTAAGTAATGTTGCAATGAAGCACGTTTGAAAAACCTTGTGTCTGTCATCAGCTCTTCGTCAATATCAACAGATGAGCTGCACATGTATAAGACAAAAATGTTGCAACGGAACAAACATGTGAGCTGAAGTATTTTGACAAAATCCTGCGCCGAGTTGGTTCTACAGGAGAGACAGTGGCGTAGACAAGGGAGGTTTCGGGGGGTTAAACTCCCCATTGGCATAGGAAAAAATTTAATGGTTATTTATCCAATGAAATAAGAAAAACAAAACAATTGCTTGTACTAACAAATGCTTTTCTTACTTTATTCCCTTTGTTACTTTATTCTCTTTCTATTTATTGTAATACTGTTGGGTTGGTGGCAGAAAGGGCATCCGCCCAGGCCAGGCCATAAACCCACAAACCCCCATCATAAATTCCTGGCTATGCCACTGAGGAGAGATCACGTGAGACGCTGTCCGCTGGTGATTGGCAGAGGACGAGTGACGTCGCTGACAATTGGGACGTTGCTTGGCAACGGTCTCAGTCATCGTCGTCATGTCGTTTACACAGGGGCCCTGTAGATGGCAGATGAAACGCCGTTGAGTTTGTGGATTCTATTGGGTGAGTGCAGGACGACGACCGTGTCCTTCCGTTGGGCCAATCTCATCCAAACATATATGATCATCCATCGACTGTTTACGGGAAGAGCAGAGTTCAAAGCAGTGAAGAAGAAATGCAATCGGTTGATAAAAATAGACGGAAAGGAAACGGGTCAAAGAGGAGAAGGAAAAGGAGATGGAGGAGGAGAAGGAGATGGAGGAGGAGAAAGAGAAGGAGGAGAAGGAGAAGGAGGAGGGGAAGGAAAAGGAGGAGAAGGAGAAGGGGGAGAAGAAAGAGATGGAGGAAGAGAATGAGGAGGAGGAGAAGGAGATGGAGGAGGAGAAGGAGATGGAGTAGGAGAAGGAGGAGAAGTTCTGGAATGATGTGCATGGTTGAAAGATATACCTAGAAGTGGAAATATCAGAAGATGCTGAAAATGGGCGCTCGTATAAAGGGACAAGAGGGAGTACTCACCCCCTGGAAAATTAACACCCGTGTTCTCGACTACTACTTTTCAGTCTTTAACAAATTTATTAGAACTATATCTATAATTATACTAATGATATATGAAATTAAACTGAGAAATTCTTAGTAACTTCACTGAACAAATTGTTATTATATTCTTAACTAGCTGGGGTACCCGGCGTTGCCCGGGAAACTTAGGATTCGACCCATTTCCGGCCACAACCCCACCACACCACACCCCACCACAGTCCGACCTCCACCTGTACACCACCTGAGAAATTTTGTTTTTCGGGGGAACCCCCAAATTTCCCTCTCCCCATCTCCGCCCCACAACACGCCACCACTAACTCCGACCGCCACCAGTACGCCACACGTGAAATTTTGGTTTTCGGAAAAAAAATTGGGGAAAATTTTCCCCCAAAATTCCCCGCACCTCTTTGACCCCACCCCACAACACGTGACCACTAACTCCAGTTTCCACCGGTACGCCACCCGTGAAATTCGGTTTTAGGAAAATTTGGGGGGAAAATTTAACCCCCCAAATTTTTCCCCACCCCTCTTTTACCCCCTTCCACAACACGCGACCACTTTTACCCCACCCCCCCACAACACGCGAATACTAACTCCGATTTCCACCTGTACGCCACCCGTGAAATTTTGGTTTTCGGGAAATTTGTTGAGGGAAAAATTTTCCCTCCAAAATTTTCCCCACCCCTCTTTTACTCCCCCCCCCACAACACGCGAATACTAACTCCGATTTCCACCGGTACGCCACCCGTTAAATTTTGGTTTTCGAAAAATTTGTTGGTGGACAAATTTTTCCTCCAAAATTTTCCCCAACCCTCTTTCACCCCTCCCACAACACGCGACCACTAACTCCAATTTCCACCGGTACGCCACCCGTGAAATTTTGGTCTTCGGAAAATTTGTTGAGGGGAAAATTTTGCCCCCAAATTTTTCCCACCCCTCTTTTACCCCCCCACAACACGCGACCACTAACTCCGATTTCCACCGGTACGCCACCCGTGAAATTCGGTTTTAGGCCCATATGCCACCCGTGAAACTTTTTTTTCGAAAAATTTAGGGGCCGAATTCCCCCCCCCAAATTTCCCCCTTACCCTTTTACCCCTCCCACCCCACAACACGCCATCACTAACTCTGATCTCGAACGGTACGCCACTCGTGAAATTTTGGTTTTCGGTAAATTTTATGGGGGGAAAATTTTCCCACAAAATTTTCCCCCATCCCTCTTTCACCCCCCAATCACAACACGCGAACATTAACTCCGATTTCCACCGGTACGCCACCCGTGAAATTCGGTTTTCAGGAAATTTGGGGGAGAAAATTTAACCCCCAAAATTTCTCCCCACTCCTCTTTCACCCTTCCCAAAATTCCCCCAACCGCTCTTTCCCCCCCACAACACGCGACCACTAACTCCGATTTCCACTGGTACGCCACCCGTGAAATTTTAGTTTTGGGGAAAATAATTCCCTCCAAAAAACCAGACCCCCCACCATGGCCCTCCACCCCACCCCCACTCCCTTCGCCCCTCCACCCACCCATTCACCCAACTCCACCCTCCACTTCCACCCCCCCCTTCCCCACCACCACCACCGACCTCCACCCGACCCGTGAAACTTGCAAAAGCGCTGTTCTCTAAACGCTGTCGAACGGCTGCTTTTATACGTATTACGTATGATGCCCGAAAGAAAAGTGCTGTTAAAAGCTTGAAAGGGCAGAGTCCAACAGGAAAAATGAGGTTTTTTTGGCCCCCACTCTGGCCCCAATGGTGGCAGAGATTCGCGAACCCCTCTGTTACGCGTCCGATGCCAAGACGGACACTATAGTGAAGGTTTGGAGTGAAAAGGTCAAAAACTGTGGAAATGCATTCCGGTTAAACAGACAGACAGAATCTTCTCTTTATTTATATAGATATCCTGCTGTGCATTTTTCAAGCTTTTGCTGAAAATTTTAAAGCTACAATTTTGTTTTGCCACCTCCACTAAATGCGTCTGCGTGCAGGGATGCTGAGGTATAAAGGATGAGGAGGATAGCTAAAATGGAGAGAAGGAAACCGCTGCGGAAAGAGGGTTTGCGATCATCACCGAGTATACCATCCTTACACCGTGCATGGTGTTAAACACTGCCTTACACCGTGCATGGTATCATATCCTGCCTTCCACCGTGCATGGTATCATACCTCGCCATCCACCATGCATTGCGTCAGACCCTGCCATGCATCGTGGTGGCGTCATACCC
This sequence comes from Lumbricus terrestris, assembly GCA_949752735.1. NCBI lineage: Eukaryota > Metazoa > Annelida > Clitellata > Crassiclitellata > Lumbricidae > Lumbricus > Lumbricus terrestris. Next base: position 17,624,757 of record OX457039.1, on the reverse strand, counting down.
TGCCATGCACCGTGCATGGTGTCATACCTTGCCTTCCACCATGCATGGTGTCATACCCTGCCTTCCACCGTGCATGGTGTCATACTCCGCCATGCATCGTCAACGCCGAGCAATCGATAATCACAATCGATATGTTTGTTCACTGCGATGTTGGCCAATACGGGAGCATCATCAGAAGCAGAAGCAGAAGCAGCAGCAGCAGCAGCATCCCACGAGTTATCAGGTGCATTCTTCCTGTTCGTCGTCCACTTATCCGTATTAGCCATGACAAATGCCTCACCACCACCACCACCACCACCACCACCACCACCACCACCACCACCACCACCACCACCACCACCACCACCACCAGCAGCAGCAGCAGCAGCAGCAGCTACAACGATCCATCTGTATTCTCTGCATCCTATGTCAATCCGTGGCTTACGTATATCATCGATCTACAAACCTCTCAGACGTCTACTTGTAAAGCAGCCGATGAGCATTTCATATACACGTATAATAACATATAGTAATATAGGTTATAGTCTATTATCGAATCAATATAATATAATATAGGACATAGAATATATAATGATGGACATTGAGCAGAGAAAAGCAATTCTGAATCGATAACCATATTTTTAGGCAAGCGCGCAATTTTTAAACATCGATATGGAATTTGCATTTCTCAATCTTCAAGCAGCATATTAGGCTTGAAGGGCGTTGTATTATAATTATATGCTACGTCTAATAGAAAACGCATTTATACGAAACATATATATATATACATATATATATATATATATATATATATATATATATATATATATATAGGGCCTACGTAACTTATCTCAAGGCATAAGGCCAATAAAGTATCGGACAATTCCCTTGAATCTTCTGTATGTAGACTACATGGACCTACTTGTTAGTCGACTCGTATTGTAGTGTAGTCAACAAAAGCTTGCTTGCTGAATATTTCCTGCTGAGCTATAGGCCTATGTCTGCAGAACATTGGACACAATCATTGTAAAGAAGAATGCATGGGAAAGTCAGCTGTTAAGTCTATAGTAAGCTTAATCTGTGTGAGCTATGCCTATAGGCCTGCATGCGCATTGCGCACACAATGCCACACATGAAATATTTAAAGAATTGACCTGGATACTGAATGATGATGATGAACATTGATGATGGTTCTCTGCCCGAAGGCAGGTTCATTATCTTTTACGACCTCGGGAATGAGATGAGTGAGGTGATTTCCCGTTGCCTTCCCCACAGACAATGATGGGTAAGCAACTTGCCCAAGGTCGCTCCGCAAGAGCTTGCACCCCTGCGTCCCACACATGCTAGCCCGAGATATCTAAATCTCTGAATGTCAACTCCCAGTCCGGGGTTTGAACCGCAGTCCGTTGCAACCAACAGACGTATGCCGCTCTCGCTTACCGGTGTAGCTAACTAGGCCAGTGGATACTCAATAGACACATGTAAATGCGCGTATGTATGTATGTATAATATAGTATTGTATATCATTGTATACATAAACAGAAACGTGTGCGTCTATCATTTATTATAATTCACCGCTGGTGGTGGGAGTAGATATCGTGGACTGGATTTACCTTTCGATGATCATAAATCAATTCATCCATCTATCACCGACTCTTCCTTCCTCCATCCATCCGCCCTCCCTCCCTTCCTCCATCCGCCCCCTTCCTCCATCCGCCCTCCCTTCCTCCATCCGGTCCATCCAATCGGCGATTCTCGATCGTTATGCTCCACTTCTACTGCATTTCTCACCAGTGTTTGATTTAGTTCTCCTGCTTTTGGAGGGGGGGGTGAGGGGGAAGAAAATTCCGGCTTTTGGGGGGGACGGGAAAATGGTTGATTTGGGCGGGGGATTGGTGGGCCAACGGTCTTTTTCTCTGACGACTTTCTTAGTCTTTCACCCAAAATTTCTTAGAAAGATAGAAAGATAGAATTTAACTTAAAACCTTTTTTAGTGTTTCTTTTAAAATTTCCGAAAAATATACTGATTTTTATGCCTTTATATTTGATCATCTTTTTAGTATTTCTCTTCGAATCCCCCAAAACAGACAAGTTTTATGTATTACTACGTGCGAACAAGACCAGTGGTTTTCTGGGGAGATTCTACGTATAGATTTTCCTGGGTGGAATGTCAGTCCTGGGGATAATTTCTCCCCATCCAAGACGTCTAGATTAAACACTGATTGTTTACAAAACATCCAACGGACTCATAGATCTTGGAGGTGAATGACGGCGAGGAGGAGGAGGAGGAGCAGGATGCGCAGGAGCAGGAGGAGCTGGAGGAGCAGGATGAGCAGGAGCAGGAGCAGCAGGAGCTGGAGGAGCAGGAGGAGCTGGAGGAGAAGGATGAGCAGGAGGAGGAGCTGGAGGAGCAGGAGGAGCAGGAGGCGAAGGCGAAGGAGGAAGAAGAAGAGAAGGAGGAGGAGGAAGAAGAGAAGGAGGAGGAGGAAGAAGAGAAGAAGGAGGAAGAAGAAGAGAAGAAGGAGGAGGAAGAAGAGAAGGAGGAGGAGGAAGAAGAGAAGGAGGAGGAGGAAGAGAAGGAGGAGGAGGAAGAAGAGAAGGAGGAGGAGGAGGAGGAAGAAGAGACGGAGGAGGAGGAAGAAGAGGAGGAGTGGGAGAAGTGGCCTAGGCGATTCAGTGCAATAAAATATAGGCATAATGAGGTAAATGTATAGCGCTATGTTGAGTCAAAAACCTAATGCAACCCGCATCAACCGCAATCCACTTCAGTCATTTAATTAGTCATTTAATTAGTCAATTAGAAAACAGCAGATCTGCACTTTCAGTTTACGCTCGTCTTCTTTGCAATTGCATAATTATTATACATAATTACCTATCAGTTAATCTGTTTGTGTTTCTACTTCTCTCAGTTCTCTGTGTATCTGTGGCTATCTCACTCTGTCTCTCTGTCTCTGTCTGTCTGTCTCTCTCTCTCTGTCTGCCTGTCCGTGTCTCTGTCTGTCTATATATCAGACTTTCTGTTTCTCTTTCTCTTTGTGTATGGTCTCGCCTTCATGTTTATTTGCGTCAGCCATAGTATGTATAGTTCGACTGGTGCAACAAGCCAAGCAAGTACATCATGACATTCGCAGTCACTGAATGTGTCGTCATAACAGAACTAAGTAGGGTTTACATTTAGTTATAAGACGATCTTTTGTGCTTATCCTATGTTCTTTGTTTCTCTACAGAGAGCATTTTGTGCAAATCAAGCCAAGGCATCAGAACTACTGTAGCCTAACTACAATAATATAAAAACAGTATTACGACCTTATACACCGTGGTTCAAAAAAAACTAAGCCAAATTGTTTTGCATATATCTCTAATACCTGATGACATATCACGCTAAAATTTTCCAAATATTTAGATAATTGGACCAAGAATATGATTCCAAAATTTCATGAGATAAAGTTGAACGGATAAAAAGATATGTATCTTTCAACTTCATATGCGGAAATATCAGTTTACAAGCAATTTTCTGTTATATTCAGTAAAATGTAAGCCAAACTGTTTTTCTTACATCTCTAATGTTTCACGATTAATCATACTAAAATTTTCCCAATATTTAGATAATTAAACCAAGAATAGGATTCCAAAATATCATGTCATAAATTTGAACGGATAGAAAGATATGGATATTTCAACTTCATCTCCCGAAATATCAGTTTCCAGCAAGTCTGTTATGGTATTCGTTGCGGTTTCGGCGCTTGGTCGTTCCCATTAATTTTAGTCTTCATTGATCCCGGAGTAAAAATTAATGGAACCGATTATCGAGACGTTCTGCTGTCACAACATCTTCTACCTGTAATTAGAAATCCAGTCCCAGACTGGCCCAGCCCACAAAGCCAAGGAAGCCATTGAAATGCTGACAAGAGAGACGCCAGACTTCATTTCTCCCACATTATGGCCTCTGAACAGCCAAAATTTGAATCCTGTCGACTATAAACTGCGGAGCGTGATGCAAGATCGAGTCTACCAGACAACAATCCATGATACAAATGATCTGAAGCAATGCTTGTTTGAAGTGTGGGATCGCCTGGACCAGAGGATAATCGACGATGCTGTTGCGCAATGGCGCCAGCGCCTCCAGGCTTGTGTGCAAGCAGCAGAAGGAGGACATTTTGAGCATCTTATTTAATTCAATAATCAAACCATACTGTTGGAATAATATTGGTGGTTCAATTCTCTACATATCTGGAAAATCTTAGACTGATTAATCATCAGGCATTAGAGATATAAGGAAAACAGTTTCACTTACATTGCATTGAATCTAACAGAAAATGCTTGTAAACTGATATTTCCGCATACGAAGTTGAAAGATACATATCTTTTTATCCGTTCAACTTTATCTCCTGAAATCTTGGAGTCATATTCTTGGTCCAATTCTCTAAATATTTGGAAAATTTTAGCGTGATGTGTCATCAGGTATTAGAGATATATGCAAAACAATTTGGCTTAGTTTTTTTTGAACCACGGTGTATAATCCCATGACATAATAAATAAAAACCCTGCGGTTAATGCGGCCTGTATATTGTGTGACGTGCTGAGATACCTAAAAGATGCCCTCCCAATAAATGTCCAGATAACCAACAAACTTCTCGAATTTGCCATTGTCTACGCCCATTCACTCCACCATTATAGTAGGCTAGTAGACCTATTTTACGTAGCCTACTCGACTTGGTTTATCGAGCCACCACAAGCTCAACGTCGATCATTCCTCCTCGGTAAATTCCTGGATTAGCCTGCGAAAACCTTCTTCCTAACCAAGAGTTAACGTCACCATTCGGGATTAGGATATGCATGTACAATGTAAGCCTATCAATACCTAACTGCAGGGGAGAATGCATAAATTTATGCTAACTGTAGACCTCTATACATTGGCTAAACCATTGAGCCCAAGCGACAGTCAAGACGCCTCCGCTTATAAGAATAGGCCTACCGGTCGTATTCCAAATAATAACCGCCTGTTTAAGAGATTTCTAGACGAAAGATAATAATAAATCAATAATAACCGCTATAGAAGAGCGTTACAACTACATTTACATCTGCTCCACGGATGACCTTGATTCATCAGGCACATACGGGTTTTGATTAGGCCTTCCCATATATCCCATTACTTTTTGCAACTTCGTTCCCGGAATAGTCCTGAATCCTATACGTCAGCACACGCTACTAATTCCTACAATCAGCGGCTGTTCTTCGTATACAGTGTGCGGCCAAAAAAAATAACCCATTACGAAAATTGCGATTTCTCGAAAACCGCTGAATATTTTCTTACAAATAGGCTATTTTCATTCTTATTCGTAACATATTTCTACATAATATCTGAAAATTTTATGTCAGTATCTTTATTTTTGTGATCATGACATCAGGCAGAAGCAAGAAGTGCATTTTTTCAATTTAACACGGCATTCACGAAATAGGAAATCATAATTTTACATAAAGTAGCCTGCAGTGTGCCATAATAAGGTTTTCTTGACCGATGAAAAGACCTTTTACATCAATCCACCCATTAATACGCAAAACAACCGCGTCTGGGCGAAGAAGAAAAAAAACCGATATCCTTCCAAGCCGCCTGCTGGTCGAGAGCTAAGTTCGCTCCCAACATCATGGTTTCTGCAGGTGTCAGCTATGAGGGCAAAGGACGCTTACATTTCATTGATGAGAAGGCCAAAGTCAATGCTAAGTACTACGTGGAGAATCTTTGCCTAAGCTTGTCGATGACTGTCACACTGTCTTGGGAAATCAGTTCACTTTTCAGCAAGATGGAGCGCCCGCTCACGGCGCCAAGCTGGCCCAAGATTGGTTAACAAGTCACTGTCCGGACTTCATTGACAAGGATTCTGTAGCGATATCCTTGATCCCACCCATACGTTCTTACCCTGCTATATAGGGGAAAGTTCCTAAGACGCACCCCCATATTCAAAAATCTTAATATTTTCGATCAATATAGAAATAAAAATATGAAATTGTATGTGTTCATCCGTATCCATGAAAGGTACAAAGTAGCTATTCTGGAAATTTATTTGAGTAAATAAATTTTGTGTATTTCGAAAAATCATTGTTTTTAATAAGGGTGCGTCTTGGGCATACATCTTCCCAAGATGCACTCCCGGGTGCGTCTTGAGAATCCCTGCAAAAATGAATAACAAAGACAAAGACAAATGTTGCCAAACATAGGATCTAATTGCTGTCTTGATCTGATACCAGAACCTAGATGAGAAATAGAAGTGTAAATATGCAGAAAGTTTACTGGCAGTAATAACAAACTGCAGTGTCCTCGGGACCACAACTCTCGTGGTGCCACTTTTTGCATGTGGGACACTGCTGCCATGGCTCAAAAGGTGGTTCATTATACCGCTTGGTGCACATGTTGCATGGTGTATCATCAGAGTTACTCAGTTTCAATTTTTTACGTGCAACAGACTTCGATTGTGCCGAAACCTTTGTATGCACTTTCTCAGCCTTTGGTTTTACCTTTTTCTGAGCTTTCGCTATAGCCATGGCTTTATATGGTGAAGAAGTCAAAATCTGAGATGCTTCTGCTTTTCGTTTATTTTGACGGGGTGGTGCTTTTGGAAAAGGATGCAGAGCCAATATGCTGTTTCTTTCTGGTGAGTTAACATTCTTTAGTGACACATCACCACATACTCGTTGCTTCAGGTTGTCGAACTGTAAGGTCTCGGTGGCGATCAATGAATCCCAACAACCACTTCTTTCCAGCCATTTCCTTTGTCTTATCGAATGGATGATTTAGTTTTTCCTTCTCTGCTATTTGAAAAGCCAATCGTCTAATGTCACACTGCGTCAATCCATAGAATCGTTGTAGTTCCAATGCATGCACAACCAGTTCTTTTTCAAATTCAGCACTCAGCACAGTCTCAAATCTTCCTAGACACTTCTTGCCAGGATTCCTCACTTGCCCCTTCATGCGTCTCTGAAGAGTTCTCCTCGGTATTCCGAACTTCTTCGCAACACTGTGATAAGACATTCCCTCAGTCAGTTGCTGTAAAGCTTGCTTCAGCTTCTCCTCACCATATGACCCTCTCGTAGTCGTGCGTTTATAATTGCGACCCATACTGACAATCTGTAAACACATGATAGTTCAAAATTTATGGAGTAGGCATACTAGAACAGAAGAATAGGCCTCAACATTAATAAATGGAAATAACACTGTGATAGGCCTAAGACTGTCTTCGTTTAGGCCTACTTACTGCAAAGCTCTCATATACTATGCCCAAGACGCACCCCCGGTATGCCCAAGACGCACCCCCGGTGCATCTTGGGTAGCATAGGTGGGGTGCGTCTTGGGAATTATGGGTATGCTGGTTTATCGGCCATTTTGTCTTAACGACGCATAATTCAATCAAATCAAATCAAATCAAATCAAATTTTATTGAATCGATTCAATGTAAACATGCTATTATCACCATGGTGAATCTTAGTACATCGAATGAACAAAATGTAAACAAGAAATATTAGAGGTAAACATTGCACATTAGATAATAGATCATTAATTACAAAACAACTTTTACGCGGAAAAATACTCGGAATGAGTCCTCTTTTTAATACGTTTTAGCACTTTCTCACGTCTCAGGTAGTTTATGCACAATAATAACTTAAATATTAACCATGAATCTGTCAGAAATAGGTAAAATCTTACCTTTCACATCACCACACGCCAATGCACGTGATATGAACTTTTCCTTGATCAATATGCAAGCCTGCAGACATCTGACGAATGTATGTTAAACTTTTCAAAAAATTTATAGCGCATTTATTTATAAGCAATGAGGTGCGTCTTAGGCTGTAGGTGCGTCTTAGGAACTTTCCCCCTATATTGTTGAATGTTAATTACACATGTTAAGTTAGGCAGAGGCCCTAGTTAATGATTAGTTAATAATTTGATTGAGAACTTTCACATTGCTCTGTTTAATTAATTGACCAGTGCTATAACCAGTACTTAGGGGCAAAATATATATTAAATAGGGGCAAACATTGCGGAATATAACAATGATCAATCACGGCATCAGCCAATGAGATGCGGATGAAAGAGTCGGCTGCCGCGCCTGCGCGTAGAGCATCTTCAGTCGAGCAAAGAGGAACGTAATGGCCGAAGTTGCAACGGTCGCAAGTTGTGGATAATTATTGTCGAATATTATCGTGTGGTTTCGTGACAGTCGGAACGATTGGAAGCCGGAGTTACGAACGATTAGTGTCCTAAAGTGTGGACTATATTGAAAGTTGAAGAGCGTAACGAACGATCGGTAAAACGCTTTACTTACCGGTAAGAGCGTGTATGCGTTGCAGTTTACAGCGCATACCTTAGATCAACGAAGTTACTTCTCGAGACATTGCGGAGTAATAAATAATCTACAAAGGTTACTTCGGACGGTAAATGAAAGTCGCAATAGTTTGTAAATTCGACATTGAACAGGAACTGTTCAAACTGTAAGCAACGACGGCAAAGATATTCGGCACTTGAGAAGAAGAGTACGACAATTATCCGCAACGGAGAAATGAAGTCTACAGCCTGGAGATCCGCCATTGACGAGAATACGATGAAGACTAATAATAATAATAATAATAATAATTTTTCTTTAATTAAACGCCTGCAAGACGCACTGCGCTTTACATTTACAAGTTATACAGTAATCTTAATTAAACTTAACTACCAACTGAACAGACAGCTTTGTAATTACACGGCGCCGATGGCAGCCTACAAAGCAAATCCGCCCAACGGGGGCTCGAACTCACTACCTCTCGCACTCTTGGCCAGCGTGTTAACCACTACTCTACCGGACTCTTCGGACGGTAAATGAAAGTCGCAATAGTTTGTAAATTCGACATTGAACAGGAACTGTTCAAACTGTAAACAGCGACGGCAAAGATATTCGGCATTTGAGAAGAAAAGTACGACAATTATCCGCAACGGAGAAATGAAGTCTACAGCCTGGAGATCCGCCATTGACGAGAATACGATGAAGACTAATAACAATAATAATAATAATTTTTCTTTAATTAAACGCCTGCAAGACGCACTGCGCTTTACATTTACAAGTTATACAGTAATCTTAATTAAACTTAACTACCAACTGAACAGACAGCTTTGTAATTACACGGCGCCGATGGCAGCCTACAAAGCAAATCCGCCCAACGGGGGCTCGAACTCACTACCTCTCGCACTCTTGGCCAGCGTGTTAACCACTACTCTACCGGGTACGACAATTATCCGCAACGGAGAAATGAAGTCTACAGCCTGGAGATCCGCCATTGACGAGAATACGATGAAGACTAATAACAATAATAATAATAATTTTTCTTTAATTAAACGCCTGCAAGACGCACTGCGCTTTACATTTACAAGTTATACAGTAATCTTAATTAAACTTAACTACCAACTGAACAGACAGCTTTGTAATTACACGGCGCCGATGGCAGCCTACAAAGCAAATCCGCCCAACGGGGGCTCGAACTCACTACCTCTCGCACTCTTGGCCAGCGTGTTAACCACTACTCTACCGGGCCCCCCCATGCGCAGTTTACAGCGCATACCTTAGATCAACGAAGTTACTTCTCGAGACATTGCGGAGTAATAAATAATCTACAAAGGTTACTTCGGACGGTAAATGAAAGTCGCAATAGTTTGTAAATTCGACATTGAACAGGAACTGTTCAAACTGTAAACAGCGACGGCAAAGATATTCGGCATTTGAGAAGAAAAGTACGACAATTATCCGCAACGGAGAAATGAAGTCTACAGCCTGGAGATCCGCCATTGACGAGAATACGATGAAGACTAATAATAATAATAATAATAATAATTTTTCTTTAATTAAACGCCTGCAAGACGCACTGCGCTTTACATTTACAAGTTATACAGTAATCTTAATTAAACTTAACTACCAACTGAACAGACAGCTTTGTAATTACACGGCGCCGATGGCAGCCTACAAAGCAAATCCGCCCAACGGGGGCTCGAACTCACTACCTCTCGCACTCTTGGCCAGCGTGTTAACCACTACTCTACCGGGCCCCCCCAAGACTGGCCAGTGGTAATCAACTACAAGAATTCTACGCGGGAGGGTAGATATTAAAGTTATATCCCTTAAAGTCACTTTAATCAGTACTGGTTTAGGTAAGGCTATTTAATAGAAGGTTGTGTTAAAGCAGACATTATCCCAAACCCTTAGAGATAGGATTTGAGTGCTGTACATGTTGACATATTTTAATATTCATATGCTAATATTATTTTTATATTAAACACTCGACTTGTTGATTTGATGACATATAGGGCAATAACCCATATTGCAGCGAATAGGAATATAGTATGCTAATGAGTAACATGATCTCCGCTCTGAGATCTGGAATATAATTCCACCCAAACAATCGAGCCATAGTGTGGTCTTAGCATTCCGTTACAGATTCATGGCCGCCAAATTCCCCAGATATGAACCTACTCGACTATGCTGTCTGGGGTGCAATGCTTGAGACTTACAACAAACTTCCCACAAAACCAAAGAACATTTCTGAGCTGAAAACTACGCTGCAAATCATCTGGAATGACTTGCCTCTTGAGACCATTCAAAAGTTTGTTCTGGGCTTTCGTAAACGTCTGCAAGCTTGCGTAAAAGCAAACGGTGGTCACTTCGAACATTCATTGCACAAAACTTAACAGGTTGGCCTAATCTTGTCAATAACAATAAGTAACCTTGAACTTTGCTACATTAGCCTACTGCTTGCTTCGCTACATTGTTACTTATTGCTGTCAGTAAATGACGTAATAATTTCCTATTTCGTGAATGCCGCGTTAAATTGAAAAAATGCACTTCTTGCTTCTGCCTGATGTCATGATCACAAAAATAAAGCTACTGACATAAAATTTTCAGATAATATGTAGAAATATGTTACGAATAAGAATGAAAATATTTGTAAGAAAATATTCAGCGGTTTTCGAGAAATCGCAATTTTCGTAATGGGTTATTTTTTTGGGCCGCACCCTGTATATATAGACCAGATACGTCTATTTACACATCATGCAGGAGGCGGTTTCTCGTCCACTAGACTATGCTATGCGCACACTATAATGGCACCTCTAGGAATAATCCATCATGAGCCCGGACAGAGCACGAGATACTATCTAGACGTGGATCCTCAGGAGCGTTGAGGGAGAGAGAGGCCTCGCCGCCTCGGTGGCCGTGCATGGCTTTTTGCCAGTCAGCAAACTACACATAGCCGTAGGCTATACATCTTTATTTTTATTTTATTTATTTATCGCATTCGCTATAGCCTATATAACGCATCTTCAGGCAGCTAATCTGCAGAGGCGCTCCCTACATGAACGCGGACACTGCATCGGAGTTTTACGCCGAAGTGCACGAGCAATTACGAGTGAATGACTTACTCATGAGGGTCCCTACATAATTATGCGGAGGTTTGAGGTTGATTCGAACCTGGAACCCTCCGACTTCAAAGCCCCGAATTACCGCAGCACAACCCACCACTACACCAATGGGCCCACTACTATAATAATTATGCCTATATGTTGTTATATAACTTATATATATATATGTGTGTGTGTGTGTGTGTGTGTGTGTGTGTGTGTGTGTGTGTGTGTGTGTGTGTGTGTGTGTGTGTGTAGCCTATATACAGGGCCGGATTAAGGCATGTTCGACATGTTCGGCCGAACAGGGGCCCCCACACTTTAGGGGGCCCCCACACATACAATAGGAATTTTTTCATCATTGCTTATTATAATAGTAAAATGAATTTAAAATCTGTGAACAATTGTCAAATTATTCAAAAACTGCTGACTTTAACATTATGCAAATTTTGCACACGTGTGGGGGCCCTTATTTCAGTTTTCATTGCCAGGCAGATTGATCTTAAAATCAGTCCGAAATGCTAGTAGGCCTAAGAGTTATAATTACGTTCTATGCTTATTTGAACACTTGATACATTAATTATCTGATCGGAACTCAAGTGCTGTACTACGCATAATGAGATGGCGTGATGATAATAGAACTTGGTAGGCCTACATGCAGTAGCCTACACTCTCTATTTTTACGATAAATTTATATAGAAGCCCTTGAGAATTTTACTCAGAGGCGCTCCCAACGCAGGCCTTGTCAGAAAGAAAAGCCTTAAAAAGACAAAAGAAAGAGACGGCAGAGTCACGGGAAGCGAGAGAGTCACGAGAGGCGAGATAGTGACGGAAGGCCATAGTTGTAAAAAACTTTTTTCGGTTTTTTTATTCTCTCCCAAAAACGTCGTTTTTTTATTTTTCCAATCGTTTTTAGCGTTTTTTATTTTTTCTTTAACTTTCATTATTCAATTACTTTCTGTTATTGTTTTCCTTAATTTTAATTTTGTCTGATATTCCTTATGTTTTCCGCCGACTCTCAAGGATTCAGCTAAATAAAGTCATTTATTTTATCGTTTAACATCATCATTTAAGAGATAGCCTGCCTGTAGTAGGTTCCTAATCGATGTTTTCAAGGTTAAAATGCGGTTTTAGATGTAGCAAAGTCAAATTATTTTCCGTTTCCGTTTTTTTATCGTTTTATTGGTCGATTTTTATTTTTTCGAAAAAACGACTTTTTCCGTTTTTTATTTCGTTTCCATCGTTTTTTTTACATCTATGCGGGAGTCTATTCCAGATAACTGCACCCACTACCGATAATGCTTGTCGTTGCATGGTCACAACAGTTACTCACAACACACGAAAAAAGAAAAGGAATATTATTCTCCATGAGCAGTTGAGCGCAGTGAACGGCTGTCCAGAGAGACAGACACCGGGGTGAAAGCTCACACAAGTAGGATGGAATTTGAGCCAGGCTCTACTGCTGGCATAACCGCGAAAATATATTTTAGTTTGTTACGGTTTGTAAACAGTGTGAGAGCCATGCACAGCAGGGAAAATCGAAGGGAAATGCTCTGGAAAAAACCATTTGCCCTGGCCGTTATTCTGCCGCAGATCTACCAGAAATTTTTATAGCCAAGAATTTATTTGGGCATAAAATCGGGGCATAAAATCGCTTCTGCGCTGTTTGCTTGTCAGGAGAATGACTGACCATGAATCACTTTAATATTCTTAAACCGTAAAAGATTGTTTAACACTATTAAAAGACCTGTTGATGTTATTAAATAGAAGTAATGAATTAATAATAAGTTTAGACGAATGTTGAATCGTTGAATATAACACGTTTTGTGAGTCATTTTGTGGGGCTTCTGTAAGGTTTGGGCCCCCACAGTTTTACCGAACAGGGCCCCCACATTTGTTAATCCGGCCCTGCCTATATACGTGTGTGTGTGTGTGTGTGTGTGTGTGTGTGTGTGTTCATGCGAATGCGTGCGTGTGCGTCACACAGCGCGTTCGTTTGTACTTTAATTGTGTGTAAAGAGAAGTGTTTTTTTTAACCATCATCGGTTTCTTTTTCCGAAACTTTGGAGTCCAACAGAGGTCAGAGAACCAATAATAATTACACGGCGTCGATTCTGAACTGTTCTGGAAGCTTCGAATTCGATCATCATAATATAGGCTATAGTCTATAGAAAAAGGTTGACATGATGATGCGTTACGGTAATTCTGTTCTGGTCGATATCACACAACAGCTGAAGATAGATAGACGACTCTCACAGGATCATCTCCTTATCTTCACTCCGTTTACGTCTGTAATTTATAGGCTAGTCTAGGCTACGTTCGTCCACACATAAATGCATGCATGATGCATACATGACCTACATGCATATAGGCTTATATATATACTATACAATATACATACTAGGCTAACAAGCATAAACTGTCCTGCAACAAGAAACATTCGCAGTAACATAATTATAGGCTATAGGCTAGGCCTAACACTTAATTGCTCTTGACATTGTCTTACACAATCAAAATTACAATAATATATAAGCAATAATAATGTAAATGGAAGACGCGTATACCCTCGGAGACGAGGCCTAACCCTCCAGACTAATTTCATGCTCCTCATAACAATTTGGATCATTGATAACTCGGGTATAAAAATATTAATAATAAATGTTGACCTTAGTTTGGGTGGAAGGCTGCAGATATGAAAGTGGTTGAACATGACTAGGCCTAGGGTAATTGAACCTATTGGTGGCCACGTACCATTTAATGGCCAGTTTTTAATGTCATTTATCTCACCATCAACGAGGTTTCTAAATAAGCAGCTGTTACATTTTCGATTTCAATTTTCATGGGTATCTATCTTAATAAATACTTCTCGTGATCACGTGATGTTAGCCTCATTTCCAGAGCTACGAAAGTTTCAGCTGGGAAAGTCGTAAATATTGCTTGTTTTTCTTCGTCCAATTTGTAAATCCAATCAGATTTAGCGTTCGCCAGGTTCGTTTGACTATTATTATGTTATGTTTGATCCACAGCAGATTAATTCTTTTATTTAAAAATATAAAGTCGGTGTGCTGGTTAAATGAGAAGAATTTCTAAATTAATTTCTTTCCAAATGACCGCATTTTACCATTTAATGGTCGGGTTGATACCATATAGTGGCCGAGGTGATACCATATAGTGGCCGGGTTGATACTAAATAGTGGCCATGGCCATTAATTGGTATCAGGGTGGCCATTAAATAGTTAAACTCCACACAACTGTTGTATGGATAGTTGGTTAGGCTAGTTGTTGGGGCTAAGATTAAGGGTCTTCCATTTATTCATTCATGAATTTATATAGCGCCTCTTCATGGAAACTACTGAGAGGCGCTCCTGACTACAGCGTGACCAGAGTAGGCCTACAGTTTTAGGCTTAGTGCAGAACTAGTCAGAAAGAGTCACAAGGCTGCAGGCACAGCTCTATGGGGAGCCCGTTAAGGACCACTGGGTATAGGCCTATACCAAGGAAAAGATGGTTTCTTACATTTAGGCCTACATTGTCTATTTTTACCTTCATTATCAGGTGAACAATGAATCCGTTAAAGAAACAAAAGAGTGGAGAAAAGTCAAAACGAAAAAATCGTGAAGTTGTTCCACGTGAAAAATCCAAGCGTTTCCAGTGGACCGAAGTGGAAATGAAAGCTGCGCATGATGCCATTCTTAATGGAATGAGTCAACGGCAGGCTTCAAAGCAGTTCAATGTTCCTAGGTCTACTTTGCAGAAGCTTGCAAGTGGGAAAACGTGCATTGGAGCAAAGCCTGGGAAAAAGTCTTTGTTTGGTAATGAACTGGGAAAAAAATTAGTTGACTTTGCTGCCAACCGAGCTGCACTTGGTGTTGGGTTTGGAAAACAACAATTTTTAGACTATGCAGGTCAACTGGCACGGAAACATAAGATTGCACTGAAGAAAGACAAACCATCAGAGAAATGGTGGAAGCTGATGAAGAGAAGAAATACAAATGTTCGGCTACGTCGTCCTGAAGGAACTGCTTCAGTTCGACATATGTGCATGGACAAAGTGAAAGTTGGAAAATACTTCCATGCATTAAAGGAATTGTTAAGTGAAAGGAAATTACTCAACTCTCCGGCCCATATTTGGAATATGGATGAGACAGGTCTGCAACTCGAACATAAACCTAGGAGAGTTGTAGCTCACAAAGGAGCCAAGTACATTCAGAGCCGCACAAGTGGCAACAAAGAAACTATAACAATTATTGCCTGTATAAATGCTGCTGGTGGAAAAATCCCACCGCATATTATAGCAAAAGGAAAAACTCAGCGTGCACTTCATGGGTTTGACCTGGAGAGCTCACCGCCTGGAGCAACGTGGAGTGTTTCGGCAAAGGGTTGGACACGGCAAGGAATAGCCAAACTTTGGTTTGAGCAAACCTTCCTGCCAAACATTGGAACCGATAGACCACAAGTCCTCATACTTGATGGTCATGATTCGCATAATTTTGTGGAGCTCATTGAGATGGCAATTGCGAATCAGATCGACATAGTAGAATTGCCGGCTCATACCTCCAACTGGCTCCAACCTTGTGACAGGACGGTTTTTAAGCCACTGAAAAACGCTTATGGTGACGTTTGCCAGCAACTCATGAATGACTATCCAGGTGTTGTCGTTTCTCACGCAAATTTTTGTGGCTTGTTGACAAAAGCATGGACAAGAGGTCTTACTCCTGATAACATCAAATCCGGATTCAAGGCTTGTGGAATATTTCCATTGAATGAGGAACAAATTCCACAGGAAGCTTATCTTCCAAACATGCTGTATAGGTCTGCTGTTGAGAATGACACACAATGCAACATAGAAAATGTCCAGAGTATGAATTGCAATGATGGAGAAGTTGAACCTTTAATTACCTCTGCAGTGGTGCAAATAGACTCTGATGCTGGCAACAAACAAATGAACGATCATGGACATGGAGCAAGTGACCATAGTATGAATTGCAATGATGGAGAAGTTGAACCTTTAATTACCTCTGCAGTGGTGCAAATAGACTCTGATGCTGGCAACAAACAAATGAACGATCATGGACATGGAGCAAGTGACCATAGCAATCCCACTCCGGATGAAGGTGCAGCAGCTGAAAACAGACCATGTGGAATTTTACTAGCGCTAAGTGCATTCGAATGCTCTTTGCCTGCTGACAGGTTGAATTTATTTCAACAAGCATATGATGCTGGCGAAGATACTGAGTTCCTTCAAGACCGGTTCTATATGACATGGAAGGGTTTGAAGGAAATATCGGTTTTAGAAGAGTCGTCATCTTTGCTGAATTTTTCGACTGCTTCAGTGGATCTGAATTCACTTGAACATGACGTAATTCAGCAAAATGAAGATCCGGTAAACATTTCTTTAGGTCCAATGGATATGGATATCTTCCTATCTGGAGACATATTGGATATTCATTTAGGCCTTCCAAGCAATGATAACTGTGAAGCAATTGACGAAGTGGAAGCTTTGTTAAGCATCAACTCCAGCAGGCC
Organism: Lumbricus terrestris; assembly: GCA_949752735.1. Taxonomy (NCBI): domain Eukaryota; kingdom Metazoa; phylum Annelida; class Clitellata; order Crassiclitellata; family Lumbricidae; genus Lumbricus; species Lumbricus terrestris. Next base: position 17,607,833 of record OX457039.1, on the reverse strand, counting down.
AACAGCACAAGCACAACCTGAGGTTCTAATTTCCTTCCCGTTCCAGAATTCCTCAAGTCCAATGGATCAAGACTCTGATGTACTTCCATATCCAAAGCCCCAACTGCGACAAAGAAAAAGGAAGGATGGCCTTAAATCAAATGATAAATTTTTTGTTTTAACATCTAAAGAGGCCTATGAGTCAAAACTAAAGGAAAAAAATGCAAAGATTGAAAAAGAAAAACAGAAAATTGAGAAACAGAATTTACAAAAAGAGAAAAAAGAACAACTGGCTAAAAAGAAAGAGTCTAGGCCTAAAGAGAAAGCATTAAGCCTTCGGAAAGCCAAGAACAGTGCACAAAAGCCGTCTCAAAAGCAGGAACTAAGAAAAAAAGCTCCAGCTAGAAAACGCATGGAAGTAAACTGGCAGTGCAGTGGGTGTAACGGTTTATACTTTGATGCAAAGAATCCAAAGTACAAAGAAACCTGGATTGAGTGTGTCGAATGCTCGAAGATCCGCTATCACATGTCCTGTGCAGTTGGCCATGGGAAATTCGACAACGATGATTCTGATGGGGATTTTACCTGTTCAGTTTGTTTCCAGTAGGCTGGGTCCCATTGACACTAACTGCAAAACAAACACTTGACAGAAATTCTCCATGCATGATAGGCCTAGGGACCACTTTTTATGTGTCTTGCTTTTGAGGATATTGTGGTTACTATAAATCAGTGCTAAGAAAAGTAGTTATTAAAGCAGGTAGGCCCTACCAACCATACCACTATGGCCTAGGCTATAGGGCCTAAGTTCCAGGGTAATTGATTGCTTCTTTCTGCTAGTTTTAATCCAGAGTGCCTAGCCTACTGGGCCTCTAGCTGGTTGTGCATTTACAGAAATTTCAGATTTTGATTTACAGACATCAATTTAGGCTTTTCATATTTTGCTTTCTAAGAGCAAATAACTTGTGCAATATAGGTTAGGCCTAGGCTATTGCTATTAAATACTAGGTTCCAGAAGGCTACGATAACAATATATAGGCCTATATATAAACAAACGAACATTATAAGCCGAGGCTAATGTTTGACACAATTGCTAAAGTTTTATATTTTTAGTTTTTGTTCTCCTGGAGATGTAATTTGAAGACATTCTTGTGTATTATTGCTTGAAATATATTTGGTGTGTCATTAGGCCTAGCCTATGCCAAGTAGGCCTATACGTACATGATATTTTCCTAATTGGATCAATGGAACTATCTGAATTGTACCAAATGAATGGTCGTGGCTACTAAATGGTACTTGGTGGCCATTAAATGGTGCTTGGTGGCCATTAAATGGTATTTTTCTGGTCTTATGTTTTGGATGATTATAGCAAGCACAGACTGTTTGTAAATTGATATGCCTGGCCATTATATGGTATGACAGAGGGTACTCTTCATACATAACTAAATCTATATGGTGTAGCTTATGTAGGTTCTGCAGAGTACTGGTCAATTAGAACTTGTGGCCACTAAATGGTACAATTACCCTATGTATGAGCCCCTGGGGCTGCAACTGAATGACACGCCTCACACACGAAGTGTGAGACCATATCTCACCGAGATTCGAATTGGAGAATGTGAGATAATGGTCTCACACAATCTCCAATTTGAACCCCAAAGTCTGTTCTTATTCATCAAACCATAAATCAGTCACCATTATCGGACTGGAGCTCGTGAACACCTAAATACACCCATGGCACTTCTCTATTAATATCCTAACGGCTATAGGCTATTGCCACACTCTCTGCATGGGGAAACTGTAGTGTAGGGCCTATACCTTCAAATAATAATAATATGAAATAGACTATAGCCATGGGCGGAGTTTATCAGGGGATAGGGGTGCTAAGCCCCCCCCAAGAAGACCCAGATTCATTTTTTCGCCGTATAAATGGTATCATTTCCCGGGCTTATAGCCCCTCCAAGAAGGCTTTAGCCCCTCCAAAAACGGAAACCAAACTCCGCCCATGACTATAGCGATGAAGTAAACATTTGTGATACCGTAAATCAATAATTTGATCGATCAATCGTTCAGCCATTCATCGATCTGATCCGCATTTGCTATTTGCAGTCGAAGGATTCCGATTACATTGATTGCTGATCAATCTGCGTGCGCTGGGTTTGATGCGAAAATTCGCCCCCGATAAGGCTGCAGCACCATCAGCTTAGTCCAGGCTGCATGGTATTGGTGCAAGTAATGCAGGAATTCGCTGACAATGTTCTGCGCATACTAATGCTATTAATGCTAATCCGGGAACTAGTGTCTTTCATCGATTGCATCAATCACTGTCAATGCGACCAGTAAATTCTTCTCTGCATCTTATCTGCAGGATAAACGAGGCTCTTGCGCCGCTGTGTCTATAGATGTCTGTGAGACAGACAAACAGGCAGACAGACAGAGACAGACAGACAGACGGACAGACATTGGCCTAGGCCCTGCTCTTCGGTGTAAGAATGTGCAGATCGCGGTTCGCTCCCCGAAGCTGACTTAGGCGATTTGCGAGTGAAGGACTTGCTCAAGGTCCCTACATGGCGAAGTGAGGTGTATTTGGCACCCAGTTTACCTTCACTAAGGCATCTTCTTATCTGTCGTTTTGGCATCTATTGACCAACGAATTGTTGCAAAATTGGTCAAGTAATTTAATTTTTTAAATTGATTTTTTTTATCCCGAAAAACGGGATTCCATGTGTTTGTCAAGCCCGGGATTATGGGATTGTAAAATGTCCGGGATACCCGGGATTACATTCCCTAATCCATATCAAATATTTTATAATAATTTAACATTAATTTTCAATAAAGCCAAATTACAACTAATTATTTTCAGCTGCGTATTCATCGCTTTCAACTTTTATAAACTACACAGTACACACCATATATTTGTATAAAATGCTTCTGGAGAATTTGAGTATTTCTCGTACTTGGAGGTTTTCTCAACTTTAGTAACTTTACACTAAGATATGTTCTTATCATTCAGTTAAGACCATATTAGAAAGATTCTACACCAATTCTAAATGCCAATGCCTCTCTAATAATTTCACATCATATTTTCGCCTGATTTCCAATTATCATACATCACAATTACTGAAAACACCAAAACAGCCATATGAAACGTTTTCTTTTCTACCATTTAATAAGATCATCTGAGAAGTTGTTTCTCATTGAGGTGTTTAGACAGAAAAACACACAAGTCTAACACAGAATGTCATTCAAAGCACAAAATCAGTTCAATCTGGCAAGTTTCTTCCTCATCTTGAATTCGATGAAGTATCAAAATTTTCTAATCTTCCTAAGACAGCTTTGTGATCATTTGCAGTTTGAGTTCGCTTTTTCATTTGGAAACTTAATAATTATTAAGTGTTGAGCCATGCAATTTTTAGGAAAGTGGTTGTATGTCATATTGCCGCAGTTGAGTTTAAAGCAACAACCCTTAAGAGGATCAGTTGAAGAAAAGTAATCCCTTAAGACAAAGGTGCCAAAGAGTCGGCCCACAGGCCATTTCTGATGCTTTTATGGCTCACAAAGCCTTGTCTGGGGAACAATTTGATGTTTGTGACTGATAATTAAGATCAAAGTAATTTTTTGTAAGTTTAATTTTGACTGTTTGCACACTATAATGCACCATTTAAGATTTAATTTTGCAAAAACTATCTGGGAATGGGCCCACCAAGCTATCTACCAGACTTATACCATTTTTTGCTCAGGCTCTTTCAACAAACTGATCCGTCATTTGCTGGAAAATACTACTGCTGGCCCACCATTAAAAAGGTCTGCCATCCCTGCACCTGACAAGCAGCAGCTGTGGCAATGAAGTATTAACAACCTCATGTTTTTACCATCAACATAATTATAGAGCAGGGGTTAGTCAGTCCATTGCAATTAATGCCATCATGTCTATGTGTACTGTAGGCAATCCCGAAAACCTGTTAGATCGAGAAGGAATTTTTTGAACACGAATATCTGAGTTGACACTTCAGAATTAGAAACACTAAACTACTGCAGATACCATTTCAAGTAATCAACCTAAATGAAAATGTGTTGACCTGTCAGATGAAGACATATAGACAATTAAATTGAGCCCTACGATTTGTTTTGCCTTGCCATCGCAGGCAATTTTAGTGCTGGCAAGATGGGAGCATACTACCGGGTAGTTATTCTTGCTGCTTTGAGCAGAGGAAATCAAATAGCAGTCTCCATCTGGTAAGACCATTATATAACAAGACAGGAAAATTGTCAGATCCAATATAAAAATCAATTGGTAGGTTGAATTACTCGATAAGAATCAAAGACATGCTTTATAAATGGAGTCAAGAGAACCAGTTTATTCACAGATGGAAAACCAGTTAATTCTGGAGATCGCACATCTCAATTGTTTCGCTACAAACAAATTGATTACAGCCAACGGGGTCGAACCAACATATCTCGGCTGAAGCACATCTGGTTTTCGTCTGAATGCCAGCTGACTACAGTCATCCAAAACATAATTCAGTTTCCCTTTTGATGCTAATACTGCCTCGATTGTCCGTAGCTGTGCCTAGGTGGCGCAAGTGAGCCCTGTAGCAAATAACACAGAACAGACCTAAGAGCAGCAGGTCAATGTCTAAAAATTATTTTAACGCAAAGAAAGCTAAATGACGAGGAAAACGGTTCCTGTTTTCTAACAACTACAAATGCACTTTGATGTTAATCATGTGCCATTTGATGTTAATCATGCGCACTTTGATGTTAATTGATTCCCATTTGTTTCAAACCGAGCATCACAAGCTCCGGGTCAAATCCACCACACCTGGTAGGCTTTTCATTACCAAGTGAAACTGATATGGCTCATAAGTGCAACTGGGAGATTAAGCCACAGATAACAGATTGTACAGATGTTCAAACTGCTTTGATAGAGTCACTAATTAAGTACCCCGGGGAAAATCCTGCACATGAAATTACTTTTCATCATCAGGTTACATCAAATAATTAAACATCTGGAAATTTGTAACATTTTTATCTACATGCAAGACAGATGCTGGAACAATATCAACAGACCACAAATAATTCACATCAAGTGATTACATGATGAAATTGCCACAAGTTTGTATCTACATTGTAGTGGTTTCTTATTCTGTTATATATCATGTCGGGTGACAAATGCATTTACACTTAAACCTTACAAGTGTAAGGCTATCAAGTGTTCAATTAATTTTTAACACCTCAACAAGCTCACTGCTCAGCTCAAAAATATCCAATACCTTCTACCAGTGAGAATAAATAGAATAATAGCTGTTCAATCAGGAAACACTTAGTCTAGTGAAAAAAGGACCATTTGAAATATGCAAGATCTGATGTAACAAATGAATCACCTATGGAAGAGATCCAGTATTGATCCTGGTTATAAAATGACACGGTGCAGTTGAATATTACTCCTGACATGTCAGCACATCAAGCACATGATGGAACCAAGTCGATGAACTCAACCGAATCCCAATACAACAGATGTAAATCAGCCCAATCTGTCCATCTCATATCTTTACAAAGATAATTATCAAGACTCTTGTGCTCTGCAACTCGTGGCGACTTGATAGTCCCGCACACTCGTACATCAATGTAGGCTCACCACCATACCTTCTCATGTATTGGACCTTCATACTGGAACAGTCATCCATTAACAATTCGCGATACTGCACTGCATATGCCTCATAAAACATTCTCAAAGTCACTTAAGTCTACTCGTTTATAACTGTCGGGTAGAGCTACGTCAAGCGCTATCGTGAGATTATTGTAAAGCACTACATAAATGTCCATGTATACATACGCAAAATCGTACATACATACAAAGTTCATCCACGAAAGACAGAAGATGTAACCCTTTAACAACAAGAGTACACGTATCAAGAGTGACTGTTAGACCAATGCAGTAGAGGTACACAAACAATAAAGGATTAAACGACGGCCTCAGCTTACTGGATTCGCTGCCGGATTGTAGGCGCTCGACGGAACTTGTTGCGGAGGAGGAGCGACGACTGGATAGCCAGACATGATGCTGCCCTTCTGACTCGGAGGAGGAGGCTGGTTCTGCTGGGCAGCCATCATTGCCTACAGAGATAAAGAATTTATCAAGAAACCATCACACTTCTACAAAGCGATTCATGCATGCCGCATATAGACTGCAGATGATTGTCAATCTGTGCTGCTATCATGATTTGTAATGACTTTAACGAGATCAGTTGACAGAGAAAGATCTCAGGAAACAGGAGATCAATTGGTGCCATGACAAACAATAATAATAACAGCTTCAGTCAGATTGGTGCCATGACAAACAATCTCAAAGATCTCAGGAAACAGGAGATCAATTGGTGCCATGACAAACAATAATAATAACAGCTTCAGTCAGATTGGTGCCATGACAAACAATAATAATAACAGCTTCAGTCAGATTTGTGCCATGACAAACAATAATAATAACAGCTTCAGTCAGATTTGTGCCATGACAAACAATAATAACAGCTTCAGTCAGATTGGTGCCATGACAAACAATAATAATAACAGCTTCAGTCAGATTTGTGCCATGACAAACAATAATAACAGCTTCAGTCAGATTGGTGCCATGACAAACAATAATAATAACAGCTTCAGTCAGATTGGTGCCATGACAAACAATAATAATAACAGCTTCAGTCAGATTTGTGCCATGACAAACAATAATAATAACAGCTTCAGTCAGATTGGTGCCATGACAAACAATAATAACAGCTTCAGTCGGGTTATAAAAGACGGAGAATAGTGGAATAGAACAAATAAATGTTCAGCAGACATCAAATGGTCCTCAGTCCATGGATAGTGAAGATAATAATGAAGATGATAATGAAGATGATAATGGAGATGATAATGAAAATGATAATGGAGATGATGATGAAGATGATAATGAAGATGATAATGAAGATGCTAGAGGAGATGATGGCAATCATGATTGATGATGAAGATTGACAAATGAATGTAATAAATAAGAAATAACATTACTTTACATAACCAATGGTACTTCATATAAAACTCAACACAATAACAGAGTTGAGCACAGTTTTACTTTTCGATAACAGAAATTCATTCATTCATTCAAGAATTTATACAGCGCCTCTTCAAGGGTACTACTCAGAAGCGCTCCCAACTCCAGTTTTGAGTTTAATAAAAAAAAGTTTCAGTAATAACCCCAGGAAGTAGACGTAGCTCCTGTGGGAGCCCATTCCAGACAACTGGGCTGATCACAGAAAAGGCTCTATTCTGCATCGTTGCAGTTCGTGCAAATGGGACCAAGAACAATCCCTTCTGTGCAGAACGGAGGGGGCAGTGGTCTTGGGTACTAGTGGAGCAAAACACAAGAAATGCAATACAAATCAAAGAAAAACTTTGTTATATCAAATTTCAAGGGACATTCATGAATGAGGTAAATAAGCGAGAAAAGCATGTCAAGCTCTACCCAACACAACACAAATGAAAAGAGACTCCTCTCCTCTGTAGTAACTGTGTGGCACTGTTCACATTAAATAAAGTCACTGGGTGACATTCTTCACCGCAGGATGCTGCTCATTTGAATGGGTGCCCTTCAAAGATCCTGCATACGGACAATACTAGCCCGAGAATCAGATCCCTTATAAAAACAACCATCAGTGTGGAGCCGGCATGTAAATTCACAGAAGTGCGCTTCAAAGATCCTGCAGAGACAATGAATGCTAGCCCGAGAATCAAATATCTTATAAATAGTACCAACAGTGTTGGCAACCGGCATTTAAATTCACAGAGGTTCAAAGGACTGGTGCTGTTTTAGTTTCGCCTCAAGTTTCAGTTCCAGTTATTAGGCCAAAAAAATATAATGCTGTGTTTCCGGTAACAGAGCTAAAAAAAATTGGGTAGGTAGGTCGAAAAATATTTTTATTTTGTAAAATATTTTTATACAGTGATTATCCAAAAAATTATACCCCACTACTCTTTTTTGCGTAAAAGGTACACGCTGCAGCAAAGTACGTGTTTTAAGCAAGTATAAACTGCCTATTTCCTCGACTGTCTGCACCTAAAACTGCTCTAGAAAACAGTTCTATTAATTTCATTTTGTTAACATCTTTTCTGGTAAGATAAAGTGGGAAGGGAAGGGGAAGATGAGTGCGAACAGAACATCACTGCTAGGGGTCGTTCCAGACTGGCCGAGCCAGTTACTAGTTACACCTAGAGGTTGCTAGATTTATTTTCCCTAGTCACCGTTAGAGGTGGCTCAAGTGAGAATGATAAGGCTAGAGGTTTCTCAAGACTGGCAGCCAGGAAGTAGTTAAGCAGGCGTAAAACTCTATTGCAGTGCCAACACTGTAGTTGGGAGCGCTTCTGAGTAGTTAGCTTGAACAGGTGCTATAGAAATTGACAGATCAATAAAATAAAATGAGACATTCTATTCACTTGAAAACTGTTCTTTTTGGCCATGCTGGAGTCGGGAACCCTCTGAGTAGTTTCCTTGAAGAGGTGCTACATAACTACTTGAATGAATGAATGTTAAATCCTTCACCAAAGAGTGCTCGAATAAAAGAGAACTGCTCAGTGAGTGGAAGAGAGCAGAGTTAGCAGAAGAGAGCACTCTGAGCACAAAAAGGCACAGTAAACACAAGAGCACACTGAGCAAAAGAGGGCAGAAAGCAAAGGAGGGCACAGTGATCCCAAGAGAGCACAGTCAGCTTAGGAAGTTAAAGTGAGCAAAAATGGACGGAAAAACAGCTAGTTAAACTACAAACTTGCAGCAGGCTGTTTATAGCCATCATGTGCTACAGGCTAGATGGCACTGTACTCAATGCCTGCAACGAGCTACCGTGAGATGGATGGATCCGATTTGAATAGGGTCTATGACAACAGAGGCCGTTACCCTGGACAGAAATTTGCTCGGCGTATTACAGCACTCAAGAGCTTTCCTTTCAGATCTATTACTCTCTCTCCCCATCCACCCCACAACCGCCTGCCTTGTCAAACTACGTGGGAAACTATTGATTGCTCTAATTAACAGACCATTATACCTTGAAAGACGGCTGCTTACGATCGTCGCCTGGCTTAGTGAATGCTATGTACATGTACATGATACATCTCATATACGGAAGACAATGCCACTGTAAATTTTAAAAAATCCACAAAATTTTCCGAGTCGTGGCAATAAAAGTGAGATGGTCGGGTTACCGGAAACACATTTTTTGTGTGCTAAGATCCAACTCTATATGGAAGGCAATGCCACTGTATTATGTTAATAAAAAAATTGGGAAAAATGGGGAAAAAATTTTTTTAACAAATTTTTTTTTAAATAAATTTTTTTTACAAAATTATTTGAGTCGCGGCAATAAAAGAGGGTCGGTCAGGTTACCGGAAACACAACATTATTTTTTTTTGGCCTTATAAGTTTTAGTTATGTAGCCAAGTTTTAGATTTAGTTTCAGTTGACAGAAAAGTCTGACATGTCTTAGTTTTAGATTTAGTTTTTCTTTCACTGATAATTAATTAGCCATCAGCAATGTACATCAAATCACTGCAAATAGACAACAGCAACCATTAGATCCTGAGTATAGAAATATCCCTCATATAATAATTGCATCACATGACATAATTTATACGACCAATATACGATTATACGTCCTTGTATTGATTAAAGCGGAAAACATTTCTTATTGAGCTTTACGAAGACAGCTTTCTGAGATTGTAAAGTTCTGTAACACTTCCCTACTGTAGGTCACTATAAACAGAAAATATTCTTTCAACAAAAGTTTTCCATGCACGTGCAGATACCATAGCCGTTAAAAGATAAGACAACGCAACGCACCTGTTGCAGTTTCATCTTATCATCTGGAAATCCTGATTTCTGGTTGGCATGTTCCAACTGTTGCTGTATTGGCAGGTTTGATGTCGTCACGTAACTCGAAACTACAAAACATTAATTGCAGACAATAAACGATATTTATTTCCGCAACGCATTAATGGTGAGTAATTATAAGTATGCCTTGTCTGCAATTTAGTAGATGATGTGCATATACTTTTCTGCAGCAGGTCCCGAGTTAGAGAGGGAAAAACATCACAGTTTACTGGAAGTTTAGAGTAGACAATCAGTTAAGTTAGTATGGTTGGATATATGAATCGATTGTTACTTAAATTCTGCATTTGAACATGGCCTGTTACAACGCAAGCTTACTTACTGTAACATGACAGTTGTCAATGTTGCATTATTAGTAAAGTTTGATGATGTGGTTTGTGACAAACAAAATGGTTAATCTTTAGGCAGTCGAAACCAAAAAACTACAAAAGTGTCACAAGTTAAACTATTCATATAAAATGGCACGTGTGACACGTTGACTGACCAATGGGATTCCATAAACAATATCTGAATCAACCCACACGCTATTTGCTTTAAAAAAAACCCAGTAATATGGAGCTGAGAACAGAAGACAAAGAAATGCAGATGCATCCATTGTGTACTAAATTCGAAAATCAAATCCAAAAACAGACAGTTAATAGTCAGCTCCGTCTCATTATTAATTAATTATGGCCTCTATCTCTTTGCATTGAGAATGAAAATAGGGAATAATGACATAGAAGCCACAAACTTAAGCAGCAGGCTGACAACCGCTATGACAATCAATCAGCCGTTCTTTCAAACACGATACTTGAGGGATGACACAGCACACATGACATGTAAGGTCACACGAGAACATAATTAGAGAACCTGCTTGTTGCTGTCGTCTTTGTATCGGTTGCCTCGGATAATTTGGCTGGTACTGTTCCGGTACAGACTGCTTCTGCTGGTGAGGAGGGTAATGACTCGCGTAGGATGAGAAAGCGGATGGACCAACTGCTGGATATTTTCCAGCTGGTGACTGGCTGGCAGTTTGGTAGGATGGCATTTGTTGTGCCATCTGCTGTTGCTGCTGCTGCTGCTGCTGGTATCCATGACCAGGCTGCTGGTAAGGACTCGGCTCTGCAAACAACACAAACACCTGCCAGTCTTAAACAATTTTGGAACAACTAATTTAATCAACTCTAAGAACTCAACAGCGCCATGGCAACAGTGATGAAAGCTGCTACTCAGCTCAACTTCAGGATACGTGGTCGGACTTGGTGAACCCGCCAATAAGTTGTGCAATGAGCAGCAACCCGGTGGACCTGTTGCAGCCTCTCGATCCGAATCCATGGGACCTTTCACCAAACCTGACCGCATATCCCAGTATATGCGCGACACCTTGCAATGATTTCCTTTCCCGCAATGCATCTCATTCAGGATTGCATTTTTGGCGTGATGATGCCTAACAGGCTGGGCACCCTGTCATCTGCGTGAGCTTTGTTATCCTCTTTCCACTTTCGTAGACCGCCGCATACTGCACTCTGCTGTCCATGGTGACTTAATGGTTCCTTTCACTCACGCTGCGACAATGCAAAGCTGTTCTTTCTCTGTGGTTGGTCCAACAACCTGGAACGGGTCTCCCTTGACTATGTGACATCTCCCAAACTGTTCTCATTTTCACAAACTGTTGGAAGACGGCTTTTTTCGTTTGATCTTGGCAGGAAGCACCTAAGTAGTTATCTTGAAGGGTACTATATAAATTCTGATTGATTGATTTTGGTTGAAAAAGCATGCACGAACTGTCACAACTGTTCCATCTACAACAAAATTTAAATACCAGGAACAGAAAGAGTGTGCTTTAAAAAAAGTAAAATCCCAATAGATAGGCAGCACATTTATAAACAAACAAACATACAGACAACAACACGCCAGGATTTAATAAGTGCTTAGTCTGGTAACTGTACACCAAATGAATAACATTGAATACACTTCAGAGTAAGATTTCATTAATTAAGAAGAATTTTTTTACACTGTGCAAATTGATAATCTATGTGATAAGTAAGTAAGTAGCCTTTCCCAATGCAAGTCAAAAACTCACATTTTACAAAACAGACAGCTATACCACAGGTCTTTTCATATCTTATACATATACAGCGATTCCTAGGTAAATTATTCCTGTGCACAACTTGCATGCTAAAGTTGTCAAATCCACACAAAAACTCTTCATTATATCACATCAGCTTTGACATCTAACAGTTTCTCACAGATCTATGTACTACTGTACATGTATCGAAAGCATAAACAGCGACAGTGCTACACAAAAAACAATGCAGAACGGGCAAAATAAATCTTGAACACCCTCAACCAATACGCCCAAAGTCACATTGAAATTTATTTAAAAAATTATGACACCTTACAATTTGGAAACTGCAAAGAGGCTTCTAAAGACGCCAATGCACACTGCAGCAGCCTTTGTTTTGGATTTAACAACAAATACTGTAGACAATGACTTACACACAACAGGCAGGGAAGTAGGAGATGCATAGCAGTGTCATTTACACGCAACTAAGCGAACCAAAGAGCAGGATATTGTCAGGTATGCATACATATGCTTCCCACAGATACTCTGAACAATGATGCATTTGACAATGATACACTGAAAAAAAAATGATGCATTGAACCCATTGATGCCTGCTGAAGAGACTCGTTGCGCAATATCATGGTTCAACAATCTCACAATTATTGGTCAAAACCCACCCCCTATGAAATGCAATAGTTTCGATGAAGTGAGGAAGTGTATTATTGGCCGCACATTCATAATGACTTCTATCAAAGTAAAAGTAATGTTAGTCACATGATCCAACAGCCAAAGGCGGAAACACACACACGTGACAACAGCAATTTAACAACTGCCACCTCACACTTCAATAATTTCACATGATGCACCAGCAATATAAACCAATCAACACTTAGCAGCAATGTCAGATGCTCTGTTTTTGGAGAGGCATTAATTATGCAGATAAAAAACAAGTAATTAACTGCAAAAAAGTTTAAACTAAGCAAAGCTTATTTTAAAAAACTATATAAGCTGTAATATTGCTAAATACAAAGTTGCAGTCCTGAACCTTAATACTGCAAACAATTAGAAAATATGACACGTGTGTAGACCAGTTCTAAAATAAGCATAGACATAGATAAAGTCATCCAGCAAAGATTTAGTTGGCCCAGTTATTTCTAATTGAATCCCACACAGCGTACTGCACATAAGATTTGATGGAAAGAGAAATAGAGTACAAGACGTCAACAATGCTCGACAGACAAAACAAATGAAGAAATAACTAGACTTGGACTACATAGATCATACACTAGCTTTGGCAATTGTAAGAAAATTATGGCTAAACATTATGAAAAACAATAAACTCTAGAAAGGAAGTAACTAAATTAAATAAACCCTATGACAATACCATTCGTGATGCAGCAAATGAAAAGAGACCACACGGCGGGATTTATTTACTGAGATATAGGCCTCTGAACGCGGTCACCCACCAAATTATCAAAATTGTGTTTTCAGTGCTGGAATTTGCTAGTGGATACCTCTGTCTATCAATCCTGCATGAAAATAGAACAATGTGACTATTTCTTTTTAAATTTGAAATGATTGCAAGTATAAAGGGTCCACAACATAGAATCATTATTCTTGAGGTATGAATCTGGAAAGAAATACTTTCAAAATGCGTTTGAAACCGGTAATATCAATTTGATCATAATGCATTATATGTAAGACCTGATACCAGTCTATCCTGTGATGTAGCTTTCTACATCTGTAAAGAGAAAGCTTAAGTTTACATGATTTTTAATGAAAATCTCATCTATCAGATAAGATTTTCAGGTACAGCATGCTGTAAATTCTACCAAACATCACATTAGACAACATTATTTCAGAATTGTTTGCATGACCATGGCGGTACAATGAATAACAAAAAACCTGTCACGTGGTCCCTTTTCAAGTGCGGCATCACATTTGCTTTAAACATTGACATCTGTCCACCTATAAAACCCATTTGTACATGTAACTTTGTTTTTACGACATTCACAACTATCAAAAACAAACCAAAAACTGGCACAGAAAAATGTTTGCTGACCGATAGCACAAATCTATAAGTCATTCCATGCAATAACAGACTAAAAATTACTCGTACAAACATTAGAAGAGACAGAAGCACGAGACAACATTTACCTGTTTTGACCATTTTACCACCATACTCACTGGCAGCAGAGGAGTATGGTTCGGCCTTGATGGTCGATGGATTGTACTGGCCAGTGGACATCTGCAGCTGAGCACCGTAATGCTGGTAGGGGGCGGATGGCGATGGCGAGGGAGAACGCGACCGTTTTACACCCTGTACAAATTACCATCAAAATTAAACACAAATATCTGTACTGCTTCTAAAAGTTGCCTGCATCAGCCGACAATTCACTCAAACTTTTAAATCTTAAATGTTGTTGAAACTTGTTCCACGGCTGTCTGATTGGCAGGCGGCATTTACAGACCTGTGGTCTCTGACAGAACAAAAGGATACATATCTTAGCAAAATTACAATGATATATTCCACTTAAATGCTTAAAAATAATAAAACTGTAAATCAGTGATTGGTAACTAATCAATTAGAAACTAATTAATTAGTCAATTAATTAGTAAATCACATAGCTTGGTATAACAATATAATTAATATTTATCATAATACTATTATGCTATAATTGAGGGAAGAATAGTCGGTAAACAGACAAGAGGAAGACCAAGGATGTTTATATGGGACTGGATGATGAAGAAGGGCTACAGCAAGTTGAAGAAGAAAGCCGGAAATCGTGACCAATGGTGCCATTTGAAGTACAAACCTGTCAAGAAAGGCAGAGAACCAAAGAAGACCAGTTTGGCAGCTAATTCTAATTCTAAAATTACTTGGTAGTAAAATTGTACTAATTCTAATAAACAATTGTCTAATTCTAATCAAAATTCCACAGTTAGCTTAATAATCACCCTGCCTATAATATTTCCTTACGTAATTTTTGCTGAATGCTTTCACCATAACTAATAAACCACTAATATTTTCAGTTTTAGTTTTTTATGATATCTTTGAACAAAAATAGCCTTTAGCAAAGTACATGCTTCATGAAAATTTTTTTAAATGAAATTCGAGCTCATGCTAATTCCAATTAATTAGTTACAAAATCTGAATTGCCCATTACTGCACTGTGAATCCAAAAACAAATCCACATAATTTATTAGAAAGAATGGAGCAAATTTCTTATACAAAGAATTATAACATATATGAATATGTGCTAAATCTAGATAAACCAAACAATATCTGAACTCAATCTAGCCAATCAGGAACAACATACCTGGGAACCGGACACAGGTACGTTCATGTACTTTATGTGGCGCTGAAGAAACAACGACTGTGATGGGCCAGTAATTGGACCTATGCCAGGGTTATGGAACTGCTGCCAAGCGGCCATTTCACTACAAAAAGCATAATATAATCAGACAATGTTTTCAACAGTCCATCTCTGGCGGCTGACTATCCCCGTCCCAGAATCACATTTCGGTATGACCTTTCACACATAAGAAATTATAAATGTAATAAAAATAATAATAATCTCATAGAACTTAATATAAAATGTCATTTTAGAATACATAAACTAGCAATGAATGACAACTTCAAAATGAAACTCCTGTCTATATCGGAATCACGATGATTAAGTGGAAGTGTGTTAATACTTACAACTGTATATGCAGCTTTTAACTTACTTCTGCTCCTTGACTTGAGCCCGTTGCTTCATTTCACTCTCTTGGTTCAAAACTTTCTTCAGCTGTTGGAACATTTCATGCTTTTCCTGTTTCAGTACTTTGAGCTTTTCTTCAAGCTGAAATATCTAATATGAAGCAAAACAAACCATAGATGCTAAAAACTATAAAAACCGAATAAAAAACCGTAACAAAACGTTGTTTTCGTCCAAACAATAAAAAAACAGAAAATAACAAAAACAATGAAAAACAAAATTTGACTGTTACATCTTGTACTGCATTTTAAAATTAAAAACCTTCTTTACGCAATTTAATTTCAATCAGCAAATAACACATCTTTATTATCAAATTATACTAAATAAGCTAACATTATTTCACAACAATTCTTTATTTCTCATAACTTTGGTTTAATAAGAAATTGAGAATTTAAAATATTGAAATTACTTTTAAATTCAAATTTTGTAAATGTAATTCCTCATAGTCAAAGCTGACATAAACTATAACATTTCAAATTTAGCCTATAAAGTGTAGGAAATTTTTACTCCTATGTCACCCTTGTCAAATAGTGTCGTAAATTAGCAGAATCCTTGGAAGTATGGAGACAATGTAAGCGATTTCACACAATTTAAAAGCTAAAGAAAGTAATTATCCTTAACATAAATAAGATCACATTAAAAAAAAGCATGAAGATAAAAAGACCACAATTTTGCTATAAAAAAAAAAATTTAGATGTTTTTACAACAATGAAACCAACAGCAAATACCACTGAGCTATAAACGTACAAGTTTACATTTATCATGCAGTTAGGAAGATATGAATATGAACATCATTATAATACTTTAACTTGAACATTTATATAGCACATTTTCAGATACCTCAGAGACATTTAAATACTACATAGCCATGCATGCATTTGATGCAACAAAACATATATATCAGAAACCAAAGAGGTTGGTAAGTGCCATCAGTAATTGCGGTCAAATTAATCTGTCCATGAAGATGCCTTGTTACCTGTTCTTTAGTCTGTTCAAGCGTCAGACTGTCTTCTTGTTCTTTCTTCTTTTTCAGTTCCCTTTCTTTCTTCAGTCGTTCCTGTTCCTTGTCTTGTTCTTGCTCTATACAAAAGAATTACAATTCAAACGCTACAATTCAACTGCTATTTCATTGGGAAACTTTGCAACAGCTATGTGAAGCAGTGAAACACCCAGGTCCAGAAACAGCACTGTAGCGGTGTAGCCATAAAAAGACTTTCAAAACGAAAATTCCCTCCAGCAAGCAAAGGTATAGAAATGGATCTTGCAATAATAACAATTGATGCCCCACCTAAGCTTCAAATAGTTTCAGAAATAAAGAAAAATGATGTAGTAGAGAAAATGCGACAAATTCATAATGCAAAGCAATGTGTATTCAAGTCACACAACACTTCTCAATTCAATAGCACCAAGGCAGCACTGACAGTTGTTAAGGCCAAAAAAAAATAATGTTGTGTTTCCGGTAACCCGACCGACCCTCTTTTATTGCCGCGACTCAAATAATTTTGTAAAAAAAATTTATTTAAAAAAAAAATTTTAAGAAAAAAAAATTTTTTTATTAAAAAAAATTTTTTCTCCAAAATTTGTTTTGACATAATACGGTGACATTGCCTTCCGTATAGAATTGGATCTTAGGCAAAAAATGTTGTGTTTCCGGTTACCCAACCGACTCACTTTTATTGCAGCGACTCGGAAAATTTTGCGTAAATTTTTTTATTTACATTGACATTGCCTTAGAGTTTCACGCCTGCCTAACTACTTCCTGGTTGCCAGTCTTGAGAAACCTCTAGCCTTATCATTCTCACTTGAGTCACCTCTAACGGTGACTAGGGAAAATAAATCTAGCAACCTCTAGGTGTAACTAGTCACTGGCTCGATCAGTCTGGAACGACCCCTAGCAGTGATGTTTTGTTCGCGCTCATCTTCCCATTCCCTTCCCACTTTATCTTACCAGAAAGGATGTCAACAAAATGAAATTAATAGAATTGTTTTCTAGAGCAATTTTAGGTACAGGGAAATAGGCAGTTTATACTTGCTTAGAACACGTACTTTGTTGCAGCTTGTACCTATACGCAAAAAAGTATTTCGGTATAATTTTTCGTATAGTCACTGTATAAAAATATTTTACCAAAATAAAAATATTTTTCGACCTACCTACCGAATTTTTTTAGCTCTGTTACCGGAAACACAGCATTATTTTTTTTGGCCTAACCACAGCTCCTAGTCCTGCTAATAAATAAGTTCGACCACATAAATAATAATAATAATATCTTTTCTTTAATTAAACGCCTGCAAACGCACTGCGCTTTACATTTACAAGTTATGCGGTAATCTTAATTAAACTTAACTACTAACTGAACAGACAGCTTTGTAAATTTTACACGGTGCTAATAGCAGCCTACAAAGCAAATCCGCCCAACGGGGGCTCGAACTCACTACCTCTCGCACTCTACGCCAGCGTGTTATCCAATGCTCTAACAGGCCCCCCGGTAGAGCATTTCTACCGCGATCCGGGACCAGCTTCCTTGGATTGAAATAGGCGAGTGCATCAAGTTCAAACTTTGCACCATGATGCACAAATGCCTGAACAACTGTTCAACACCCTACCACATGGACCGCATCAGATCGCTGAGGTCACGTCTGCGGTATTTCAAGACCGCCGACGCATCCGTCCCTGCAACAAAACCTAAAAGCAGTGATCGTGCCTTTCGGGTTGCTAGCACACCCACCTGGAAGTCTTCCAGCATCAATTCAAGAAATAAAAACTCAATCTGCTTTGAGAAAACAGTTAAAGCTGCACCTGCTTTTGAACTGTTTGCATTTACGCTGACGTTTGACGATAGTATTATGTGTAAAGCATCCTAGCTTGCTACCGACGAAGCCATACAAATGGTCTTCATTACAATTACACAGATGGAAAACTCTGCAATAAAGCCATTTCATAATTAGTATGTTTGAACGTAATAAATAAACATTTAAACATCATTACAATGAAATGCAACTTACAGAAAGTTCCATGACAAACTGACCTTGCTTCTTTTTCTCTCTTTCACGCATTATATATCGCTTCAATGCCTGATATGTTGTACGAGTCATTTTAGGCCGAACAAGCTGCATTTCAGCAAACTAGTAGGAAACCTAAATAACAATTTAAATAACCCACCTCTATATATGCTGCAAATTCAATCAATCAGTAATCAATCACATAAATTTATATAGCACCCCTTCAAGATCTCTATTTAGAGGCGTTTCCAACCCAGGCCTGGTCGAGAAGTCTAGAGAAGACGCTATCTAGAAAGAGCCAGCAGAGTCATGGGGAAGCGAGCGGAGAGCTGCAGGGAGGCTATTCAGATAGCTGGACCCACCACCCACAATAAGGCCTCCAAAAATTTGTGTAAAAAATCGGGAAAATGTGCACCAAAAACGATAAATTTGCGCGAATTTTGCGCAAGTTAAACCATTATAAAGTACATTACTTTTTCAATTACTTTTTGAATGAATCAGTGTACCAAAGTATTGACAGCGTTTCTATTTAGTGTATAGCATTGGCGTCTTAGAAATTAGACAATCAAGCAAGAAATGCAGTTACAAGGTTTCTATAACTATGAGATTAATGTATTGCAAAAAATTTAATTTTGCAAAATTTCTAAGTATTTTTCATCATCCCCCCCCCGATATTAAATGTATGCCCAATTCATTCATTCATTCTTTCGGACATTTATACGCTCCTTCAAGAAAAAACTACTCAGAGGCGCTCCCGAAAAGAACAGTTTTAAGTTTAGTAAGGAAGGATCCTGGTAGAGTTCCCAATATGACTAGGGAATGGGACAAAGCGTCACCGGTTTTGTTTTGGAAAGCGCGTGTAGGATTTATACCGAAGTTTTGAAATTAAAGTTCGTTCGAACTGTTTGCTGCTGCGCGCTGTGGCTGTACAGCATGATTAATCTGAAGAAATCGGATACTAATGAAGCGCTATTTCCATTGTCGATATGAAAAATCCCTAAATAATAGCGGCTTTAGCAAATCATCATTAACGATAATAATCAATGTACCTACAAATTCACCCTCCGGATTAACCAGTCAATTGTCCAGTTTAACAATCCTTGTATACTATGGTAATTTAAAATTCTTTGTTATTAAATAAACATTTTCGTAAATTCTCGCAATGGATCTTGGGTTCAACGACTACTTAAATTCGAGAGCTCGTGGTCGCCGATGATTCCATAGATATAATAAATATAATAATAAATAGTTTGTTGTCTCTATGGATGATTTCACCGACTTCTGAATAAAAAATGCAGCGCTGTTCTTTTCTTACTTCTGTGACGTTCAGTCTCATTTAGCTGCATGTGGATGGACTGGGAGCGCTTCTGAGAAGTTTGCTCTAAGATGCGCTATATAAATACTTTAAAATAGTAATAATGACGGTTACCATCGATCATAATTATTATACTAGCAATTTGAAGGAATGTTTGCAATCAAGCCTAGGATAGGCCGGGAATCTCGAACAGTATAAATAACAAACAGTACCTCGACTCCCAACCTCTGTTGCAGTTAGAATGCATGAATGAATGAATGAATGAATGAATGAATGAATGAATGAATGAACTTGTTTATTGCACACACACACAAGTCAAATAGTATAAACAAGCAAGACTGACTTCAAAGTAATCCGACATTTTCAGAGTAAGCCGTTTACGAATACGACGTTACAATGCAACGGAGAAAATATTTACTCATTTTACTGCATTATTTTTGCGTTACAAGTTACTGTTAAGGCTCTTTAAAAATGGTGCTGTTCAGAAAACTAGTCAACAGGCAGCAATACCAGTCGACGTAGGCCTACTGTTTGATATTCATAGGCCTACTGTGGTAGGCTAGAACAGTGGTTCCCAAACTTCAGTAGGCCGCGGACCGGCAATAATTTTTGGTGAAGCTCGCGGACCGCTAACTTAATTAGGCCTAAATGACGATGGCAAACAAAAACAACCTAAATTAGGCCTATACAAATACTAAAATTTAAGGCTATTTGCAATTAGCCTACATGTACAGTCCGTGAAGACTTAGGCTATTTGTTTAAGATTTATTATGAGTAGACTTTGCTATTTGTGCAAGATTCCTTTTTTTAGAAGCGCCATAAATAGACAGTTTAATAATAATAAAAATGGCATGTGTGATGTGTAGAGATACAAGGAAATATGCTTTCAATGCGCAAACACTAACCTTGGTGCATTTATCCATCTGCGTCTGCTTTTTTTAGATTTGTTTGCTTACGTTTGCTAATTTTTTCATTCAAAGACATTTGCTTATATTTAAAGTTTTAAGCTAAAAGTTTTATACAATGTTAGACAATTTTTTAATTCTGTATCTAGCGTTTACTAGAACTAGGTTATCGCTCTGTTGTTACATGTCTAAAGACACTGCCATTTCAAAGATGATTAGTGTCGCCACGCCATTTAGGTCCCGTCCCCATGGACGGACCGTGCTAGCCCGAGATATTTGAATCTCTGAATAGCCACCCTCGGGAATCGAATCGCGGCCCGCACGCTCTCTTTTGCAGAGTTGCGTACAAACGCGCGGCCAGCGCTCTTACCGATGTAGCTAAGCGAGCTAGTCAGGTTATCGATCACCATAGATCAACATAAATAAGCTCGAAACTGACTGTCATCGATGTAGTAAATTTAGAATAAATTTAATTGTTTGAATTCGCCATCTGGCAAGTCAAAATAAGGAGCGTTGATTTATTTCAAATAAGACAGAAATTTGAATAAATTTTGGACAACAATTGGAATAATTTCACAATTTTAGACAAATAAACTAATAATTACAGTTTATTTTTTAATTTTTAACTCTTCTCCGCGGACCGGCGATCATACCTCCGCGGACCGGCACCGGTCCGCGGACCACCACTTTGGGAACCACTGGGCTAGAATACGATTGGCGTGCAGACTGTCAACTTGTCGAGGTAAATCCCCACCAGCGCATATGATTTGTTTCGATGTTTTTTCTGTTCCACCGGCGCTTCTAACCGAGTCAGCGATACAGTATAGGCCGTACAGTAGTCTCTAGTAACAACAATGGATATGCAATAGTTTATTAATTGAAAACATGATATATATTAGTGCAAAACGTAGCCTACACACTATAAACATTATTCTTGCAGAGCATGTAAAAAGACGCCATATAGGTCTATATTGAAATTTATATGATAACAAAGGCCTATCGCGACACTTAACTAGCACGCGTTGCGGCGTTTTCGCAAATTAAGTGAGCAGGCCGAGGACAATTACGTTTCTTGTGAAGCCGGCTTTTAAAAAATCCCTTTGTAAACACAGCTAGAGTCCATTGAAAAAACTGGCGACCGCTTGCTCAGTTAATCAGTCTCGCCTTATTTGACATTATTTCAGTTATTTGACAATATTTTAGTCACTGACCCCTATCAATTAGTAACAATTAAAATACATTAAATGATTTTAATAACCACGGTCGATGGAGTTTTGATCTATAAGTCAGACAAGAATAATTTCGTGGGCAGTGAACACGGTGGCTGCAGCGTTCGGAGGGTTGTTAACGCGACGCCTGACAACGAAGCGAAGCCGTGCTTTGGTTCTATTTGGATGAAAGAAAATGGCGTCCGGAGGAGGAGGAAGCAGTCGGCTGCTGCCGAGGAATGTCGTCCAGACGAAGGGCTTCTTTAGCCGCATGCAGGGGGCCATCGCCTGTGCCGTCGCCCCGCCGCCGAAGCTCCTTGTCATCGACAAAAAAACCATCGAAAAATCCTGGAAGCTGATGGACAAGGTTGTTAAGATGTGCCAACATCCGAAAATGAACCTGAAGAATTCGCCCCCCTTCATACTCGACATCCTCCCAGACACCTACCAACATCTGAAGCTCGTCAACTCAAAATACGAAGACCGGCTTCATCTGTTGAACGATAACGAATATTTCCGCGTGTTTATGGATAATCTGATGACGAAGTGCAAGAAGAGCATCAAGCTGTTTAAAGATGGGCGTGAAAAAATGTTTGACGAGCATTCTAGTTATCGGCGAAGTTTAACCAAACTATCGTTAGTATTTTCACATATGCTTGCTGAATTGAAAGCCCTCTTTCCCAGTGGCACTTTCGCAGGTGACACATTCAGAATTACTAAAGCTGAAGCGGCCGAGTGGTGGAAGAAGTCCTTTCCAGACAAGTGAGTCACAGGAATATTTATAACATTTTATTTGCAGAGTGTCTTCGTTGCCACTTTAGTTAGTTTGCAATGTGTGTCTGTGTGTATGTGTTGTCTCACTTGTGTGTGGGTGTGTATGTGTGTTGCAAGTGTGTGTGTGTGTGTTTGAATGTGCATGTGTTACTATCTATGGTACTGTGTAAATATTTCCTAGAGGAAATGTTTGTGTGGACTGTTTACTCCCCTCTGAAATTTGGTAGGATATTATTCTGTCACTCGTATACATTGTAATATACTCACAGGCTGTTTGTATCAAGACTGAATTAGAAATTGTAATGGATTTGCAAGTTCTGATGCTATGCGCTCCGTCTATGTAACATTGTATTCCTAGAATGGGTTAGCCTTTGATAAAATATTAGTCGAAGACAACAGGCATTGTGGTAGTAATCGTTATTGTGATCTCCAAAATTCAAAAGTGCCACTTTAAAGCCAAGCGCAGGGCTCCAGCTAATTCATGAGCACTTCAAACATGTCTCAATCTTTAAAATTTTGGAATTTGGTCATTCTTTAAGAGTATCTAATTGAAATTCACTCTGTGACAACGGGTGAGCTTTTGGTTCCTCGAGCTAGTACTTCTACCAGACAGCACCGAGCCTTTTCTACTGTGGGTCCCGCTATCTGGAATAACCTCCCACTAACCTTGCGACTTGTGCCTAGTCTAAATTCACCTGTTTTTTTATAAGTCGCTCAAATCCTACTTTTTAGCTGTGGCTGGGCTGGGAGCGCGTCTGAGTAGCTTTCTTGAAGAGGCGCTATGTAAATTCTCGAAATGAATGAATGAATGAATGTTCATGTACTTTATATTTGCTAACCATTTTTGTTTTTGACTTGTTGAGATTTGAATTGAGATTATATCTATTTTGGTATCTGTTTCTGAATCTTACCATATAAATCTCTGTAATATTTGTAATTATAGTTCTCCAAAGTTCTAGGTTTTGCTATGGCATCATTGCTTGTTTCAGAATTTGAAACTGTGCCTTTATTCGCTTGATTGTTAACAAAATGCTTGACACTGAATTCTAACCTAAACTACTAAGATTTTGGCTTGCAATAGTATTGACTGCCTGTTTCTATAAATCAAAGGTGAAGTTTTACAGTATTTTTGTGTGAACAGTAAAATCATGTCTGGTAAGTTCAGACAGAAGTTCCGTTACATACATTGCAGACTTTTAGCGAGCCACCCGTCCACACGACTTTTGGACGGGTGGAAATTATTTTGAACAGACTTGGACGTCATCATTATTGAAAAAATAGTTTGTGTTCAATTTATTTGGTATAACGTATGAAATCATTTGTTTTAATTGTGATATAATATTTAAATCATTTCTGTTAAATGTGATATATTGTATAAATTATTTTTCTCTACATCTGAAGTTGACAGATCGTGATTTGTATCGTTGTAACGTTGTATGAAAACAAAACTGTTGCAAACGCGATCAAAGCCTGTAGGTCATTCCGTGTAAGAGCATTGATGTCGAAATCAGGACCTCTTTTAAGAAATTTTTAGAACTGCACAACCCTTCTCTTTCTTCTCATATTCCATCTTTCCTTCCTCTTTCTTTGTCTAAAATTGTCTTTGTGATAGTTGGTTCGCCTGGCCTGCCTTTTCCAGGTTTCCTGGTGCTTGACCCTTGAACGTTATGTTTCTTGTCAATGTTTGTGCTACCTTGTGGCTATACTATAGTTGACTTGTAATTAGCTTTCAAATCTTGGTTTTGAAATTACCTGTTGTGCCACTGGCACTATAGCTTGTGTTATCTTGATTCAAATGTGTGTTGTTTGATTATGAATTATATTCTTCAGTGCATTGCGCTGAGGCATGCTTTATACTTAATTTGGTTAGACATTAAAATTTAATGTTTATGTGCTAGAACGTAAACATTGCAATGATTGATTCTGAGGATTTATACAGTGCCTCTTCAAGATATCGACGCAGAGATGCTCTCTGCCCTGGCCTACATTGTGATGTTGAGTTATGTCATTACAATGAATTATTACAGCAGTTAGCAAAATACGATGTTTATTGAGCTTATGTTGAAACAGTAAGCCTTATCCATAAGATTTTAAGATTTAAATAAAATTTAGTCCTTGTACTGTACCTTTAAGGTTAGAGGTGCAGTAGTTTAAACTCATGTTACCTTAAATTCATTAGAAAATTAATTGCGCAAGAAAACTAGAAACAGTATTTCTCCTCTATTGAGATAAAAAAGTTTTGCAATAACTGATTTACCATCTGCATTTGCAATTGTGCATGCTTAAGACTTCCATGTGATTTCAATTCTGCTGTATATGGAGCCAAAATAATTCAGCAACACCCTCTCCAGAACACCACGCTATCATTTTCCATTGGCGTAGCGAGCCGGTCTCTGAAAATTTTATTTTTTCACACCTGAACATAAATTTATTGAAATTTGTTTGACAATAAATCAGTTGTCAGACTGAATTATTATTATTATTATTGTGTAGCTAGAGAAAAGAAAATGTTTGTATTGGAGTGTGAGTACTAATGGAATTTAGTGATCAGAATAGCTGGAGGTGGTTTGACTTAGACTAGCAGGTGATAGTGGAGGTATGTGGAGCAGAGAACATTTAGCTTGTGTCTTTGATAACTATATATAGTGTATTTATATATATAATAGTCCGATATATAATACATATACATATATAATATATATATATATATATTATATGATACATATATGTGTATATATATATTACATATATATTGGGCTATTTTTGGGCATGCAATGGAGTTTACTAGCTATATCTATAAAGCCAAGGCCAAACAAACGTCATACGGTATTCTTGTATGAACACTTGAAAATAAGGTCTGGTAAGAATAGACAAAGTTCTGTCACAGACTTTATCTGCTGTGCCAGCTGTGTCCTAAAGCAATGCTCTACATGAAGCAGTTTAAGGTATAATCGGACGTACAGTCAGCGACCTGTCTTGGATTGCAAAGCGCAATACAAACTCTCAATGTGAATTGCAATTAATTTCTAGAACGTCGTCATTATTATCTGTTTTGTTATAACTAGACCTGCAGAAGTTAATTATTAATTAATTGATGACTTGTTAATTAATTTTGAAGATTGTACATATATATATTTTAAATAATTAATTGAAGAATACTTGTATCAATCAATCGATCATAATTTATATGGTGCCCTTCAAGATACCTACTCAGAGGTGCTCGTGGCCGAGATCAGGCAGAAAAAAGTCTCGGTGTCTCGGTATTATTGCACTCGTGATTAACATATCCAACATTTACTCATTTTCAATTAAAACATGTGAATGAGAATGCTAATTCGAACAATTGACTAAAAACTCAATACCGGTAACTACTCACTGTAGCAATAATATTGTTGATGCTACTAAAAGATAAACAATGATTAATGTGAATTTTTTTATGTATGTCATTTCTTATTGAGGAATACAGTTGATAGCAATTAACTATTAATTAGTTGTTAGCTGTTAAAAAATATTAAGCCGTTAACAGCCCTAGTTATAGCGTAACAAATTCTAAGTGTATATATACATATCAGTTGATGCTAATAATACTGATCCAGTCATTTTAATGCACTTAGTCGATGTGAAACGGTGGCATATTTTTATAGATTTAATATTACCAGTTCTGGTCATCAATGTCAGCCGAATAGCTCATCGTGATATATGATCCTTCGGAGGAGGTGTGATTGTGATTGTGCCTTCTCTGGATATGCCTTACGGCGCTCCAGTTTTCTCCTAAGCAGTGGTAGATGTCTGGCCTCAGACAGTCGCATCTCATATTTGGGATCCAGTTTCAATGTTTATGCCATTCTCTGGTTTGATTGTTCGAGAGGTGATCTGTTGCCAGGACCTTGAATAATACTACGGTACATATGTTGAGTGTTAGGACAGGGAGGTCTGGATAAATAATATAGGAGCCCTTGGTTAGGATCACTAGTAGCCTACAGTGGCAAACCCTGTGCAGCGTGGGGCAAAAATGGAAATGAATAGGGCGATGATCTCTAAACGTGGAAATGAATAGGGTGATGATCTCTAAACGTGGAAATGAATAGGGTGATGATCTGTTCGGTATTAACACCTGATAGGATAGTCTCGTAACCATCTGCTGTAGTAGGGGGCCTGTTGCTGTGGGGTAATTCTCGGCAGACATTTATTTTGGGACTTGGGAGAATACTTGGTACTGAGCATACATATTTGTGTAGGCAGAACATTCAGAAGACTTACGTACATGTAAGTACAATATTCAGTTAGTCATTAATGTGGGGCAGTGCTGTCCAACCTGCGGTGATGCGGCACGCAAGGTGATTTCAAGTGGCCCACCTGAAAGTTCCATGAATTTGTTTCTTTTTGTGTAGAGTGAAGTAAAGTCACTGGTCTGGACTACTTGAAAAACTAGGCTATTATGAAGCAGGCCAAACGTGGCACGTAGGCCTATATGGTAGGTTATAGGCCTACATGCTATTATTTAATATTGCCGTTATTTTTGCACCAAAATTATTTCATAATAAATTTCAATACAGTTCATAATTATCAGCACGCCTGAATTCCAGCTGCTGCGGCCCATGGCTTCAAGAATAATGTTTTTGTGGCCTCTGGTGCTAAAAAAGGTTGGACAGCACTGATGTGAGGAAAATACTAAGTGTCTAGCGTAGTAATCTGCAGCTGCATGGCCTGCAGAAAGACTCTGCTTGGCATTCTTCTGTAGTGCTATGGCATATGGCAGCATTGTGAATCATATTCATAAAATTGTTTGACTGAAAAGCAGTTGTTGCTAAGGCTGCCTCCTCCCTCCAATGCAGTAATAATCTGTCGTAATAATGGTCCTATATGTAAGCAATGAACGTGCAGAGGATGGTATCAATCTCGTGACGATGTTTATTCCAGATTTTCCTCATCAAAGCACTGAATGAATATTTGTGTTCCTCTGAGAGTAGTCAAGGAATCTTAGTTTAGCATTTTCATACAGAGACATATATATATATATATATATATATATATGCAGATAAATGCATATGTATCACATACATGCAAGGGCGAATACAGAAATATTCGAAGGGGGCCAAAATTTTCGGTCTTGGGATAGGGGAAAAATTTCGTACTGGTCGCCGAAAAATCTGATGACTTTTTTTAGTCATTCGTCTAATTCCCAAGGAAAAATATACCGTTTTAGCTGCCAAAATAGTTGATGACCTTTTTTTAGTCATAAGTCATCCTGGTAGGAGTAATGGCCTCTTGAAACCAAATGGAGGGGGTTAGTTCCATGCACTTTTTAAATGGGGGCCCATGGCTGGATTGGCCCCCCTGGATCCGCCCCTGCATACATGCATTCATACGTACATGTACATAGATGTGCAACATGCATTCCCAATTCATACTATGGATGATGTGTTTAATGAATTTATCAGCCAAAGTGTCTGTATTTCATTCCTTATTAACAGCAGTGACTACTATAATGTCGACGTTGTCTTCGGAACGTGTTTTGAAGACATTATATCCAATTTATTTAAGCGCTAATTGTTACAGTTTTAGGTGTTGAGGCAAAAAATAATGGTGTGTTTCTGGTAACAGAGGTTTAAAAAATTGGGTAGGTAGGTTGAAATTTTGTTGATTTTGGTCAAATATTTTTATACAGTGACTACCCAAAATATTAGGCCACTGTCCTTTTTTGCACAAAGGTAAATGTTGCAACAAAGTACCTACAAACTATAAATGACCAGGCACAAATTTCGCAATATACCTTGAAGAAGGATGTTTAATAACTTAACACAAACTGGTCGTAGCACTGATCTAGAATGCGTCATATTTTCATCCATTTTCAATATTTTATCCATTTTATAGTTGGCGAAATAGGACATATATTATATATATATATATATATACACAATAGAAATGCTGCTGTTCTCTGGCAGTGCTTTGTGCACTGGACTTATTATTCTTAGACTCCATAGAATTCTCAGGCATGTAGGCCTATTTGTAATGCACTATTATATACTGCACTCAAAGTGCAAATAACATTCATTAAAAGTTTTAAACTGTTTAAAAATGAATATTATTCAAAAATTACAACTGCATGCATTTGTTGGTACACTGAACAGGTGAAATGCGTGGGTTTCCTCGAGCAAATGAGTGCTTGAGAAAGGTTCCGTCACTAGAAAACGGTTGAAAACCACTGCAGTTGGCAAACATAGAATGTAAAGAAACACTGACTTCCATGGCCTTTGGCATATGATCCTACCACATGGTTGAAAGCCTTACAATGGCCACATGATATGGATTGAGATAAATCAAAGAGACATTGAATAAACAAAGGCATCAAACGTATGTCTGTTCTTTTATCCAGATGTAGTCAGTAACAACCAGGTTTTAGACCAGATTGAATGTAGATGAAAGGGACCCATCAAATTATACTGCCCTGTAGAAGTCAGTGATATTTGGAACAAAATTTGATCTACTGCGACTTGTTTTCATTCATGTCTGCTAAAAATTGTAAGGAACAGACACTAGTGATCAAAGGCGATGGCTCATCTAGGGAAAATTACCTAGTAATTATAATTGTAAAATAAATCATTTTTTGCATTATGGACATGCATAGACTTCTAGATTACTTTAGCAGCTACAGTTATCGAAAAGTCTATGGGTCAAATCTTGCCTACTTTGTACTTAGTCCTTCCCATGTGGGTCTGCAAATCGGGCATCGCATCTCTCCACTCATCCCTGTACATTGTCAGCTCCCTGGCCTCATCCCAAGACATCTTCACATACCCCAAAGCAGATACATTTACTGTAAATTGTTTTATGCTCAAATGAAAGCACAAATTAGTGCTCTTGATAATTTTCAGTTCGCGGTGACGGACCCACGGTGTAGATAAGTTCTTATTGTAAAGCTGGAGGTGTGATAATTATAATCTGAGTTTTAAAGTTCAGTTCAAATCATGTATAAATTCAAGGCTAAATTGCTATTGATGGGCTGACAGTTGGTTAATATCTTGACTGTTCCTGATAGAAATTCAAATATTTCATATGTTTTCCAACATTCCTAAGTCAACATTTGCTGATTCACGAAAAAGCTTGAGTCATTTAGCAGATTATACTTTTAATTTCAGTTTTAAGTATGCATGCATTGTGTGGGTGATGGAACTGAAACCACACAGAAACTTGAGAAGTATGTGATTCAGAGGAACTTCTTGTGGAGCAGCTATGAGAACCTGTTAAGTGACGGCTAAATGATGTTTTTTATTTTATACACGGCACTGTCCCCCAATCTAATTGCTGTAATTGCTAACTTCAGTTGATAGCAGTCTGTAAGATTTGTGGTTGACAAGCTGCATCCTGGGAATAAGAATGGGTATCTGCATGCTCACAAATCTTTACAGGAGGTATTTATGCTTGCCCTTTAACCTTTTGAACCTGCATTCTTGAGAATCTGGGATTTACTACTTACTTAACATCGAGCATCTGGGAAGAACCAGATTTATGTAAGGCTAAATGCAAGAAAATCTGGCATTTATCAGCTGCACTGCTCCTGCAGGTCCACCGGATGTAGCAGAAATTAATCTCATAATTTGTTGTACATGTTGAACCAGGGTTATTAATTTACAGCTAATATTGAGGTGATACCATATATGAGCTTAGGTTCTAAGATAACCTTTGCTGTTCAATGAGAGAGATTTGCATAGATTTGTAACTAGTCAGTGTCAGGATGCTTTTGTCTTGACAAATTAGCAAAATCTGAGATGTTTTGTTGTCTGTTTTGAACCAAAGATAGAGCAGAGTTGATTTTAGATGAGTTTCACTTTATTAGACCTACTCCTGTTGTTACATGTAGTTAGACTCTTACTTCTATTTTACTTCTGATGGGGTGCTTGATGATGCATTGGTTAGCTACTGGACTGTCAATTGGGAGGTCAGGGTTTAAATCTAAATCTATACTCAAGTCCACACCTGTCTTACTTCAGTGTTGAATAACGTTCTCGTACACGGGAGGATGTATTCAAATCGGCTCCAACTTGTCCAGCCAGAATGCAATTCCTATGTATAAGAACTCACAAATTTATGCAATATCTCAGAATGATGAGGAAGAGCTTTTTCATCAGTTCCGGATTGGGTTTTCACAGCACCTTCTGGTGGAGAGATGATCACGTGTATGTATTCGATGTACAGTCATGCTTCGAGCAGATTTATCAGGTTCGGTCGATATGACTTCAGCTTTTGTTTAACACTGCAACAGATTTATGCAGTTATTGAATTGGGACAAAAGTGTTTTTATTTAGCGTAGTGTCGTTAATTTCTAATGCACTAAGAGTTTTGGATGAGGAGTTCTACTAAAAATAGAACAGAATTTGTTTTGTAGAAGATGTGCACATGGGCAGTGTGTTGGCATTGCCTGTGGAGAAAGATGCATTTGTGTCATTACTGTTAAAAGCTACATATGTGCTGTCTGGATGGCTTTGCTCAAGATTCGGAGCTTCCATTTGAAAATAGTAGATTGTTTGAAAGTCAATCACGCTGGATTGAGAGGGCGAGTGATGCGCGTTGTCCTCGGCAGCTTTCGTATACAGTGTATTTTGTGTATCGTATAGCTGTTTATACTTACCATCTAGTAATGTAAATCTTCAGGAATTTGTCAGCACCCACAAAAGCCACATCAGGGAGATCAGCCTATAGTCACCGGTGCCTGTGGGCCTATCTCAATTTAGTTCTGTCATCCATCTATTGTCATGGTTCTAATAAGTCTTAGTGTGCTACTTGGTTATAATTCCTGTCTAAAGTAGCAGTTTTTTACAGTCAGAAGTTGACCCAGTGAATCAATGAATGCATTCGCTGCTACAGTGCTACTGAATGCAAGTAACAATTGAGGCAGTGGTTCCCAACCTTTTTTGACGTTTAAATAGGGTCAATTTTTTCTAAGTTGGAGGACACAAGGGCCACTTTTTCTTAGCTGAAGGGCATTAGTTGGCCACAAGACAAAAAGTTTATTTTAACTAAAAGTATATAAAATTATTATAATTGGATCAAAAATAGAATGTTTGATGTTATTTATAAACGTCAAAATAAAATAATTCGTAATAGAAAATAATTAATGTATTCTATCTTGTCGAAATTGTCAATTTTTTCATATCTTTTAAAAATTCTTTGAGAGATGAGGGCCATTTTTTGAGGCCTTGCGGGGCATTTTTGGCCTGTGGGCCACAGGTTGGGAACCGCTGAATTAAGGTAATGTAATGTAGTCAAAATGAAATGGTCTGGCTTCAGGCAGTTTAATTCACCGAGCGATGGCCATCAGTGCAGCATCTAAAAATAGAGCAGAATTTGTTTAGTAGTAAATGTGGTCGGGTGATTGACCAAGGAAAGTGATTGATGACTTGCGTCAAATAGGAAACCCTGGTTTAATAGGTCTGTTGGATGTGATGTAGTGCAATTGCTGCCGTACTATCATGCATATACCATTGCACTCGGTGACTAACTAGTTAGTGTGTGTGCCGTGTGTGATCAAGAGTGCTAAGTCTTTTGTGAGAAATATTCCAATGCCTGTTTGTGTTTCGGTTTCAGAATATATGGTTTGATAGTGACAGTCTGCGCTTTGGTCTTTGAGTGCAGAGCAGGAGAGCGAGAGAGAGAGAAACTGTAAACACATGTATTTGTCGGTTATTGGCAGGACTGTATCTTTATTATCCAAGTCTGTTTCACATCTGTGTTATATATATATATATATATATATATATTATATATATATCAGATTTATATATATATATATATATGAAGTCTGGTACCAGTGACGTTCTGGTCGCTGATGTCAGCTGGATGGCATTCGTCTTGCTGACGGCTGATCTGATAAGCATCCAGGTGTATCTCTGGTATTTCGCAATATCTGCATTCCTGCATGAATTACAAGGAGAATTGTTTTTGGGTGGAGTACAAACAGCAATTCCATGAGTGATCTTAATGCACTGAGACATAGATAATATTGTATATAAAGCATTTCCTAGATGAGTGATGTATGTGTTGGCTGGGATCATGGTTGGACATCAGTAGCTGAAGTAAGAAAGGTATCCACTATCAATGCCTTTGAGAAAGCATTACTGTATGAGTTAATTTAGGAGAAGAAGCTCAGAAGGCTATAAGTTATTCAGAGATCTTACGCTGGATGTGTTGATGACTTGTTCTGATAAGCAATCTCTTATTTCTTCCGTCCTGTTGAGTCTTGTAATCTTTTGGAATCGTATTACCATCTTCTCAAGACGTAACAATTCATTTGAATGATGTGCAAATTATTAAAGTTCGTCCTTGGCATAAAATTGCTCAAAATGAACTAAAGCATGATATTCTGATCTCTTATCTATGGATAGCTCCGGTGCACAAACAGAGCTCTAATAATACTAATAATACTAATAATTATATAATAATAATAATAATGATAATAATAATAATAATAATAATAATAATGTATTGGTGAATTAAGTTCAATTATATAGCAACTATAGTAAATAGTAAATATTGTATGACAGGCGATGAATAGAAATGGCATTTGCTTGTGTTTAAATTGCATATATATGTAAGCTAAAGATAAAATGATCTAAAACTGTTCTTTCATCACGGTTACAGAAGTTAAAAATTGTATTGCATCATTATTTGTACAAACCATTATGAATCGATATTGAATGCACACACACCCACCCACACACACCCACACACACACACACACACACACACACACACACACACACACACACACACACACACACACACACACACACACACACACACACACACACACACACACACACTGCAGTGTCTTGTTGACAGCAAACAAAGATTTAAGTAACCATCTGTTTACGGAAGGAAGCGAAATTCATTTATATGAGGTTAGAAATTTGTACTTGAAAGGTTTAATGGGAGGGATAGTTCTGGTAGTTTCAACAGGAAAATGAATTCTGGACTATGTGATTTTAATTTGTAACAGTTATTTTAAGACGCAGTTTGTAGCTGTGTGTTTTAATAGATTTTATGCATTGCTTCTCCGGGGTACACCTCAGAGGTTCTCTTTACCTGACAGTACACAGCCACAAATAGAATTCTTTTTTAGCTACTAACAGAAAATAGGAGAGCATCAGAGACCAAAAAGTTCACGCATTGCGAAAGTTAGTTGATTAGGGTGAAGAATTGTGGGACTTTTTGTAGTGATGAGTTCAATATGAATTGTCTCCATTCTTTCTGGTCACTTGTCTTAGGCCAAAAAAAAATAATGTTGTGTTTCCGGTAACCCGACCGACCCTCTTTTATTGCCGCGACTCAAATAATTTTGTAAAAAAATTTTATTTAAAAAAAAAAATTATGAAAAAAAATTGTTTGTTAAAAAAAAAATTTTTCTCAAAATTTTTTTGGACATAATACGGTGACATTGCCTTCCGTATAGAGTTGGATCTTAGGCAAAAAATGTTGTGTTCCCGGTAACCCAACCGACTCACTTTTATTGCAGCGACTCGGAAAATTTTGCGTAAATTTTTTATTTACATTGACATTGCCTTAGAGTTTCACGCCTGCCTAACTACTTCCTGGTTGCCAGTCTTGAGAAACCTCGAGCCTTATCATTCTCACTTGAGTCACCTCTAACGGTGACTAGGGAAAATAAATCTAGCAACCTCTAGGTGTAACTAGTCACTGGCTCGATCAGTCTGGAACGACCCCTAGCAGTGATGTTCTGTTCGCACTCATCTTCCCCTTCCCTTCCCACTTTATCTTACCAGAAAGGATGTCAACAAAATGAAATTAATAGAATTGTTTTCTAGAGCAATTTTAGGTACAGGGAAATAGGCAGTTTATACTTGCTTAGAACATGTACTTTGTTGCAGCGTGTACCTATATGCAAAAAAAAGTATTTCGGTATAATTTTTCGTATAGTCACTGTATAAAAATATTTTACCAAAATAAAAATATTTTTCGACCTACCTACCCAATTTTTTTTAGCTCTGTTACCGGAAACACAGCATTATTTTTTTGGGCCTTATTTATGTTGTCCTGTTGTAATATGATCTTTACTTCCTTTTCTTTCTTTCAGTGACACTATTTGACACTTTTGGTGGAGATCAGTTCTAATTTTCTACATCAATTTCTTTTATATTCTTTCATAGCAGTTTTGAGAGGGAAAAACAAGCAGGGAAGGGGAAGAGACAGAGACACAGAGAGAGAGAGAAAGAGAGAGAGAGAGAGAGAGAGAGAGAGAGAGAGAGAGAGGGAGGGAGGGAGGGAGGGAGGGAGGGAGGGGGATAGAGAGAGAGAGAGATGCACATGTAAACAAACTTAAAAGTCGACTGTTTGTTGGTTATAAGTGTTTCTGGTTATTTTTAGAATAATGAAGGTCCTTCTGTTTGCATATGATGATGATGACTTCAGTTGTCTATATGTTTAGCTGTCATCTGTCTGTCTGATGGCCATTATGACTTGGCTTTATGTCTTATCAGTTTGATGAGAACCTGAAAGGTGTTGATGGACTTTCAAGTGTCTGCTGTCCGCTGATGCATTGGCTGGAATGTTTTGCATAGAGATGCCCTTGTCCTTCTTAAGTCGCCTCTGTCACTCTCCGATATTGAGCGGTTGATCACAATGTCGTGGATTTGTCTTAGAATTTAACAGATTACATAGCTGCTTTGTCTTTCTGGTCCACTGCCTATGTCTTCTGTTATCCACTACTTCTGTCAGTAAGTTGTGATATCTCAAAGCAGTAACAGTTCTTTACATACAGCAGAGCCTTCTACTTTACTAAATCACCTTTACTAATTCTTCTGACTTTTACTGCTTGGGAAGTGTTAAATGTAATGCAGAACATAAATTCAAAGCATTGCTAAATTGCATTATTTTCAGTCCTGTCAAATGTATATGTGTTATGTATATATGTGTTATGTATAATGTATATGTGGCATGTATATGTGGTATGTATATGTGGTATGTATTTGTGTTATGTGTTGCTGGAAGGTTTTCTCTGTGATCATACTCCTCTGCTGCCTACCTTATCTCTTTTATCATTTCAGAAATGCTTGAAAATTGTTGACTCCACATCATATTCATAGCTGCATGGAATGTCTCTTGTTGTTTAGCAAGAATACCGTTAGCATGCGGTATACAAGTGGCAGATGATAGATAATGCTCCTATGTGAGGAGCATCAAGTATTGTTCGATCTTCTACATGATATGCACTCTTGGATTTTAGGAGCCAGCAGTTGATAACTTTGCCTTCAACTTACATGTCTTTCACGGGATCTAACATCTTTGGACACTCGTGTGAAATTTGTTTGATGATTGATCTAACATATAATTTGCTACTCATGTGAAATTTGTTTGATGATTGATCGAAGCTGCTAATGTCATCTGATGCATGTGAAGAAATTATCAATTATTATTAGGAGAGGTCTATGGGGCAATGTCCTTTCTCGTGTGAGATGATTAGATGATAGATATCCTAACAGAATTCTTCTGGACCTGATGGATTAATGTAGAGAAGAGTTCCTTGTACAGCCCTTGACTCCTTATTTAGGTATTACTTGTAGTTGAAAACTGCATCTGGAGGTGGACACTGGTAAAGTAATGTCTGACACCATCAGATACTAGTATAGCTGGAACTTGCACAAACAGTAGCACAGAAGTTCTTTTAAAATCTTGTTTGGCACACGACACACATGACATTGCAACCATGCAATTGTCATTTGTTTATAACATCCTTAGAATATAACAATGTCAAAAACATTAGTCTATTTCTTCAACAATTTTAATTATTGACATTGCTAATGTTCAAATGAGTATGTTGACATTGAATGGTTTCTGGTTTAAGTTGATTCTAAAATTCTAAATTATACCGATTTACTTCTACCATTCTGCTTTGTTTTCTACAACTCAACGTTTACATATTGTTAGCAGGCCTAAGAGTTAATGGGATTTTTACTCAGGACTGGATATTTCTTTGGATTGGGTTAAAACAAGGATCGAGTTTTTTTAAAAGTGCAATACCTAAACAGACGTTAGAGTGCACACACCTGTGAGCATTCAGCATCATCACTGATCAAGTGATCATCACTGATGAGTTGTAGGTTCACAACATTTCCATTTCATAACATTTGATAAATTTTCCATTTAGAATGTTACAGTCTGCTGTAATAAGTAATGGGTAAAAGTTTTCATTGCCACGGTCGCAAACATGTGTACTGTAAGTCATGATTATATGTAGGCCTAGCTATGTATAAGGTAAACATGTTGGCTGCCCCGATTGCATGAAAATATAAATAGACTGCTAAGAATTCTCACAGCTTGCAACCGCTAGACTGCTAAAAAATAAGTAAGTCAGTGGGAATGCAAAAACGACATTCCATGTTTACTCGACACACTGCCCGTCGACTTGCGACACGCTTCTGCATTGCGACACACGTGTTGAAAACCTCTGTCATTGCACATTGCCTATCAATACTGCCTGATTTTAAAAAAAATAGTTACTTCAGCAGGCTACATTTTCTGACCATAGATCACACAGACTGCTTTGTTACTAGACAGTATTGTCAGTTAGGTTACTGTAGTGTCTGATATTCTAGACAGTACTGTTGGGAGTGGTCACACTAAGAAATTCATATGGTCTAGTTTTCTGACCTTCAGTTTTTTTTAAATTACCTGGTAAGGTATGTCAACATGAGAGACAAAACCTATGGATCTGGACTGTGTTAAGTTACAATTGACTGAATTTTATGATTTTTCCTGCATTTCAGAACTATTGTTCCGTGGAAGCAGTTCAGACAATGCTTAAACGAAGTACATCCAATCAATTCTCCTCTTGAAGGAATGGCGCTAAAGTCAACCATCGATCTGACGTGTAACGACTACATTTCCTGCTTTGAATTCGATGTCTTTACAAGGTACGGTAATATTTGTCTCACTGTTAGTTTTAATATCATGATACAATTTAAATTCATCTTCCACATGAGTTCACTGTTGTATACTCTACTCTGTTGCTGTATAAGTAATGGCATGGAACTATTCATGTTGAATAGAATTGCATGTTGAGTTGTTGACTGCTATTATATATGAGCCATCAGAGCTATTACAATGGTAAATATTGTATGGTGTGTGCTATGTATAGATTTGTATAGAATATGTAAAGCTCTGCGAGTGTTGAACTATTGGTATGGATTTGAGCCTGCTATTATTTGTAATGTTTAAGCACTGACGTTGACTTGTTTCATGATAGACAAGTGAGAACCTGCATTTGTCCAGACATTTACACATGATGTTGAGGTATATGATGGCTGCATACACAGATATGCGCATATTTGTTTAGATTCCCTTGACTATGCGACACCTCCCAAGCTGTTCTCAATTTCGCAAACTGTTGAAGACTGCTTTTTTCCGCTTGATCTCGGCTGGGAGTGCCTCTGAGTAGATACCTTGAAGGGGTGGCGGGCGCTATATAAATTCTGATTGAGTGATTGATTGATTAAAATAAATTACACATGAAATAATTTGTGGAGATGAAATATTGTGATTTAATGGAAATTATATAAAGGTGCTTAGTAGCTGATATTAGAAGTCCCACTAAATTGTGTGTTTGTAAGGATGGCTGAGATTCTTAGAAGTAGAAGATTTTTGTTACATCTGTACATTACTCTACCGGGGACCCGGTAGAGTAATGGATAACACGCTGGCGTAGAGTGCGATAGGTAACGAGTTCGAACCCCCGTTGGGCGATCATGCTTTGTAAGTTACTATTAGCGCCAATTATTGCAGGCTTAGCACTATTCCTGTAGAATAGTTTTTTGTATTTGACCAGTAGGCTCTTTTAATCTTATAGAGTTGGTCTTAATGTCTTTGATATTGTACTAAAATAGTTCCCCAGTACGGTGCCCTAATGGGTGAGCAGCAAATGGGCATGAATTCCCACAAACCATGCCCCTAGTTATGGACCGTGGAGCACTGTATTACACGGGGAATTTGCAGATATTGGCACTCTGGCAAGGCAGTCCTGTTCTGCATTTAGCTGAGGATATATGGACCCCAGTAAATAGAGTTCAGTGTTACAATATGACTGCATCCAAAATGGACGAATATTTATAAAAATGTTATTGGGTGTTATTAGATGAGTGGTGTATAACTGACTCATTATTGCATTTTTGAACGAGTGAATGTTATTGACTTCTTTCTGCAGACATCGTTATTTCTGCTTGGTGTCCTGGAGTCTTGTTTGCAAGTCCAGTTGATGAATTTGGCTTTATTGTGTGACATTTTTATAGACAGCAACTGGGCAGTCCTCTAGCATAGACAGCAGGCATCACTGGCTGGAAGGAGTACTTTGGTTAATATTTACAGAACAAAAAGCTTAGCTAGTTTGTCCTGCTCCTTATTGCATGTGTTGCATGTTAACACGTGCATCATATGCAGTGTTTGGTAGAACTGTGACAGTCCTCATGAACAGTTGAGTTTATTGCCATTGTGTTTTCTGTTTGTCCTGACGTTTAACTAAGTTTAACTAGCCCTCATATCCTTATTGTTTTTAAACAATGTTGTTACATGCTGCTCTGAATGACATACATGGCTTGCAATAAGGAGCAGGACCGTTCATATTTACATGTACAATCACATTACATTACATTACAATCAATCAGCCATTGTGTTCTGCGTTTGTCACCGCTAGAAAAGTCATTGTTCAATGGAGGTGACGTGCTATTGCTGCTTTCATGGTGCTTAGTTTTTGTAGAACAATAAGCTGTGAATGTTTGATCATGTTTCTGTTTAGCTATTTATTCTAGAATTTTATCTATTCTGTTAAGCTTTCGTCTGTTTTAAATTGAAGTATTTTGTGATTATGACCTTGTTTGAGATCTTGTGCTTTCAGCAAGCAAATGCAGTCATGGGCGCCCACAGAAATTTTTGCAGGGGGGCAAACTTTTACCATAGTCACGGTTAAATTTGTTAGTAGCAAGAACTTGAAAAATGGGTTGAAAGCCAATGGTCATTGTTGCAGTTTTTACAGAGAGCTTGAACATGCAAGGCAGAAAGTTATAAGAGCATGTTTATTTCTATAGAGATCTATAAATGTAGATTTCTGACTTTCACTGTCTGTATCATTCGTATCATTGGTGCATTAATGCAAAGAAATTTGTTAAAAACCCAAAAGTAGCAGTTAAAAACATATACGTGCCAATTTTCCAGGGGGGGGCAAGTGCCCCCTTCTTGCCCCTATGTGCGGGCGCCCATGAATGCAGTGTGAAATAGTGTTCAGGCTTTTAGCATTAAACAGACGAACTAAAAGACCATGACTTACTGGATAATACGCGTGTGTATCTGCCATGCATATCACTAAAAGCATTGACCTCCTTTTTTCAGAGGAAAAAACCATATCTGAATCCCATTAGCCTGCCTGCCTGCTCTCCAGCTGTTGTGAAAACATTGCTGATTATAAGTTTGTTAAGCTCATGCTGACGTTATTGTTTTGTCTTAATACCTATCAGCTTGATGTGACCTTTCAGACGCTCAACATGAAACATCGTGTACTTACGACAGGAAACTTAATGAAGTATGACACTTTCTAGGACTTGGTGCATAGTATGAATAAGCAGTTTCATGCTCAGACCAATTTAAGACAAATTCAAAATAT
Source organism: Lumbricus terrestris (assembly GCA_949752735.1). NCBI lineage: Eukaryota > Metazoa > Annelida > Clitellata > Crassiclitellata > Lumbricidae > Lumbricus > Lumbricus terrestris. Next base: position 17,567,284 of record OX457039.1, on the reverse strand, counting down.
TTTGCATCTTTATTGAAATCAACGGTGATGACAGGTCGACAGGTTTGCGGTGACAGGCTAGACAGAGGTTACGAAATTCAAACATTTCATCATTGATTTTTTAATTTACAGCACACACTTGTTTGTGAAGGTTTTTGGCCAACAGATGTGTGTTTTAGGAATACCGATAATTTGGTACGCTGTGACCCTTTCAGACTGCATTGCATCTCAACCACGAGAAGGCCTTGCATTGTCCTGATGGTTTGAACTGTTTGATTTTGACCTGAATGTCTCAAAGTTTTGTCTAGAGGGAGGATGATATCTTTTTCACGAATGCCATGAGTGCAAGCTTTTATCTTTGTACAACATATCAGACTGCCAACCATGTAAAGTAGGCTTGTCTACATACAGTACAGTGAAAATACTTTAATCTTGGCGTCAGTTATGCTTGGAAATACGGTTCTCAGGTCCTTTGCTTTCCTTGTTCACTGCTCTTGTATGAATTTTTTTTCTTAAATCGTTTCCTGAATTGTTCAGTTTGCATATTTTTCTTGCCACACTTTTCTGCTCTGGAACAAAATCATGCGTACGGAATGGCCAGTTTTTTTAACGCAATGAGACTCCCTGGCATGGCTGTTCCATTTGTAAAATGGAACAACTCCTATTGGTGTTATGTGCAGGCAGTGTTCAGAGTGGCAGTGTAAATACTTTTGCATCACCAAAGGTAATCTAGTTGTATTTTTTGCAATGTACATACAGGTATTTGTTTAATTTACAGTTCCATGTTTTTGTGGGTTTGCTTCATGTGTACTGCATATATATTGAAGACTGGACATTAAATGGACATTACGATTGTGTTAGAAGACATCTTTCACATTCAACAGTGACAAAACTGTAAAAGAGATGGGCCATTGGTGTGGGTCATGCTCACAACTCGAGACTGTGAAAAAGCCATTAATGTCAGTACAGAAACAGGTTTCAACACATCAGAAGACTGAACATGTTAGAATAAATCACACACAAAAATTGGTGATTCAAAAACCCTTGATGAAATGAAAAGTTGCAGATGATTTTTTGCGGCCAATAGCCCAAGATCCATAAGATGCGCCCCAAAAAGAGTTCAGGAAGCAGAATCTTTCGTTGTCCAGTGTAATTTGCGGCATGGTAAATAAAGCTGGTCAAGATTGTTGAAACAGAAATGATGTGGTCTGGCATTGTTTTAGTTGCAGTTAATTCGGTCAGCCAATCAGCACGCAGCTTCTCTTGTTGTCCTTTCTGTTGCTGATGCTGTCTGGCTCAGACATTATGAGGTGTGCTATTTGTTTTATTGCTATACTGGGCACAATAGAGCGCCAGCTACAACCTAATCAGAGAGCACTACTCTGGCTGATGTCTGTGCCCAGCAGGCTGTTGTTAGCTGGCCTGATCATATATATTGTATATATGTGTATATATATATATACATGTATATATATATATATAATTCTCCACCTGTTGTCCTTGGCTAAGTTGCCACTTCTTCATCTTCTGCATCTGGATATTTATCAGTCACTAGTGTTAGTGTTTATTGGCTGATGACTGGTTGTAGGGCACTTCATTTCATAGCTTACTGAACAAGTGCTACCAATCAGTGTTTGCATTGACTGTTGAATGATTTCACATGCAAGTGTGTATAATAGATACATGTGTGCCTGAGACATACAAGCATTATTGGTTTTTTGCCAACTGGGCTCAACAGGGCCACTTCTTCATCTGGGGCGTGGGGGTGTAGTGGTGGTGTTTGGTGCCTTGGAACCGGAGGGTCTCAGGTTCAAATTCACCTTAAGACGCCGCGTCGGGACCTTGAGCAATTGCTCGTGCGCTTTGACGAGAAACTCTGATGCAGTGTCCGTGCTGTAGTTGGGAGCGCTTCTGAGTAAAGAGCATGAAGGGGCGCTATAGCAAATCGAGAAATCAATAAATCAAAAATTTACATAGAAATATATATGCACATTGTTGCTTCATTTTGCTTTGTCACTTCTGTTAATCGCTGTGTGTTAAAGTAAAACGGCTCTTGGAACCTGTCACAAGTTGCAATTTACCGGTCTCTCATAAAGCCATGTTTCAGTGGATGGGAGGAATATGGTTGTTGTATGATAGAAATTTTTGTCCTTTAAGTGAGCAGTGTCAAGTTGCACTTGGCCGCTCTTGTAGGCTGCATAATTACAACGTCATTGTCAAGCAGGAGTCATGTGCTGAAGCTGATTTAAGAGACAATGGAGGCCATAAATGCTGCTGCTGCTGCTTGTTAAGGCATTTGCTGCTGCTGTTCTCTGCTGCTGCTGCTGCTGCTGCTGCTGCTGCTGCTGCTGCTGCTGCTGCAAGCTGAGAGTCTAACCATCAGTTGGCCAGATCATGTAGGCATTTTGCCTAATGTACAAAAGTTTAGAACATGATAACAGTGTCCTTAGAGGGGCACAGGTTGGATACTCTTGAACTTAACTTGGCATGGTACTTGTCTGAATTTCTCTTTTGGCCACTTGCCTACATTCTTCAGATATATTGCTGCTGTGGTTACAAGTTGAGTGTTTAGATATCAATGCCGTACTGTGACGTGCATTGGGTGTGAGATTATTTATTAATTTTCTTTGGATAGGTTGACTTGTGGATTTTAGCACTGTTGAATAGAAAAAATGTGGAATGGAGTATTCAATGGGAGAAGAGAAATTAGGGAACAGCAAAGTAAGTAAGTAACCATTCAGCTGTTTGTAGAAGAAAACTGCTGAAAAAAGACAAGAGTGATTGTTTGTGCTCATGTGGCATTGTTATTCTTATGTCTGAGGGACAACTTTCTAACAACTCCTTTTGTATGGCTTATACCTCCACCCCCATGAATATACAACCTTTCAATCTCTCTTAAAAGAATGCATAGCAGAATATGCTGCAATTTATACTGATGAACATGCACATGCACACACACACATGCACACACAGAACACACTGGCATATGTATTATGTATACATGTGAGCATTGATGTGGACCATCGAAAGACACATCTTTGGTTGAGGTAAAGGAGTGTATACTGTATACTGAATGCCGTGGGCATTGTTTGCTATTAAAGGTCAGGTCTTGGGATCAGCACTGTTTGCTATTAAAGGTCAGGTCTTGGGGTTGGCATTGTTTGCTATTAAAGGTCAGGTCTTGGGGTCAGCAGGTCAGTGACCAGATATAATCCACAAGTGAATTTGTAATAAATTCTGATTTTTTAAAAGTTACTCTGGTTTGACAAAGTTCTTCTAACACAGTAATCGATTAAATGTCCAGGCTTGATCACTTTGGCCATCCAACTGTTATCATGTGAACTCCTTTAAAATGTGCTTCTGAAGAAATCTCTGATATTCTGGCAGTTCTCGGTGGAGATAGACTGAGTCTATTGATAGAGTTCGGAAATTTTGGCGTCAGGTGACATTTGCTAAAGTGTTTTTAACAATTTTAAGAGGTGATATTGTACTAAAAGTGACTTGAAGACCAATGCAACTTGTCATTGAAGTATTTACTGTTAAGTGCTGTATTACTTCTACGGTGTTAATAATAATAATAATCTTTTCTTTAATTGAGCGTAGTGTTGTGAGGCGGAAACTTTCCTCGGAAAGTTTCATATCTTTCTGGAAAGTTTCGGAAACTTTCCGACGAATCTTTCCGGAAACTTTCCGACATATTTTTCCACCAATAAAATATTATTAAATACATACTCAATTCTAAGGAGTCCGAAGTTTTCTTTCAATATAATGTTACTAAAAACATCAATCACTATCAGAAGTTAGTGTTGTGAGGTGGAAAAATTGTCCTGAAAGTTTCATATTTTTCCGGAAACTTTCTGACGTATTTTTCCACCAATAAAATATTATTAAATACATACTCAATTCTAAGGAGTCCGAATTTTCTTTTAATGTAATGTTAATAAATACATCCATCACTATAAGCAGTCTTAGGTGGTTATAAGTAATAGTTTATTTAATAGATGACACTGCTAGTGTTAGTGATAATTGTTCACACAGCCCAAAAATACCTGTACATTTAGGAATTAAATGCAATTAAACTTTGCTGTAAATTTATAGAAAATATTTTTTTTATCATTCAGTCACCTTCATATTTGTGAGTTATGAAAATATAAGACAGAAACAGAAAATGATGCTGTATTATTTCATGTTTATATCAGTTTTTACCCATTTCCTGCAACAGAGGAAACTGGTTGCTTGCATGTCTGCAGTCATTGCAGACATGCAAGCAACTAGTTTTCTATAGGCTACTCTAGTCTGAAGTTTTACTAATGAACATTGTTTATTGCTCATATTAATTACCCCTGGTATTTTAAAGTTCAACATTGTTTGCATTGACAGAAGTACTGTAAATAAAAGGAGTTTAAACCATAACAAAATTTATGAGAGTGAAATTCTGATATTTTCTGAGTTTAATGTATTTTCCGGTTCTTCGGAAAGTTTCCGGAAACTTTCCGGAAACTTTCCGTCAAAATAAATTTCCGGAAAAGCTACATCACTAATTGAGCGCCTGCAAACGCACTGCGCTTTACATTTACAAGTTATGCAGTAATCTTAATTAAACTTAACTACTAACTGAACAGACAGCTTTGCAATTACACCGCGCTAATAGCAGCCTACAAAGAAAATCCGCCCAACGGGGGCTCGAACTCACTACCTCTTGCACTCTTGGCCAGCGTGTTAACCATTACTCTACCGGGGCCCCCGTTGATGTACATAGTACTATATAGTAGTTTGTCAAGATGTTGTTAAAGATAAAATTGCCAGCCGGCTCTCATCTTCTTTGTTTCATACGTTACGGCAGCATGAAAGTGGGGTGAACCAGTAGCTATTGGTGTACAATTGTGCATATATATATAATATATAATATATATATAAATATAATATATATAATATATATATACATTTTATGTATTGTATATGTTTCAGGTTGTTTCAGCCGTGGTGGAATCTACTGCGAAACTGGAATGTGCTAGCTGTGACTCATCCGGGTTACGTGGCATTTCTTACGTATGACGAAGTGAAAGCTAGACTGCAGAAGTATATCAATAAACCTGGGAGGTGAGTTGAATAAGAACTAGTTAGGAGCCGTTCAAAATTGGCCGATGGGGATTGGGGAAACTGGGGCTTGCTGAAAGAGGACTGAAAGGGACTGGGCTATAGTCCTGCCAGTGCCTTTTGCTTTCTCATTGCTCTTTGCATCATCAACTTTCATTGCGCTTTTTATGTGACCCTGGGTGATAGTTTTTCGTGGAGGCGTTGCTGATGATGTTGCTGCTGCTGGGCAGTGCGCTTTTCTTCCGTTGTCATCATTATGGTGTCGTTAGGATGGAGGTCAATTGTGTAGTAGATAGTTTTGGATTGGAAGAGTAGGACTCTGGAGACAGGATTGAGGTCATATATATATCCACAGGTGTCCAATCATCTTACAGCCTTAGTCGCTTTAGAGGTGGTTCTCTCGGTCAATCTGATCATGGTAATGGCGTTCAGTAGTTTTGTGCTTGATGTGATGATAAAGTTCTTGATATTAATGCCTGCAATAAGCAGGCTTTTATTTAGCTAGTATGCAGCAATTTTACAGTAGTATGCCACAGTCAGTGTTGTCAGTATGCCAACTGTATGAGACCCTGTGACTCGGTTTGAGATGTGAGAGTGAGATGTTCAACACCGAGTGTCTATCGATGTTGACTTGTCTGTAAAGACTCTGATCACATTGCTGCTTGATATTGTTGGCAGACATAAGTTTGAACAGCGTATGCAACTCATTTTATGCTTGAATCTGATTTATTGACTTGTGGCAGCATTGTGATGCTGATTCAGTTTGTGATGCTGATTCAGTTGGTGATGCTGATTCAGTTTGTGATGCTGATTCAGTTGGTGATGCTGATTCAGTTTGTGATGCTGATTCAGTTGGTGATGCTGATTCAGTTGGTGATGCTGATTCAGTTGGTGATGCTGATTCAGTTGGTGTTGCTGATTCAGTTGGTGATGCTGGTTCAGTGGTGATGCTGATTCAGTTGGTGATGCTGATTCAGTGGGTGATACTGTTATGCGAAATGACAATATACGAAATTCAATCTAGTCGAGTAGTTAAAAGCATCTTGAAACTAAATGCCTGGCATTGCCTGCATATCAGTGACAGGTGCTGGCACTTGTGGCTGACCCTCCTGGCACCAACTGTTGGAGAGGATTGTCTGCAGCGTAGGTCCATTTTGCATTCAGGATGACTAATTGCTTTGACAGAGATTGAAGACACCTTTTCAACAGTCTTCTCACTGCCACCTGCTTTAATGATGGATGGATGGGAGTGTTGGTGCAGTGGTGATGTGGTAGTGGTTGTGATGTGGCAGGAGAGTGCCAGTAGTATTAGTTCCAGCAGCTGTAAGTCTAGGCATGACGGTAATGATGATATCAATACTTTTGATGGAAAATGATGACTTTACCGATGATGAATATGATGACAGTAGCGATTAGTTATGATACTACTTTTTTAAATTTCACGGTGAAACGCGTATGGTGAAACGCGTATTCGTGAATACAAAAGTGGTGATGATGATGAAGTTGTGTAAACAGTTGCAATGTTTGGTGAATTGTCTCTTTGAAGTAAATTTGCGTTGTATCCTAGTGTTTGGTTGTTTGTTAAGTGTTTGTTCAGTGTATTTTGTAAGTGTGGCTTTGAAGGCAAGTCGTCTTAATTGTTCCAGCATGTGTGTGTGTGTGTACTTGTAGCTATGTCTTCCGGTTAAGTTGTACGCGTCTTGGTCAGTGGGCAATTGGTTACGTGACGGGAGATGGGCAGATTCTGCAGACGATTCCACAGAATAAGTCGCTCTGTCAGGCGTTACTCGACGGCCAACGAGAGGGATTGTTAGTTATCAGCTTTTTTATTTCTCCACTCTTCCTATAACATCATTGAACAAATTGATCGTCTGATTGGGGTGTGTGACTGTGTGTGTGTATATCTATCTCCACCTCTCTCTTTCCCACTCCTTCCCCTTCCTCCCCTCTTTCTGTCTGTCTGTCTCCCTCCCCCCTATGTCTGTCTCTTTCTCCTGGTTATGTTTATTTCACATATCTTATAGTTTTTTAATTTTTTGTGTAAATGATCTCATAAGAATGTTATGCAAAAGCATTATGGAACATTGATTTTGTAGCTTACTCTTTTTAAGCCCGGTGTTTTTAAATCTGCTGAATTGTATTCTGTTATATTGTGAAGCCAGTGACAATGTGAGCTTGAATGGTGTTGGTCTTGTGTTCTCAAACTCACTATCTCTGCTAGACACTGTCTGTCTAAATTGTGTAGGGACATTCTATGCATGCATTAAATGGTTTTCACTGTAATTACACATTTGATGCGTTGAAATAAAATGGAACTTTTCTATTTGTAAATAATAGTGTGAATAGAAACCGCAAGTGATTTGAGTGACGTTCTCTTTAATATGTAACACAAGAAAGATTAAAGACCAGACAATCTTGATGCAGATTTTATTTATGTTTTGTTATTTCCTTTTTACGAAGTTGACGATCTACAGTTGAATTGCTCTGGCTTTGTTTACCAACATTTTGCCAACATTTTGACTTGTTTGATCATTTGCTTGTAGGTAACAATTTCTAAAAGGTATGTAAACGTAACCTTATGCCTTTACAGCTACCTGTATCCAGATGGTAAGAGCGTGAACACTGATCTCAGTTACTTGGTGCACGACACTCCTGAAGATCACATTCAAGTGACGCAGGAGCAATACGAACTCTACTGTGAAATGGGATCGACGTTTCAGCTGTGCAAGATCTGCGCTGAGAATGACAAAGACATTCGAATCGAGCCGTGTGGCCATCTTCTCTGCACTCCTTGTCTCACTGCCTGGCAGGTCGCGACTTTGATTCCTGTTTTTATCCATGCCATATGCTTGTTACTTTGTCAATTTTTTTTACATAATTTTTAAATTGTAGTAATGCTGATGATAGAAATCAAGTATGATCTGCATGATTTGATAGCATTTAAAAATGGCTCCAATCATAAGATCCTTTAAAATTAAAACTTCCAACTCTGAATTGCCAGAAATCATATATCCAACATTTCATCTTCATTTCTGGTCATATAATTTAATCATAAATTGAAACGGTTAACCAACGTTCAGGTCTAATATCTCTGCAGTTATCCCATATATGTATAAATGGCAAATGGGATAATTTTATGATGAACTTGCTTACATAGGACTAGTGTTGGTTCCCTCACTTCCAATACTCTAGCACAGGTTTTATATTTCGCAAGTTTGCGCATGTGGCTTGCAGAGGGATAAAGAATTGGTTAAGAATTCTGTAGCGAGATTATAGACCGTGCGAAGATTAATTGCTAGCATCACTCAATAAATATTGTGCCTTTTGTGATGGAGGCGCACAAATATCCAGCCAGGATTTAAGTGCAAACTGATGCAAGATGTGCCTTTATTTACAAAACACCAGAAGGCATATATTGCAGAGTGTGTTGAGTTATATAATGTGATTTTGTTGGTAGTCATATGGCCATATTCCGGAAGTATATTTTCGTTTTAATAGGACTCTGATGGGCAGGGGTGTCCGTTCTGCAGGACAGAAATAAAAGGCACCGAACAGGTTGTTGTTGATCCATTTGACCCACGAGGGACGGCCAGGGTCAGCTCGTCTAACAATCGCGGCTCACCTGGAGCCGATGATGAAGACGACACGTTTGAAGTGAGCGCATTCAACGTCATGCGGTCTTCGTATATATGTCTTGTTTACTATATAGATACAATTTGCATTTGTATGGTATTCCTAATTAGTGGTATTCTTTGTCATAGCCCTGGAATAATACAAAGAAATGTACTTGTTAAGCAATAAGTCAGTGGCCTATGCTAGGATTTTATAAGAAGTTATTTCATGGCTAGTTTTATTAACACTTCACTAGTTAAACAACAGTAGATTTTAACTGAAATTGAAGTGGCATAGTTTGCTAAAGTTTCATGATGGAAGTTTCCAAATTCAAATGATGGTCGTGGTAGGACTTGTCAATCTATAAAATTGTGACGAAAATTCCTAAGCACGTCAACATTTATTTTGCTTTTACAATTGGATGGGTAAGTGAATTAGTTGTATAAAATATTCTTTTTGCATTAATTAGTAAAGTGTTGGCTTATTTAAGCATGGATTTGTTAGTCCGTTCTGTGAGATTTATAGAACATGAGGTTGTAACTGCTGAAACTGAAAAACTGAATGATATAAATAAATGTCTTAAGTTGCTGAACTGTTTGCTGCTGTTACTTGTGTCTTGTAAGGAGCCATCACAGTGGTTGGCCAATAGCAATCTAGCTTCACTGGCATCGTCTCTGCGATCAGACCAGGCGAGGCAGTCGCCAAACAACGGGTCGCCATGGGTGTCACCGAGCATGCCGCGCAGAGAACGAGAAAACCCTCCACCAATTCCTCCAAGGAGAATGTCGCCCAGCAGTTCGTTCACTACGTCGCCACATCTACAACGGTAGACATGCCTGTTTTTTGTGAACATTCATGTTGTTCAAACTGATGCAGTCCATCCAGTGGATGGTGGCTCATAACAATACAATATTACAACAATATATTGCCCTATCTCCACTGTGCAGAAGTGCAAACACCTTGCTGACGCAGATGCAATTATATTGTAAGGACTTGCTCACGGTCCATACGCAGAAACCACTTCAGACGAGGATCGAATTTGTACTCTAATTGTTACTGGCAGCTGCTCTGAACCAGTTCGGAAATATTATAGACAAACTTGTATTGTATTGTATCTGTATCTGTAAATTTATGTAGCGCCTCTCACAGTGTACAATAGATTGAGCAATACAATATGATTGAGCAATACAATATGATTGAACAATACAATATGATTGAGCAACACAATATGATTGAGCAACACAATATGATTGAGCAATACAATATGATTGAGCAATACAATATGATTGAGCAACACAATATGATTGAGCAATACAATATGATTGAGCAATACTGAGTGCAGTTTGTTCTTGGTTGGCGACTCTTTGGTATACCAGTCTGTTAGGACGAGCTTATTACGATATGCTTTCCAGAGTTGCGTTATTGAAATTTTATGTACCGGTATCTATCGGTAATTCTGTATGCAGTAAGATTGTTAATTTTTGTTTCCATGTTTCTGAGCAGTGTCTTTGTCTATATGCAGTGTGTTACTTTTACATTTTTAGTCTGACTGTGATAATGGCTTGAGACCAGTTTGGTTGCTTTTGTGTTGTATTTGAATGGCCAATGTTCACCTTTTGTTAGCATACATATATGATCGAGTACAGCCAGGGTGATCTCTTCACTTAACTATGTCATTTCTGCCGATTTTGTCTTGAACTATTATGGAACTGTCTGCAATACTTACTAATCATATCATTTATTTATTTTACCAAAAATATTTGAAGGGTATGCATCTGTTTTGTTGACTTTCAGGCGTCAGTTGCCTCTGCCATTGCCGAACGATAAGCCAGAGTATGTGAATGGATCTGTACAGGACCTAGTCAAACATTCATCTAGCCTGGACTGCATCACTGACCATGTGGCTGCCTCTTCGTCAAGCATCGAGCCAGCTAATGCCATCACCGGTACTGTTCGCTTCCATCACGTTCCAGTTTTACAAGAATAGCAGGCAGCTCCAGAACTTTCAGCTTTCTTGTTCTCTGCATTCTCAGATTCATGAAGTGGTCCTTTATGCAATGATTTTGAAACAAATTGAAGACGGTTTTGCTATGATATGGTTTAGCGTATGCTAGCTTTAGAAAATTAACAAATTTTAGACTAGGCAGAAATTATGCGCTGTTGTGATATATAGTCCAGCTTTAAACAGCGTTACATGTAAATGCATGGAGGTTGTATTCGTATTGCCAATACTTTAATTCTTGAGTGAAATTGGTGAAGTTTTAAGTACTGACCAGTGGATATGTTGCGGCCTATCTTTAATTTGTGTGTTGCTTCAATGTAGCCTTAAGCTTGATACAACTTACAGTTGACATTTTCATGTTATGTATTTAATGAGGTGGTTCGCCTAAGGTATGGTCTTGTGCGTGTGTGTGTGCAGATTGTACGCATTCACGATGTCTGCCTGAGATGCATGATGTACCGTATGACACGCCACCTAGTGTTGGTCCGGGTTCAAAAGGTCGTGAATCAAACGAAGAGCCTATATATGCAAACACAAGTTCACACTCAGATTCTGGCAAAGGTGAGTCAGGAAGAAACGTTCATGCAGTTTGCCTGCGGATAAAAATTGTGTAAATTGTGTAATTGTGTTAACTCGCTTTCTCAAATGGTGTCACTGACATTTAGGAGCAATCCACGGGTGTAAAAAACTCTTCAATTCTTTTTGTATTAAATCTCTCTTAGATGACAAGTTTTATCCAATTTTAAATTGTTTTCTGTTAGGGGATAATTTACTTGATTGGTGTTTGTTTGTTGTAGATCATAAATCCAGTCTACACAGAGTTCCGAGCGACTATGACTTTCCACCACCTGTTAATCAACCGAGAACACACCGACCATCACGAAGGTCAGTTGATGTTGTCTAGTTGTAAGTTGTAAGCAACCTCTGGAGGAAATTTGCGTATCTCGAAAATTGTTCCTCTATACACAATCTCTTCAGTTGTGGCTTGCTTTAAATTGTTTTTCATTTTTGTATTGCATGCCTCAATGCTATTTGATCACTTAGATCTGGTCTCAACCACAGTACTGAGATGACTTTGTTTGTATGTGCACTTGTTATAGCGCTTTTTCAAGCTCACTACTCAGAAGTGCTCCCAACTAGAGCGTGGACACTGCAGTGGAGTTTCACGCCGAAGCACTGAGCAATTGCGAGTGAAGGACTTGCCCAAGGTCCCTACGCAGTGACTTGAGGTGGATTCGAATTTGCAACCCTTCGGCTGCAAGGCAACAAACATACCCACTACACCACCGTGCCCCACTTTGACCACTGGTCATGATAACGTCAATATATACATGTCCCTCCCAGCAGGATTGTGATCCCTTTTGGGCCTCCCCATTGTAGCCAATGTCTCATCAGTTTGTTACAGTGTTGTTTATGCAATTGGTTGCAATACAAAATTACTTGACATGACTTGACTTAAATATGAAGTCATATATTATGATGTCAAATAGACTGATATCAAAGGAAGCAGTGACAATTTTTGGGGCACATCTGTGATGAGAAGCAGAACTTCTATTTTTTATCAGAAAATGGATGTGTTTCTTCATTTTTAGACTGATTTTAGCACTAACTTCATTAAATTAAAATGATTAACTGACCACAGAAAGAATAATTTCTGCGGGTGATTGAGGTTGGCATTAAACCTGTGCATGCTGTTGTGTATGAGGCTTAACATCTTGAGCACTACATTATATTATTCTACCCATGAAGTCCTTCCTTATTTCTTGTGCTGAGAAGTTTAGGAATTCATGCATATTCAGTTTCAAAAGGATATGTTGTGGTGAAGTTCTCTTCAGTCAGCTCTGTGTTTAATGACCTTTACTAAACTTGTAGTCGCTGGTGAAATAGGATTCTGAGTAGACTCTGAGATTCATCTGTTAATTGGTGTGTTCTACAGAACCTATGGCCTACCAGATTGCTCAGCGGCTGGTCCTAGAACCTGGAATGGGCTCCCTGTTGCACTCCGCATCATAGGTGCAATCACGTCCTAAAAGTTGGGGGGGAAACCAAATGAATCACGTCCTAAAAGTTGGGGGGTGTCCATAATGATAAAGTCAATGGGACCACTCAAAAGTTGGGGGAGACGCGTCCCGTGGGTCCCATAGGGTGGTTGCGCCTATGCTCCGCATTGTACCTAGAGGTCACACCACTATGTTCCTTTCTCACTTGAAAACTGCCTTATTTAGCTGTTGTTGAACTGGAAGCGCTTCTGAGTAGTTACCTTGAAGTTGCGCTATATAAAAAGTCAATAATAATAATAATAATAATAATGTAAAATCTTAGTGACGTGAAGCTTTGGTGACGTAAATGATTTGCTTTGCAGCAAAGCTTTGAAAGATGAGAAGGTGAAGATTTCTCCGCCGGCGCGAAAAGACCGACTGCGCGAGAGTCAGGAGAGCAACAAGGAGAACTCTGCACGATGTGATAGTCTAACTGAACGTCAGGTAGAACAGTTGGTAGCCGAGGGATTCGATCAGATCTTTGCGTTACGAGCGCTTCACATCTCACAAAATAACATAGAAATGGCGCGAGAAATACTGCAGGAATTCGTACCACATCCGCAGTTCTGACCCGCACTAAGTTCCCTCCTTCCAACGATAACCTTATCTCTGGACTAGTTGTTTTCATCGTGTGGCTGAAGATTTGAAGCATCTGTAGCCTTCATTTGCTAAATGTATCAATGTAGAGGAGAGTGAGAATGTGAGAGAGTGTGCGGGAAAGGGGTAATAAGATTAAGCATATAAACACACACGCATGACCAGGCAGAATTCGGTACAGCACCCGACGAGATGATGATGAGCACCTCAGACAAATCTCTTTTTGTGAATCCCGTTTGATTACTTCTCAAATGAACTTAGTTGACCACACGCACCTGTCAGTCAGTGGATTATTTTGTTTGCATTGTGTGTTCTGTGGTTTTGGAAATGTTGGATTGAATGTATGAGTGAAGTTATGAGTGAAGTAATGCAGGATTGTTACCAGTTGTACTAGGAAATCAGTCTTAAGTTCTCTTGATAAACGAAAGAAGTATTCGAGGTAGATGTTCTAATCTTATCTGTATGTTTGACTGAACTACCTTCAACCCAAGCCTAATTGCCATTCATGGTTCAAACTTGCCGTTAAATATGGTGACAGTATTTATCGTCATTTTCTTATTTTTTAATTTAAGTAATTGTGATCCATTATTATTATTATTTTTATCTCAAGTTCTTGACAGTTGATTTAACGTTCAAGTAATGAAATTATTAGTTTTATTATTTTTAAAAGCAATCCTTGTCTCCTAGTCAACTGTGCGAATGTGCCTCGAAAGACAACGCCCTTATGTCTTTGCATGCATATTGAGAGGCGTTGGAAAAGGAGCGTGACCTTGTGTGGGTTATTAATTATTATTATTCAATATTATTATCATTACTATCATCATCATCAGTTACTGTAATATTATAGTCAGCTATTTCTAGTAAATCTTAAAATACAAGAATGTATGTAAAATTATTAGTTGTGGCTTGAAGCTAAAGTTACTGATACAATCTGCATTGTTTGTGCATATCATTTCGAATTAACTGGTCTACAGCTGAGCTTAAGTATGTCAGTAGCAGTAGCGGTAGCGGTAGAGGTAGTACAGCTGCTTTTGAGACTTCTCTCTCTCTTTCTTATTACATTTCAAATGAATGAAACTGAGTTGAAATGTGCATGGATGCTTACAGTTCTTTTGATTTGAGACCTGCGCCATTTTATATATATCTAAGTTATATTCTACATTGCAATGAAGAAGTTTACAATATTTATTTTTTAAACTTTAAACAGAGTCAACCATAAAAACAATGCAATGATTAAGGGTTATTTTGTAATGCGTCATATCGAATTGACATTGCATACACTGTATGTGGGTCTAGGACATTAACCCCTCACCCCCGGGCATTGACCCTCTGCCATTACCCCTCGTAAGATATTTCACTCTGCTATTTTATATACTTGTTATCTTGTATCTTCTGTGCCTCATTTACATTTTGGTCCAGTAAACAAATGAACAAATGAAATGATTATTGTTCATTAATTGCTACTTAATTAGTTAATTAGTTTATTAATTACTGTTAATTACTTAGTGTACTTAATTGTATGTTGTATTGTATATGGACATTTATATAGCGCCTTACAATAACCTCACGAAGAATTACTTATTATTTATTAATTATTGCTAATTGCTAATAACTTCTTGTTATCTAATATAATTTAAATTTACACTGTTTACCACTGTATAATTGGGCCATTAGGAGGCTCACATAGTGTTTAAAGGCTTATTCTTCTTCTCTCCTACGCACTGGCACTAATGGATTGCCAACATTGGTAGCGGGTTTGCCAATTGAGACGTTTTGCAATACTTACGTGGAATTGCTCACAATATTCAGTTTTAAACATATCTGACATTGCTACGTTTCATTCAATTGTAGACATATCGGACAATAACTTGTCATCAGGGCTTTTTTTAACATGCAGTTGTACACAAAATGTGCAGTTCTAAATGGACTTGTGCAGTTGTAGAAGCACTTCTGTACAGTAAAAACTAGCAAAAAATGGTTATTGTTCTCTGATTGGAAGTAATTTACCATGGAGGATGGGATGGAAAAGAAGTGGTTGTGCAGTTCTAAAAATTCCTTAAAAACAGCCCTGCTTGTCATATTCTCCATAATCTTTTTGAATATAGATAAAATACATCCATGTTCTCATATTTCCACATTAAAAGAGTAAAATAGTTTGTCTTTATTATTGCAAGGAGTATTGGCAACTAATCATTTATTTTGTGCAGTTTACTGGATAAAAATCTGAACAGAAATCCATGCGCGAAGGATACAACTTAACAAATATATTGAACGCCGGTGGGGCTGGGAGGGTAATGGCAGAGGGGAATGTCCTAAGGGGCTAATGTCCAGGAGGAATGCCCTTTTCCCCATATGTATGTGTATATATTATAATATATGTATGATTGTATGTATATATATTCAGATATTTAATATAATATCTTAAATTACCTCTAAAAATCATGATAAATGATGATTGTCAGCATGTGCGATAATGAGGTTGAGTTTTGACCATCATTAATAAATCATGTGATAGACTCTCTCTGTCTGTCACAATTGTGGCACCAGAGAGACATATAATATGTGACCCATTTTCACAAAACCCGTAGCTTGGCGCTTATTAAATGTTTTCAATTTTTGGCAATTTCCTATAGGTGCTTCATTTTCCTTTCCAAAACTGTTTGCGGTTTTTCTATATCTCACATATAACCGGAGTTACAGAATTTTAAATCCGATGGTACACATAAACTGTTAGATGAGAAAATTGCATGCGAAGTTTAGCTATGTAATTATTGACATTATCCTAAGATATGGCCATTTCTATTGGACCGGTTTAAATACAATTTGGCAGCCACGTAGCTTCGACAATTGCAAATATACTCTACAAATTTGCAAAATATTCTTGATTTCAAAGAAAGTTATTTAGGTGAAAAATGAAGAAAATATTATAATTCATCCCATTTCCTGACCTCATGGCAGGCAAGGCCAAGGCGAGTACGCATGCTCAGACCTTACCTGTCAATCGTTGGGCCAACCACGGCTCAAGATTTTGTCACGTGTCGGTTTTCTAGTGCAATTCTGAATTTGTTTCTGTTGGTCGATCTATTTCGGGTCAATCTCTGTGTGTATTAAATACAAAACAGTCATATTTTATTAATAGAACAGGAAAAGGAGATTTCCTTGTAACCTAATTTAATATTGCAACAAAAGTAGCTGATTTTGACTGAAATTCTGACTTTTGATATCGAAGCAGATGTAGGGCTCTTAGTAAAAATTAATTTTTACGCATTTAGATACGTCTAAACAAGCATTTTATACGTCATTTTTATTTAATATAAATTTTAAAACTTGTTTTTGCATTCATGTCAATTACGACCGGTTTAAGGTTTCCCATCGTTTTTTGTCATTTTCTACCTCACGACAACGCCGACAAGCAACTGGTTTCGTGAAATCGCGTCACAAATTCATTCACTGATGTTGGTTTAATATGCTCTGCATGTCATTTGAATTGCTTGAAGGTTGTATGTTTGAGAGATTCATTGATGGAGCTACATAAGTGTGTAGATGCATACATACATACATGCATGCATACATACCTACATACATACATACATACATGCATACTTACGTATAACGAGTTATTTTCTCGAGCTTTTCTTCAGGGACATTGGATCTAGTCTGGACAAACTCAGCTTGGGAAGTACCATATCTAGTCTTATGTAAAATTTAAGGTTCTGTTGAACTGTTTAACTGTATTTGAAAATATTGGTTTCTCATTTTAAAGTTTGCTTTTGACGAGAGTGCTTGTAAAACCTGAGTTACCCAGTCATAAAAGTTCTGTGCTAGTCTTCTTCGCTTTCTTGTTACTTGAATCTGTGCAACCAAGTGTACATATATAGTATACACACACTTTGTCAACATCTTTACTAAATTTGTCAGTCAGTTTTATGCCAAAATGCATGCTATGTTTTCATGTAACTAATTTACTCTAACTGTGGAAATTTCAGACATGTTGTTAGGAAATATGAGGATGGTCAAACTTATTGTCTTACAGTTTGACTTGAGTTCTGTGTAAATCCTAACACCTTTGTACAATGAACGTGTACCAAAAGCGATTGGGAAGCCAATGTAGCTGAATGGTAAAGTGTTAAACATAGCAGATACCAGTGCAGACACTTGTGTTTGGTATGAGTGATTGGTTGTTTGACTGAGTTATTGTAAAATGTCATTATTTGAAGAAATTGTATGATTGATGTGCTTTTGAAAACTTTAGTTATGCTGTCAAGAATTAAACTTCATTTGTAATCATTAAGGTTTAGAAAAGAAGTTGAGAAATTACTGGTAGGTCATTGGTCATTCTAGAGAAATTATTGCCAGACTCAAATTTTTAATATCGAGATCAAAACTTTATGTCACGGAATGAGGCCACTTTCAATTATCTTTTTATTCCATTCATTATTCATATTGAACGTAAAAAAATACTTCTCTTAAGCCAAAGAAGTACTTAGGTAGTAGGCCTCTTCTATTTATATTTTCTGCT
The DNA here is from genome assembly GCA_949752735.1 of Lumbricus terrestris. Lineage (NCBI taxonomy): Eukaryota > Metazoa > Annelida > Clitellata > Crassiclitellata > Lumbricidae > Lumbricus > Lumbricus terrestris. Next base: position 17,549,439 of record OX457039.1, on the reverse strand, counting down.
AAAGTTCTGCTTCAGAGCCATTCTGCCAATTTAGTGACTGCATAAGCAGCTGCGCAGAACTTACACAAGAGAAATGTGGATTTTAAGAAGTGTTATATTTAAAATATTCAGATTTCCAGATATAGAATTAAAATGATTTGAGATTATTAGAATTGGTTGAACAACTATAGTTTCTAAGCTGGGGAGGAGCCTTAAAATTATTTTCTTTTCTGGATTGTTCCTGCATTTCTAGTTTATTTACTTATTAATATTCTTTATAGTCCAGATCAAATTTGTTGGTGCTCGTTTGATTTTGATTTTTGAGTGCGACTCTTCGAATGGAAAAGAATTGTTCTCTACGTAGATACATCATTCCCAAGAAGATAATGATCTAGGTGATTCTTTGCATAGTCGTAACTGAGCACCACAGTGGCAAACATGATGGATTCAATGCTTGCGTTCGGTGGCAATAAGATTACTGGTCTACTTCAGTTAATCAATCATATGTGCGTCTAGTCTTGCAAACTACATGACTAATCCATTTTAACGGCATTGGATTATAATTGGAACTTAGTTTCAGTCCAAGTTTCACCGTGTGTCAGCGAATCATAAAATATGATAAAGAAGCATCTGGTTCTTGTTTGAGTTCAAGCACTGCTGAAACAACCCCGACGTACATGATGCTGATGGGCATTACCATATCACTGAAAGTACTATGAGCTGAAACATTTATAGTTAGTGTGTGAAAGGTCTTGTTGAATTGAATAATTTGGTCTACTTGGAATTGGCAATCGTACTCTGTGACTTAATAGAAAATGAGATAAATAAGTGCAGGGGTTAATGAAAACCAGTGAACCAGAAAATCCAATCTTGTCCGTGTCGAGCTGTAGTTTTGCTGAGCCGAGAAGACGAATGGACCGGCAGGCAATTTTTTTGACCACATGTGCTTTGCCTGCTGAGTCACACTGTACTTGGCAACATACAGCGGAACTAATGCAAAACATAGCAGATTAATGTGGTTTGCTAGATTGGAAGCTGTGATACACCGCTACTACTAACGCAACACTACTAACGCAACACTACGAACAAGGACTGGTGTTGATTTTCATATAGTGAGTGCGTCACAGGTAACCGTGTACTGCCAAAAAGGCTGTGCTAACATGTGCACCTGTTAAGGATTATTTAAACATTGAAGCAGATAAATGGATGTGATAAGTGAAGAGTGTCCCATGCAAATGAGAAATCAAAATAGGTCTGAAGCCCAACTACAGAATACTTTAATCGTTAGACAGGTCACCAGCACCAGTCTGGTCCAGTCTTCCTAGTTATGTCCAACGGTTCAATCCAGAAGGATGCTAGCGTTTCAGTTCATTCTGCCAAGATGCGGATGGTTCATTTGTTAAGCAGCATTTCTTATGCAAACTCCTTCGTACCTCGATGCATTAGGGTAGAGTTTGAAGAACCGGATGTTGAGTTTGGCCCAAATGTATATAGAGCAGGGAAAGGTTTTGCACTAGTTCACAGTAATGGAGCTCACTATAAAATTCTCCGTACTCGGTTATACACTTCTATTTGGTAAGCTCGACAGCATTCAAATAAATGAGTACTTTTGAGTTTTGGAACAATATCGGAAGACTTGGTTATAATGTGCTGTTTAAGCACACCAACCTTGGCATCTCTGTTGGCTTGGTGGGATAGACTGGCCAACTGCTGGTTATGTTGAAATACTCGCTCACCGTGCATCTATCAAACTTCCGTCCTATATATTTTGAGAAAGATTGCAGACTTTTACTTTACGGTTGGGATAAATGTCTGTCCGTTAGACATTTGGTGTTCTTGCATTCTTAGATCATGAATTGGTAACTTCAAAGTATTTCTGAGTGCATGGCATTAGGATTGACAGTTAATGGGTATCCTGCTAATGAGATTGGTCAGTCAGTACTAAATCTCCTCAAAGGTCTTTTCCAAATAGTTATTAGTTTGACTCTGTAGCATTGTCATGACACAAGGACAGAGCTCTTTAAAGGCTGCTTTGCGCATCATGAGTCATGACTACTTATGATAAGACTTATTATGGTTCCCGCAGTGCCATCAGCAGGACATAAAGTCTGCGAAAAATTTGAATGTAGTCTGCAACTGATGAACAGTCTCCTCCCTCTATCCTTCACTTATAAATAGCATTGAAAAATAACTACAGTAACAGCAGTGTTGTGGCAAATTATATACATAGTCCAGTGACCATTTTAGAACAGCAGAACATTTTACAACACACTCAATAGTTGAAAAGTTTAGATTTATAAACTAGACGGCAAGTTGTAGTAAATTCTGCAACTCAACCTGCTTCAGAACAGGGTTTTTTACCGTGCAGTTCTACACAAAATGTGCAGTTGTAAATGGATTTGTGCAGTTGTAAAAGCACTTCTGTGCAGTTAAAACTAGTGTAAAAGGTAATTGTCCTCCAATTGAAAGTAATTTGCCATGGAGGATCGGAAGAGAAAAGAGGTTGTGCAGTTCTAAAAATTCCTTAAAAACAGCCCTGCTTCAGAAGATTGTAGCCTATAACCATTTGCCCATAGCCTTGGTTGAAATTCAATACCAAAGATATAAACCTGCGTATGATAAAGCCATCTTCAACCAGAAGGTATTTGCAGCTATTATGTATGTGTTGATAGAAAACTTATTTGAGGTTTTCTGTGCGTGTGTTTTATAAGATAAGAATCTTAAGCAAGTCCTTCATACGCACAACTGCTTTGTGCGACCAATGTATGCTTTAAATAAATAAAAAATAATAAAACAGTGAAGCAGCACGTTAAACGTAAATTGCCGACCGTTGCTGCTTTTTTATGTAACTGGGTGATTTTTTGATTCTGTGGTCTTTGTATGCGTTCTTCCATAGACTGTTTTGTTTGTGTGACGTTGAAGCCAAGTTCGGTTTTTGTGTGTCCCACTATTGTGATGTTAATTGCTCCGTAGGAAACAGAATTTTATTTTGCTTGCTGTATTGTATGAGATCTTGTTGTGCCTCATTTTCCTTCTAACTTCTTCTTCTGTCACTTCGTAAGAATACTGTCACTTATCCGTGTGCAATTCTATGTAAAGATGTAATTACGTTGTAATGATGTAATTGCTCTGTAAATAAACAACGGACAATGATCTGATATCAGTTTTTCGTTTCACCATGTTAGTGCTTGTCATCACAGTGTGCGTTGCTGCTAATAGAACATAACATGTCTACTCTACTTCAAGTGCAGATGTTTCATTAAAAATACTTGAAAAAGTTGTCAAGCTTGTTTTATAGATGGGATGCAATCTGCATTGAAGTTTTATTCACAGGTGCATCCACGCTTTGTCTTGTAATGACAATAAATGATAGACATCAATTGCATTTAGTTCTTTCAGTGCTGAAATGCGACAACAGTATGTCACGGCTAGTCACTTGTCTTGCAGCAGTAACATGAATGGCAATAATTTACAAGGAAATAAAATAGTTGAGTAGCAACTCCAGTCACACAAGGGGGTTGGTTGACCATATGTTACATATGCAGCGAGGGTAACCGGATTTATGCGATTTTGCGTACAGCGGGAAGCGGTCGTGTCAGGCAAAATAAATATCTAATTATGGCGTCCATATTACCCTATTTATACTTCCGTATTATCCTATAGTTGTCCAATGGCATTTGATTAAATTACAATTAAATTCTGTTCAGATCTAACAGTAAACCATTTGAAACAGTTAACAAATTTTAATTAGCAAATATGATGTTTAACAAAAATAAATAGTAGCATATGGTAAAACAAATGTTCTATTAGTATTAGATGACTTCAGACAATTCATTTTGTAAGGGAAAGAAGCTTATTTGTATGTATGCATGCATGGGATTTCCACAAAATGTACAAGATGCAACATGGAGGAGGGGTTGAAAATATGATTTTGTGCGTATGTAATAAGTGGATGAGCCCTAAGAAGACCCATCTTAACCAGGTCTAATGTTTAAGAACTCATATTGCACCATTATAGTAACATGCGAGTCATTCAGCCAAAGCATTTAAACTGCTTCTATTTAAACAAGACATCAATCAGTGATTACTTTAAAGTGAAATTGTATTGCATGTTAGCAAACCGCTGGGTCAAAGTTCAAGAGGTCAGCTATGGTGGATGTGTAAGATGGAGAAGACGTGACGTATGAACCGGAATGACAGACGACTTTTCACAGAAGTCATAGTATAATAATATTTTACTCGTGAATACACAGTAGTGTCTTCAGAAGTCAGAACACCAAGTACTTCCAATTGCAGTGGGAAAGGTTCATTTCTACCCTGACGCAAACTACGTTTGTAAACAAAAACTGACCTTGATTGCAAACAATATATGATGTATTAGGTTGAATTTAATTAAATTAACTAAAAATCCATTCTTGATCGACACTAACAACAGAGTTTAAACCAGTATGAAGTGTAGAATATGAATTATCCAGTGTATAATATGAATCATCCAGTGTGCAATGTGAATTATCCAGAAGCAGTGTAAGAGTGTAGCCACTTACTATTAGTCCTAAAAATTTAGAATCATATATCTAGTTTAGCCTTTTATTTGTGCAAAAACCTGTACCAGCTGCAATTTTTGCACTCCATTCATTGCACTACCAGTATCTCAGCAGACTGGCACACAATCATTTAAAATCACAATTTTGTCCACAGCCAAGTATCCTGATACGCAGACACACACAAAGCAGGCATGCTCTGTACATATGCTCTGTACAATGTGTACACGTCAATAAACAATTTAACATTGGAACCGATGAATCTGCAAGTTCTTAATGCGCTTGCAACAAACTTTCAATGCATTGTCGAAATATAAAATTGCTCTACATGCTTTACAAGTCACTGCTTCGCCAACTTAAGCTGACGTTACCTGAGAGCTGTTACTTCCAAACCTTTACAATCAACAAACTTTTCTATCGTTCAGACAATGGCCGTTAAAGCAAGGCATACTAAATGCTTTGCAATGCTCATCACTATCAAATGTTCGCCTTTCGAGACAGGAAGCTGTTGAATATCTGCTGAACATCACAGTGCTTAGTTTTCTTGAACGTTTGGCCTCAAAATGAAATGCTTATCTCGTGAGCATGAAATCATTCAGGGTACTCTGCTCAAAATGGTCGTTGAATTGTACAGTCTGCCGGTTCTTCAGAGTCATGAATAGGAAGGACTGTCAGTTCCAGTTCCATTAAGTTCTTCAAGCACTTTGGTAATGCTAAAAGCATCAAAAAATCAGTTAAGACAAAGTCCTATGGTAAAAAAAGTATAAATATCTTAAACGTAAAATCAATCGGTCGTCAAATGATAAAAAAATGTCAAAGAAGACAGAAAACGTTCGTTGTGGATTAACCTTTTAACAATGCGAGTAAAATTTGTGCAAAAACAATGCAGCTTGATGTTAAAGGGCTAACCAGACTACTTTCCTGACAGTTCTGGGTAGGTATGTTGAGACTTAACCAGAAGTAACCAGCTCTTGATGAGTTATGCATTACTACTGCAATGCTATAAAATTGCTTAGGTAGATCATATTTCAACTAAAAATATAATCAAGTCACTGTCTCAACAGCGTCAAATGGATGAAATACATGCAAAACAGTTGGAAGGTTGACCCCAATTCATGTGAGACTGGTGAAAATGGTGCATAAACAACAGCAATCCACAAACACATCGTGCGATATCAAAAGAAGAAAAATAAAGATGCTGAAAACACTGCTTATGTCAAATGTTGGTGAACTTCTAGTTTAGCTGTTTCCCACCTTTGTAAATATCAAAACAAAACGCTTATGGCGTAAATTCTACAACCATCAAAATGCCAGCAACCTTAATCTGTAGAAGACACAGACGAAAAGCCCTCAAATGGCGTAGCACCCAATCAAATGAACAGCAGTGGCAAAGAATCTGACCAATTCATTGAAAAATGAACAAGGTTGAAACCATGTGGTAACTGCATTTTAAAAACATGTACATTTACAGTTTGCAAGACAAAAATGGAAAAAATAAACAAACTATAAACACAATTTACCCATTTAAAAGCGTAGAGTTGGTGGTGTCCGACTTGATTTGTTCAAGCACTTGCAGCAATCCCATTTCCTCGGTTAATTTCTTATTTCTCTCCTGATATTCTGTCAACAATTAATCAGTACAACAGTAAATACGTCTCTTCTTCAATAAGAATTCAAAATATTACTCGCTTTAATGTGAACATGTAAACACTTTCATTTGCACAAGAACAAGCCGTTACTGCACACAATTTTGGCATTTTAATGACTAGCAAACATATTTGATTCAGTGTTACGCTATGGTATTGTTGTACTTTGTTTAAGAACTTTTAAAGCAGCTCTAATAAGGTGAATGGTTCATAAGTGCTCCCCAGTGTGCAAGGCCCCTGCAAGAAGTAGGTTTTGATAAGAGAGACTACCATACGGAATTTTAGAGCGAACAGAAAGAGAAGTGCATTCCTAAGAAAATAAAATATTGAGTCAACTGATCGAGACTGAGCCATAGCAGTTCTAGCACGAGTGACCAAGAGGTCAAGTCTATTGGATAAATGAAGTGGATGCTGGGAGGAAGTTGAATGAGGCCGAAGTAAAACCAGAGTGTTTACAATTCAAATTCATGCATTTTAAACTGACATTAATATCACAACACTAGAAACATGCAAGACATTTACTGATAATATGAAATCTCTATGCAGGCAACATTAATCAAATCCCAAGGTTGTGTCTTTAATGCTCCATCACTACACTCTACCACACACCTGTCCCATGTGGAAGACTACAGCACACTATCCATGTTCTTCAACACAGTTGGTGCTAAAATCTGCACTGTCCTAATGGCAAATGGCCAAAACCTATTTTATCATGGTTCTGAACAGCTTCTGTGGATGGCACTAAATAAACATTGAGCATTTCAATATGACTGTAAATTACCTAAAAGTGAAAATGTCACCACAAATCTTCACATGTAATTATACAGGTAAGGCTATTTGCAGCTATTCAAATATGAAAAAGACTTTAGCCAACAACACTTGCCATCATCTCCATGCCTGACCAGATTGTAGACACAGCGTACGGAGGCTAGTTGTAACTTCACGTCATTCGCTGTCTGTTAAACAAAACGAAAATTTACAATACACATGAGATGAAACAATTGAAATAAGCAATTTTAGTCAGTGAGAAAAATTAAATTTTTAAAAGAGAATTTAAGCAAATCAATTGAAGTTTACTTGACCATACTACTGCATTCGTTCTCTGTGGTTGTATTGGTCCAACAACCTGGAATGGACTTCCCTTGACTATGCGACACCTCCCAAGCTGTTCTCAATTTCACAAACTGAACATTGAAGACTGTTTTTCGCTTGATCTCGGCCGGGAGCGCCTCTGAGCAGCTCCTTGAAGGGGCGCTATATAAATTTTGATTGATTGATCATATTAAAAGAAATTAAAAATAATAAATACATATTAATCATGCAAAAATGGACACAAAATGTATAAAAGAACTATTTACCAAATAATTCAAGATCTTGCGAAGCACATCATTGTTCTCCATAATCAAATGCTTAGTTGGCGTTCCGTTCGCAATGTTGCTAAGTATGTACAAAGCCTACAATGCAAATCGTACAGAATATAATCAGCTTCACTTCTCTATCATGCATATTCAACAACCAAGTTCTAACACCATTTAGAGCACATTACTGGCTTTATGTTTTCAAGTGGCTTTAGTCTCAATCTGGCCCTGGTATGTGCACGTCCTCACTCACAATTGTTCAACACCACCGACTTAAATGCCACTTGTTGCGACAAACTAACTTTTTAACAATGTCAAATGACAACATTCGGTGCTCTTATAATTAAGAATGTTTCCGGCATCAGAAAAGTCTTTGCACGGTCATTAGATATTAGCGGCATTCAACTAAATGCATAATGCATAAATATTAATATACAAACTCTGAACAAATTTAAAGTTAAAATCAAAAACTGTTGCCATTTAACATGAGATCTCATTAAAAACTCAAACGTGGAATCATCTGCTTAAACTAGTACTGAATTTGAGATTTCAGCTAAGAACCAAAAGCAACAGTTTGTAAATTCTGCAACGTTTTGTTTTTTGCACCGGAATTAGTAAAAATTTCAAGCTACCTGTTCCTTGACGTCGACGATGCTTCCACTTTCTAAAACCAAGACGACCGATTCCATGATCTGATGACCAACGCACTCCATCACTCTATCCACGTGCTACATAACAACAATTATATGAAATATAAACACATATGCACAATGTCACACATATATATATATATATCGTATAATATTATACATATATTTGTATAACATATATGCATCCAGGATGTGGTTTGCTACTGACGATGCTATAGAAATTGTCGTAACTACAATTGCAATTACTTGACAACAAACTAAGGAATCAAACTAAGCCATACTAAACCAGCTTCTGAGAAAATAGTTCTAGCAGATCATCGATCAGAATTTCATGTTCAGAATAGCCTAACATTGAATCGATACATGTACAATTGTACATCTGAACAAATCGACTCCAATTCCAGGAATTTCAGGTGAAAACGGTTACGTTCCTTATTTCAATTGCGAAATTTATATAGTTTGTCAAATTTATAACTACCTGCAACTGCACACAACTCCCATACTGCCCAACGACCAGAGTACCTACTAGTGTATGCACTAAAGTATGTAACAAGCCTACAGCATCGTTTGAGGACAGGGGCGGATCCAGGGGGGCCAATCCGGCCATGGCCCCCTATTTAGAAATTTCTTTATTTTTTACCAGCTATTTTGGCCTGAAAAGTTGACTTGGCCCCCCATGAGTAGCTCCGTATGTCCATTCCCCGCAGCAGCAAAGAAGGTCATCAGTGTTTTGGGTGTAGACTGTAGGGCGGATGGAAAAAGGCATTTTTTGGGAAATCGAGGCTGACGACTAAAAAAAGAAGTTTTTTTCGGCGGATGGAAAAGGTATCTTTTTAGGAAATTTGAGGCTGCGACTAAAAAAAGGTCATCGGTTTTTTCGTCGGATGGAAAAGGTGTCGGCGGCCCAGACGAAATTTTTCCATTTCCCGGACCAAGACCCAAAATTTTGGCCCCCCCATCGAAAATTTCTGTATCCGCCCTTGTTTCGGGATCTCTCTAGAGCTGTGTTGTAGGCAACGGCAACTGGGGATTAGCGGAGCATGTCTGCTCGGCTTCTCCGAATGGAATGCAAAATATGTGCAACAGAAGATAGAGAGGAAACGTGTGCAGTGTCTCAACAATGCAGCTGTCTATAGTTATTTGCATGAATTTCTGCTTTTAGTCGACATCTACTTGAGAACTTTTCTCAGATACTGTCACCTGATGAAGATCACATATTTAGAAGGAAGTCTCATTCTAGTCTGCTTGTGTTCACAGCTTGATTGTCTACAATCTATTAAGACAAAGAATGCTCAGCAATGAGGAGAACTGCATAGAAGAGATATTTTAATCCATTCTTTCATACGTGTTGTGTGAAGTGCACTTACGCTACACAACGCATTTGTGCTTACAGTCTCTTTCGAAACCAGGTTCCTCAGCGTGCAGAGCGTCTTCAGACAAATCGCAGGACTGGGATCGGAGGAGCAGCTGACGAGATGGAAGAGATCGTCGTTCTTTAGACACTTGATGATCAGATCCTTCACCGAATCATTCGCTTGGAACGTCATGTTCTACAAACAGATCGCCACAGACAACGTTCAAAGTTGGCTCTCTCACAGATCACCATACGTTCACTATCTCCCCCAACCCCAACCCTTAATGTTGAACTGCATCACTATAAAAAAACTGGCAGTTCATTTAGAGAAATCTAACCTATAAGAACCCTTCTTACTTTAAAATGCTTCTATAGCACCAGCTTCCAATGATGCACACAGGGTCAGCTGATGGTTAATGTTGTCACGTTAGCCGAGAGAATCATCACCAACAAGATCGCATAATTTCTGACAGTTTCCCCCTCTCACATTCTGGTCATCAAATAACTGACTGAACTTGATATAAATAATAATAATAATTCTTTTCTTTAATGAAGCACCTGCAAACGCAGTGCTGTACATGTACAAGTTATGCAACAATCTTAATTAACATCAATCTTAATTACTAACATAACCAACAGCCTGCAACACACAGTGCTAATAGCAGCCTACAAAGCACGTCCGCCCTAGGGGGCTCGATCTCGGTTCCTCTCGCTCTCCTTGTCAGTGTGCTATTCAATGTCCTACCAGGCCTGTATACATATATTTAGTTGGAATCCTGCTGCCCTGTGCAGAATTACCAACACAAAAGGAATGACAATGAAAGCATGCAGCAAAAAGTAACTAAACGTAAGTGAGAGAGGGCATACCATCAGAGCCCAAACAGCGTTGAGCCGAATGGACGTATTACTACTACGCGTGAGCAACAGCAATTTATCGATGATGACCGGCTTTCGCTCAACCATTCCAGATCCATCATCCACGATGTCGCATTCTTCGAGAATTGGCTGAAAATATTTGAAAATTAAAGTCAGCACAATTCTTCAATAAGAAAGCCTGAGATAAAACTTATATCAACATTTCTAAAGTTAGCTTTGTAACTAAGAGCGCCAAGAGCAAATCTATAAATCCATGTGGCATACAGTTAGGTTACAGCTTGAAGGGGCGCTATAACAAGTGCACATACAAACAGTGTCTCCGTAACCTCCTCAAGAACAAGCAGTTAAAATGCTACGCATGGTGCAATGTAAACTCTTACAAAGATGGCATCTTCCTATATATTTGAACAAGTGTGCTTTAAAGTTTAAAACATGTTTATTGAAACAAACATGCTACCATTATTCTCGTGCATTATTAATATCTTTATCCACAACAGCAATAATCTCTCAGGATTCAGCAAACTGTAAAGATTACAGAAACTACACTGCGTGAACTATTTATGTTGGAATGTATGATTATATGTAACCTCTTTGTTAGGGGAAAACTCCAGCAGCAGATTACATATAACGCCCGTTGTTATGCTGATAACAGTCTCATCCGTTGATGTGTACAGAGTCTAAAAGTAGACACAATTACACGAAAATTACGTTCGATAAGCAAACATACAACAAGAACACGACTGGTTTCTACCTATGTTAAGAAGCTGTAACTAGAAAGGTGAGACCTAACATGACAACACAACTTTGCAATGTTAATAAGTTGGCAATTTAGCTGAACATCTCTATTGCATCTTTGAAATATCTAAACATCAAAAGAAACAATACATTCATGTGCATGCAAGGATGATGCAAGTGAGACAGAAGGACATCTCTGCTGGCAAGTATCATACGGCAGATATTGCCACAATAGGCAATGAATTCCCAACCATTGACCGTTGACACATACTCAAGCACAAGGAGAAGAGGAATTCAACCAACCTTAACAATGGACTTCCAAACACTGTGGTCAGCAAAACTTGTCCGAAGCACTTGAACCGATCGCGAGAGAGAGTGGAGACAGCGGATGGCAGCAACCTGAACTTTTGTTACAGGATCCGTCAAACCGTTAACTATGTGCTTCATGATACTATCCGTTTCAATCACCTACAGCACCAACAAACGCTCAGTATCAATCAATGACCAACAGCATCCTTGAAGTCACAGTATCTTGCAATTAGCTAGTCTATAATAAATTCTTATGTTAAATCAACTGAGAGAAACAATTCTTTGACAACTCTAGCATCAGCATCGCCACAGCCATCAGGATGCAAAGAATCAGTCATCAAGGTTTTCACAACAGCAACGATGATACCACGCACTTAAATTTACAAGAACAAATCATCAAAAACATTTCCTCAGCTGAATCATCCTACAGTTACGGGATAGTTTGGCAGAAGAATTTCTGTTCCTAATCTTGCAATACATCACGCAAAAACTCATCTGAGCTCACCTTCTTTCGAACTTCTTCGCTGTTGGCGCAGAGAGAAGCGTACGCACGAAAAGCAGCTTGACGCAGGTCATTGCCGACGATGATGTCATCCTGCAACAATTTCATGATTTTGAATCACCAACAAAATGGTGATAAGAACTACATACCCAGGGTACCAGTGCTTAAAGTGTGGAAAAAAGTGCCTGGACACCCATTATCTTTCCAAAAGAAGTGCCTGGACGCCCCTTACCTTTCCAGTCTCTGCTGGCCAATAAGTGGCTGGACGGCGTTCAGATTTTAAAATAAGTACATGGACATTGGACGCTGTCCATGACCGTCCAGCCACACTTTAAGTCCTGCAGGGTACTATACAAAAGCTTCCCTAAAAATAAATCCAGGACAATTAATCCAAAGTACTTTACTTATTTCACTTCACTTCACCCTGTAGCCATGTTATGCTTCTTCTGGTTCTCTGCTTCTAGGTAGGTTCAAATGTCTGACGTCGCCATTCCTCTCGATGTTGGGTCTCTTCCTTAAGCTTCACATATATCCATTTGTCATCATCCAGTCCAGCATCATCTGTCATGGTCTTCCTACTCTTGTTCGCTTTCCTTCAATTTTAATTTGATAACCATTCTCAGTAGTGAATCTCAGTATGTGTCCTACCCACTTCTAATATTTATATTAAACGAATATATGTAATTATAAAGCTCTCTCGTAAGTCATTCTGCAACTGTTGACCACAACAGCAATGTTGAAGAGCCGCCACAGAATCGTCAACTGTTATCTTTTGCTCAATATAAGTAAAGAAAATCAGGACAATGACAATCAACTCATGACAAGAAGAATCACTTCACTCAAAAAGGTACATCCACCTTCCAAATTATGAAAAAAACTGCAACAATCATTCAGTCTGGCAGTCTGGACAATAAAAGCAGAATGAATCCGATAGTACGCAGGAATTTGTTCTGGCAGTAAATCTCCAGAAATAAATGCAAAATAAAACAGAACCTTTACCAAACAATGATCCTACCTTTTTTGTAGGCATCAGAGCAACATCTGGTGGGGAGCCTGGGTACTTGAAGTACTCAGCCAGCATACTTATGATGTGATCTGATATGGCAGCAATGCCCTGAAGCTGTACATCAACTTCGATTAGGTAGCCTAGCGTCTCGGCGCCTTCAACTCTTTCCTCCCACGTCTTATCGGGCTTGCACATACGCACAAGCGTCGGCAGAGTCTAACATCATCAGCAAATAACCATTCACAAATATCAAATCAAGATCTTAAATTTGAAATTAATTACATCTCAATTCCAACACCAAGTTTGGCATGCACAGCACTGGTGCAGCACATGCAAGGAAACTGTGACAACCGAACTTTGGCAGATTTACAAGGACAGCAACTAAGGAAAATATATTGTACAATGTACAACTGTACATATATGACTTGTATATATGTAAGTATCAAAGCACTTGTATAGCACCCTTTAAGTAACTCACAAAGCACTGCACTAATTGAGAATGATTAGATGGTCAAGAGTATTTAGTGCATAAAATGGCCGGTTGCACCATATAATTCATTGTATAAAATGACAGGCTGGACCTTGTTTTCATGGTGTAAAATGACAGTCTGCACCTTATATTCATATGTATAACAACAAGTCCACGGCTAAAAAATTATGGGTTGAACTTTATATTCATAGTGTAAAATAACAGGTTGCACCTTATATTCATAGCGCAAAATAACAGGTTCAACCTTATATTCAGGGCATAAAATGACAGGTTGCACGGTATATTCCTAGTCCACAAAAATTCTGCACCTTCTATTCAATGGTGCAAAATGACAAGCTGCACCTTATGATCATTGTGTAAAATAACAGGTTGCTCCTCATGACCCATAATCTAGTACAACTGACTAAAGCAGGATCAGCAATCAGTCACCAATAGTTAACTATGCAGAAACACAACCAGATCTGTATCAAGCAGTTGTTGATTCAAGAAATCCGAAAGCCTAGTCTGACCAGGAAACTGAATATGCTTGGAGAATCACTAACCTTGTGAGAAATGACTGGATTATCCATGTTTAATGCACCAGCACGACATATATACGTCAAACTACAAAAAACATCCAGTACAGTAGCAAATTAATAATCAAAGTAATGTTATTAAACCTATTAATTATAACTATAATTAAGTAAAAATCTTTCACTAACTCTAACTCCTAACACGACCTGATCCAACAGTAGAAGTTGACAGTAGAAACTTGAAAAAATAAAAAATTATACACTTGCTACAATGCAAAGAACTTCTCTCAAAATCAACATCTATAGCACCTTGTCAGGGTGTCTTTACTTCACAGCAGATCAATAATATATATAAGATTAAAAAGGTGAATTGAAATTATAACTCTACACTTCTACAGAAGACTTCTATGGTTTGGTCATGCTGAGAGAAGGTCAGCTGACAGGATCCCATGTAATGCACGACACAGGATTCAAAGGAAAATTAATAACACATACCATTTAGCCGCAGCCATTTGCATTTCAGTTGATTTGTCTCTTTCCTGAAACCGTTCTAGGGTTTCCAGCACAGAAACCTCACTGACGCAACCTAAACAAAGACAATCAAAGAAAATCAAAGACAATCAAACCTGTCAAAGGTGACAAACTGAAATGAAGCAGGTGCTTAATACGAGGCTGACAAAGAAAAAAATAAGGAAAATTACTCATTACATACAGTTAAACGCAAATATAAAGTTCTTCTGAGAAAATGCCTATAAAACACATCTCAGTCACAAAAGTTATGTCATAGTCTTGCACAAAAGTAAACATAATGAATAACTGATGGAAACGGATTCAACCCAGAATTAATCAAGTATGGACAATGATTAAGCGAAGCACTGCATACAGTATCGGCAGTGTACAATAATTCTAATGCATACTACAACAAAACCATGATCTTACTGTTCTACTTTCTGATACTCCACAGCTAAAGATGCAGAACCTAAAGCTTTAACATATACCTTGATTTTTTATTCAACGCAGCTTAAATACCACAAGCATAAAATATTATCACCAAGTAAGACAAAACTGTTCATCACCTACATACATGCTAGAATGGCATCTGATACAGTCAGATTACGGTAGCACAGAGCTGAAAGTGCACGTAAAGCTGCCATCTGTACCTAAAATCCAAACGCATAAATATAACTTTAACACATTAGCCATTAAACTTATTACTAGCAGCCAGTGTACCAGATAATAAATTTAGATTTCTAGGCTAAAATTGCATTTAGACAGCTACATTATAGATCAGCGGTTCTCAACCTTTTTAGTGCGGCGACCCCTTAAAAAGATTTCGATAGTTGTGACGACCCCCCAATTTTTTCCCGAATTACCTCCCCCGTAACAGCATTTTTTGCCATTGTTCAATGTCCATTGTTATAAATTTTCACTTCATAATTCGAAATAATATTGATTTTGGCAACTGTGTGAGTTTTCCTGGCTCTTAATAGCGGTTCTGAGGGCTACCTATTCGGCAGTTGAAGTTTCATGATTATGTCTATTCAGTTTGTGACACTTCATCAACAGTTACTGCCACGTCTTGCTGCTGGAACTCCCCAAACATCCCATCTCAAGTGCGCCTTTTTGGAGTCATCAGCTTTGTTCTTTAAAATGGCCTGCTGGTCATGCTTTCCTGCATAGTTAGGATGTTTAGCACCTGAATGGCGCCTCAGCCTATTTGTTGGGTTTCATTGATTCGACCGACAAAATGTCATTACAAATAAGACGTTGTAGTTTGTCTATTCATGCAGCTATTGAACAATAGACTACTGTGAAAATCGGTCACTAATTCTTCTTTCTTAACACTCTTTTCACCTAGCTGATTCGTTTGGGAATGCCATCTATTTCATAAACCTTACTGTGCTCTTTATGAATGCGCCAAGCAGAGGTAGCCTTATAATTTTATCGGAAAACCTTTTGAATTTCCTCACTGCATTTTAGCAGCATTTTCATTGCCGATGGTCGTGGTTTAGGACTTAAAAAGTATCCCCTCCCATTGTCTAAATTTTTTATTGCCACACTGCAATGGTGGCAATTTTATCTATTAGCCTATCTCAAAAAATTTGTCATAATTTCAGCACTGAAAGACATGGTTAAAAACTTAAATAGATGTACGTTGTTAAGTTTTTAAAATTTGCACACCATTGGTAGCACTTTAGGGCAGCTGTAATCTGAACAAAAGTACTTATGATTTCAGTGCTCACAATTTTTTTGCACAGTGCACACGGTAAATAGGCTATGTAGTCTATTTTAAGCTGTCATCTTAGCACAATTGGTCATTAGCCCTCTGGATAAACGGCGGATAACTCTGTAGACATTTTTAATGATATTTAGGAAATACTTCCGAAATATTGGGGTACTATAAGCAGCTCAGTCCCAACCACAAACTTCGGTGGAAGTCTCCAAAGTCTCCTCCCATAAATAGGCCTGACGATTTCACGATAGCAGACTGCATAGATTCTTTGAGCAAACCGAATATTGTTTTATATTTTAGAAGAATGAAAAAAGAGGACTTTACATTTTAAAGCTAAAAATTGACGAAAAAAATTGAATTAGCTGCCGCAATCTATAGAATTAATTGTAGCAAAAGAACAAGCAAACATTAAATTTTATTTTAAATTTCTATAGCATACTGGATAGCGTTTAAATTGCCTGTTACATTACATATTTTGAAACTTTCTGAAGGGTCCAGGCGACCCCTGGCAAATCGTCAGGCGACCCCCGTGGGGGTCGCGACCCACAGGTTGAGAACCGCTGTTATAGATATAAGAAATTCCGTTTTACCAGCATACTAAGCAATAGTACATAAGATGGGTCAAACCTTGATGGCAGAATTCTGGGGAGAGAGACCAGCCAACTGATCTGAAGTCAGAACAGTAACGTGACACATCATGCCCATTGCCCACGGCCATATCTGGTTTAGATGAGAAGGAAATCGTCCAATTGACGTTTCAGAGTTCAGACTACTTATCTTAAATGACCAAATCAGCCAAATTGCAATCTTCCTTCCTTAGCAACTGAAGTCAAGGCCACCTCCCGAAGAAGTGCTATATAAATTGGTGATTACAATTACAGATTTAAACAAGTTTAGAACTTAAGCTGCACTTGAAAAAACTAAATCGAAACGTATCTACAATACTTTTTTAAACCTTGTGATGATAAAATACACAATACAGACACAGAGAGAGATAGTATTTAAGCTGTGTGTACCAGAAGAAGTTTATCATCAGCAATTTAATAGTTTCAATGACATAACAGAATATCATTCAAATGCAAGACATATCGCACATAATAAAAGTGAATCAGATATATTAAAGAATCGACTCACATTAGTAGGACGTCTGGCTGACACTGGTACTCACCCTGTAGTTATTTGTGGCCATCAGAAAAACAAGAGGAAGAACAACACCTTGATCCGAAAGTATCATCTGATGATCTTGGGTCTGCAGGAAAATACCACAAACTAACTTATTATTTCTACTATTATAATTTTACTTATAAATCATTACCGCTAAATACCATCATTATCATTATTGTTGTTATTACTATAATTAACCTGTCAGTAAAAAACACATGTTAAGCTACTGTATCTACTCTGGTTTGTATTAATCACATTAAATGACGATATCTGTAATTAATGACCATTTGAATTGATTGTTGACTGAAACAAAGACTGATTGACTTATCAGCAAGGTACACCTCCTCATCAGGTAAAAATTGACTCTGAAATGTTTCATCCAAAGATTGAAAGACTTTAAAGCAATTTCTTGATCCCTTCACAGCTCTCAAATTGATGATTAAAATGGCATGGTGGTGGAATTATTAGCCTGCAACACAAAGAACACAAGGGTTCAAGCCCCACCCAAGGCAGCTACAGTGTAGAGACCTAGAGCAAGTCCTTCACTCACAGTTGCTCAGTGCCATCAATATTCTGCAAAATGGTTGTGTGCACCACTGCACCTCTGTATATTCCAAGAAGGGGAATATCAAATACGGCTGCAGTGTATCGTATTGTACATAACAGCTAATAAAACTCAAGAAATTGATGTAAAAGGAGAAGCATGTTATTCACTCTTTAACCAGCCTATTTTGAACCCGGGTGGCCGGTTTTCCGGCCCGTTATCCATAGCGTTACGGGAGCTCCGGGTTCAAAGGGTTAACCATCTTACTTAAACTTAAAGAAATTAATTCACAGACTAATTAATGAGTTTGCAACACTTACAACGCAACAGTGCGCAAAAATAGTGGATATGCATTCCTGCGTGTCGACAGACATCTGTAGAATACTGATGAAATGCTGAACAGTAAACGAATCCTGCAACGAAAAACACGAAACCACTTCTCAAGTACACTGTATTCATTCGTTTCAATCGATATCAAATAGGGTTAACATCGGATTTTTCAGCAAACCGGTTTTCGGCTGCAGAAATCCGATCTGAAACCAGTCTTTGCTGCTTTCTGAATTGGCTCTTTAGAAAATCCCGCTAATCTCCGGCTGGCAGTGTACACAAAGATGGTGGCCGCTTGGATACATCGACGTTTTTGAAGTAAAAAGTGTCTGAGAGGTTCCATAATTCACTCATTTCATTCGCTGACTTTCTTATTCGACATCATAAAATGCTAAAATTTGACGAAATGCATGACAATGTTGCACTTGAAGTGCAGCACATCGATATCAATCATACTTTGGGTCAACGACCTCTTGTATATAGGAGTGCGGATAACATAGCGTCGCATATACTACCTGGTACTTATTTCTTGCAATCATTCTGTTAAGCTAAAAGACAGTACATAAATGAATAATCCATCTCTTATAATTTTTTAAATGATGCTTTTTAATTAATTCAATTATATCGATATGCAAACATTAAAAGCAGATTTTTTTCAGAACTTTTCTTTTCTTTTCCATTAGCATCCCTATTAACAAAGACTGATTGACCTAACCTCAAATTGGAAACCACGTAGAAAAGTGACACTAGTTACAACAAATAGCAAGCAATATAGCTGACATTTTACATATTTCTATACGACAAATTGAAATATGTAATAAAATCGGTACAAATATGATACCTCATAAATAACTTGCGACAAGTCTTTCACACACGATAAAATTGATCGAAGACATCGCAAGCATGCTTCAACGTACGGCAGAGGTGAGTCTGGTGCAACTATACCTATCGCAAACAAAAAAATATAAAATAGTCAACATTAAAAATGCTAATTCATTTACCTACACAAGCCAATTTTAATAGCAGCAAGATTGTTTTCTTCATTGCGGAGCAAAGCGTTCAACATACTACAAGGGATATATACCAGCGTGATGGTGCACATTCTCAGAGAAGAATAAATTTCAATTTCCTTTTTTCACTATTTGGAGATGTGCTTTAACCCCTTTCGTGTGCGGAACGTAATATTACGTTTGCGCCAAACCGGCCGTCATTGTGGGGAACGTAATATTACGTTTTCATTAGCCTTTGACTTCCACCCACTGTGAGGGCCGTAATATTACGTTCTAACATCGTTTTTGCGTTTTGATTCGGTAGATGACAGCAGTGGTTAGTAAAATTTCGACAAACAACAGCAGCTGTTGGTGTATTTACTCTTCAACATCGTCGGACACGCTTCCGAATTTTGTTGTGGATTTCGGGCGAATATCTATTCATATTACTGTTTTATTATACAACAATCTGACTTTTTTAGTGACAGTTATGTCTAATACGGAGACTTTGAATAAAAAAGAAAGCTCAGCGCCGCTGAACTAGCTGCTGCTTTGCAACATATTACAAATTCTGACGAGGAAGATCTTATAGATTCTGATGATGACGAAAGTTCCGAAGATGAGTTAGAAGGTGACGATGAAGACAGTGACAACACTGTTGATTACGATGTGGGTGTGGATGATGACGAACAAGATCACGACTGAATAACTGGACGGACACTAATTCGGGCGAGATAAAGGTGCTTCTGGCACTAATTCTCTATCAAGGTATAGTCCAGAAACCGGAAAGTGCAATGCATTGGAGTACCAAACCTGGGAGAAATAATTCCACAATGACGGCGGGTTTAGAAAAATTTAATTCCACACGAAAGGGGTTAAAGGTGGTCCAACATTTTTAAAGTTCATACATAAATTGCCCCTTTCCACAAAATGCATACCCACAAGCTCATATACAAATCTGTATCTTACAGTATCCCTACATACAATGCCCTACAGAGATATGTATGTTTCTCCATTAACCTTTTGGCATAACTGAGACCACAGCGAATTTGAAAACTGGAGTCAAAATCTTCTTGCCTTTGTCAAAATTCAAAGCCTCACCTTTTAGAAGAATTGGAATAGTCTTTGCATCAACAAGCTCTTGCACTACAGTTACTGGACCTTTGGCAAGGCTGCCAAGAACAATGGCCGCTTCGATTTTTGTTTCAACTGGCAATAGATCATTCTCCATGAAGCTCAACAGTCTGAAGTTAAAAGAACACCCAATTCCAGCTCAAATTTACCATGAAATATTATCAGAAGAAATAACCTAATAAATCAACAAACTGCACATGTATGCCAAAACATGCCAGATATTATCAACAGCAACATGCTATTGACAGACTGAATACAAGCACATGGCACAAGTTGCTGATATTGATAAGATCTATGTGAATTCTCTGTAGTTTTGTACACAAATAACAATATTTTAATTCAGAGGACAACTATCGGACATTTCATAATCTATGTCATCAAGTGACAGACATAAAACAACTGCACTGCATGATTAGAGCAATCTGACGATACCTTGGTACAATCATCATCTTCATAACAGCTTTCTTCTGCCGGTTGCTTCCAATGACCCGGTTTCTTACATTTCTAACACACACAAATTATGACAGAAAATTAGCAAAATTAGAATTGGCTGGTAAAGGGTAGAGGTGCTCTAGGTCCCAAATGCTTGTATTCCCATCACACAAAGCCATGATTTTTCTGTGGTTGGTCCGGTGGTATGGAATGCCCCTCCCTATTGACCTGCACCCGTTCCCTAAATCACTCTCCGATTCATTCCATAAGCATTTGAAACTGTTCTTTTGGCCGTGCTGGAGTCAGGAGCACCTCTAAGTAGTTTCCATAAAGAGGTGCTATATAAATACTTCAACGTAAAGGGCTAATCAAAAGTTGCATCCAAAAACAGCAAAGTTGACCAATGGTTATAGGATGAAATTAAATGAACCAATGCCACTGAGCTGCAGTTGAAATTGCATTTTATTTGCCAAAATCAATGTTCAAAAGACACCAACTAGTAACATGCATACAGCCATATATACAAACGTCAGCACATATGACTCGCTCTCCCCTTTATTAATATTCTTTATATACACGTTTCTCTGACTATCTTTACTCTATTCTCTTGCTCTGTCAAATTCAGCAATCGCTCTTTAACACGTCAACAAAGAGAGCGTACTAAAAGTCACTGAAAAAGCAACGCAGCCTATCATCATCAAGTGTTAATATACGTTCTGACAATTCTTTTGTGGAATAAACTCTTGAGACTCTCCATCAGTTCGCTAATTCTCACATCATTTAGAAATCTGAATTCTCTTTTGCTTGCTCTCTCACTGGGCTCTAGATCCTCGAACATCGGATGTACACCTTTGCATTCAATATCATTTCCCACTTAGCAACTCACTGTCTCCTGCAGCCTAATATTCAGCTTACGATCTGGCACTAGCATTGGCCCAACAACTGTGCCCTGCATGTTCAACTAATTATTACAACATAGTGAATAAGTGGCACTACATCACGCACTTTTTCATTATGGCATATTACATTTTCCTAACTTATAAAATCTGCAGACAGCTCTGTGCTACAAGACTGTCTGGTTAAACTAAATAAGTTTAAGCAGCCAGATCGAAATAAGTCAATTCACCTGAGTTGAGAAAGCAAAGATTCTGGGTCACTATCTTCAGGAAAACATGGAGGAATTATATCGTACTCCATCATGGTAGACATGCTAAAAAAGCATAAGAACTTATATGGAATATAATTGAATACTTTCATACTGCCTTCGGCAAAGCTGCAGTATTGGGGACCGTGAGTTCTGTGAGAGTCAGGTTAAGTGGCGTAATGGCCGGTTAAGAACAGGTTAGGTGTTGTGAGGTTCGGTTAGGGTTAGTGTCATCAGCAGATACTATGCTTTGGTCCCGATACTGCAATAATGCATAATGTCTTCTACAAGCACTGTAATAATTTCTCAAAGTATTTATTATTAATGCATTCTTTTGTGTTGGTTACAGCAATAATTTTCACTTTAGTCTGAGGTCGGTAAAAAGTCTAGAATGGCTCGGTTGCACATAAACAGTATGGCCATCACAGATATAGGCAGAATAGAGCGGTGTCACCTACAGCGATCGACAGCCCAATGTTTCCCAGCCCTGTGACCTACCTCGATCGATAGTCCAATGTTTACGCAAAAGTTAGTAAGTCGGTCATTGATCAGAAAAAATATTTTGTTTATTGAACAATCCGCGGTTGACAGACCGGTTACAGTGTACAGTTATGCAATTGAAACAATTCACAAAAATGCAGATAACAGAAGACATAAATCTTAACTACGCCTACTAGCAGAACAGACAGCCACGGCGCTAGTAGCAACCTACAAAGCATGTCCGCCCAACGGGGGCTCGAACTCTTTACCTCGCGCTCTCTAAGCCAGCGTGTTATCCATTGCGCTACAGCCCCTCCGAATATTGCCAGAATATATTCCGAGGGCAAATTTATTCTGAAGCAAATCCCTGGGGAGTAGGCCTATCTGTGTCAGTATTGTCTCCAGGGGGTAACCTTGTCACGCAAAACCAGCACTGTCCATAGGTAGATTTTGCTGCATTCTTTAGCTTATTTAAGCGTATTAATATCTCTGAAAATATACCTTTTCATGGTATTTTGACAGCTAGCTGATTTACTTACTTTCGTGGAAACATTGGGCGGCATAACTCCGAACGGCGGTCCCAAATTAAAATTGCTGTTTTTCCATGCTATTTTCATACTGCGCACACCCCCGTTGCTGCGCACAGCCTATTTCTGTAGATATATTTGCTCAAACTTGGGCTAATTATCCAACTGGTCCAGCGGTTGAGAATTGGAAGCTGGATGAAAGTCTTTACAGGTGAAATAGAGGTTGGATTGATGGAAAAACGCAAAAGAAATGGAATCTGGATGACGGTTCTTTTAGAGGTGAAATAGAAGCTGGGTTAGCGAAAATAACGCATGAGAAATAAAAGCTGGATAAAGGTGTTTCTAGTTCTGAAATAGAGGCTGGATTGATGAAATACGCTTAAGTAATGGAAGCTGGATGAAGGTATATTTATATATGAAATAGAAGCTGGATTGACGAAAATAACGAGCGAGAAATAGAAGGTAATTTTAGATCTGAAGTAGGCTAGAAGCTGGATGCATGTTGAAATACATGAATGAAAATCATCAATACAGCTTAAGCTAGAAAACCATTTTATTTTTTCCATAAATCCAGCTTCTATTTCATCAACACGTTGGACATATCTATAACGGAGTTTATCAGCATGATGCTTTATAGTGGCGCTTTAGCCACAAGTCGGATGTTTTCGGAAAGTACCTCAAGTTGTTGTGTGACAATTACAACATATGACGATATAGACTATATATATATTAATTTGGGACCGCCGTTCGGAGTTATGCCCATTGGGCTATCGATCGCCGTAGGCAAGAGGGCCTGTGAAAACATTGGGCTATCTATCGCCGTAAGTGAGACCGCTCTATTCTGCCCTTATCTGTGACGACCATATTGTTTACTTGCTACCGAGCCGTTCTAGTCTTCTAGACCTCTACCCTGAGGTCAACTCACTGCTGCAACACTATATTTCCACACCATTGTGGGCGTTCTTGTAACTAGAGTTGTTATTTGGCCACTAACTAGAATATTTATTAAATTTATTATTTAACTCTAGATCTTGCGCTACCGTCTTCGCCCAATCGTTTTTTGCATATTAATTACCACAAGTGAAATGCGCAATCGTCAAGGTCTAAAATTACTCTGAATGCTGAAAATGAATTAGTGTTAGTTTAACAGCAATGCAAAACACCCCAAAACACAAATAACGCTACCGAGAGTCTAACACAAAACAGTGATTATGTAGAAATTGAAAGGGGTGTCCAAGCCGAGTGTAGTGTCGACACCCTATTTCCCCCTTCTCATTCACAGAATTCACAGAAAATCAAATTCCTATACACAATTTCGTATGCTCCTCTTTTGACGAACTTTCCATCAGCAAAACGTATTTTGTATTTGTATTTGTCTCACCTGTTTTTGATTCTTGTTTCTTTTTCTACGTCTGTACACATACACATGAATAGAAAATAGGGAGTTCTTGTTGTACACCATAAGTCTCAAATTGTGCGTTTTATTGGCTCTGCCGGTATCAGACGTGGCTCTTCTAAAACTCGGTGTTCGCGGCTTTCTGCATAGAAGGAGTTGGTCAGAGCCGTATATTTGCTAAATATACGGCTCTGGAATTGGCTATCCTGTGATGAAATCAGCAGATTTTAGATCATCAGGAGAGGACGCTGCTTCAATTTTTATTCTGTATCAACAACATCTTTTATAGCAATAATAAATCTCAGTCTCAGACGAACATGTGCCAAAATTGTGCATCCGAAATCCGACCATCTCACAGCCACGCTTGTTGAACACATTAAAATAATGCAATCGCCCACAAACTTCACCTGCAGTAGCAAAACGCGAGAAGACTCAGAAGAGTATAACAATGAAGATGCTGATAATGGTTCTGCTTCTGGTTTTGGGTCGTGAGTGCTTAAATGACGGCCTGTGCGGCTGTGCCCCAGATAGGCCTACATAGGCTACTCGGCAGAGGAAATTCTGGCAGGACAACGACCAGGGAAATGGCTTTGTTTTAACCAAAGCATGGAGATTGTCCTGCTGTAGAGCCGCCACTGCTTCTGGGTCCATAAAGTGGGGAGTGTACAATTAAGTCATGCAATCGCTCGGAACCCCGACACTTCGCCTATCGTTATACCGCGTTGACTAAGAAAAATTGAGGTGACGGTTTCTGACTTGTGAATCAACCGAATTTAATTTTTCAATAAACCGAATTTCTTTTGCTCTTTAAACTTCCGAGGTCTGTGGGACGGTCCGCAATAGTAGCGCTAAATAAGTGTGTTTACTACGATGGCTGTCGTCCGTTGATCATATTCGACTGCCTTCGGTCATTAACTTGTGGCACTAATTTCAACGGGAGTTTTTCCAAACTAGAATATAATTATTTCATAATCTTTGCAAAACGCACGAAGCGCTTGTGGTAGATAAGGAATCATGGGACGCCAGATATTAGGTGTAATGGATGCAGACGACTTGGTGTATACAGTTATTTTGATTCTTTCGCTACCTTTAGGTCATTTCGTGAAGACCACGAGTGACTCCTCGAAGAAACAAATCATCTGCTGCCTTTCTGGATGTGCCATAGTAGCTGTTGTTTGCCGATTGGATGGTCTTCACTCTCTGCTGACGGCTATTGTCAACTGCGCTATTGTTAGACTTCTTAGTCCAAAGTAAGTGTTGTCCATCGACTCGGAGAACTCTGCGAGAGCAAAATCCAATTAGAGTAGCGCAAACATAGTTAAGTGAATGGGGCACCGAAACGCGGAGAGGGTAGATTCCTAGACGATGACAGCGGTAGAATTTGAAATTCAGAGCCCTTGCTAAGTTTGGTACACTAAAGCTGTTGACAGGAAAGAAAACTAAAGGGTCTAAGGAAGCACGACCATCTACTCAAGCAGCTAACTGTTAAAATAGATTTTTTATGCAGTTAGTTTCCTGTTTTTTTAGATATACACAAGTAGACGACGGTCAACATGCCTGACTGACTACTGCTTTGCCCCTTTATGTAATCATTGTACCACAGACCTTACTATGTGCCCTCTAGCGTTTAATATTGACACCATCTCTAGCAGATTTTGTCCAGCTGGAATAGCCACAATTTTAAGGATGTAGTGTAGTTTTTGTTATGTGATACTGTGACGCCTATAGAGTTGTCAAATCTGCGATGCAACAGCATTTCAGAATGGCACAGATATGGGTTGGCAGAGTTATTCGATCTATAGTTGTGGGGGGCTTGGAACAATACTGTAATTTTCCTTTAAGGTGACTACTCAGACCCCAGCAAGGCTAAAAAGGACAGTTTTGAGATGTGCATGGTAAGAGTCAGAATGGACCCTGGGAGATGAGCGCAGCGCCAAATGGATCCCATTCCAAAGCAAAGTTTCAACCACCAAGGAGGCATGATAGCTTGGTAGTTCTGCGGGAAAATGGACGTTGTGCACACCCTGCTCAGGTGAGTGAATAGAGCGTTGACCCGGAGCACTAGGGATAAGGGAGAAGATGTCAAGAAGATAGACTGGAGCAAGGTACAACAAGGACCGCCAGGCCAAAGCGATGATTTGGTACAAGATCCGTTGCTGGAGGAATAACCAGTGGAGCACATCCACCATGTAACCAGAGACATGGCGTTTGGGATGCGTCCGCAAGGGTATGCGCCAGAACACAGCACCCAATCCAGGCAACTAACCGCCCAATTGGGAGGCTGACATATTGTGAGCAGCAGTAATCTAATCGGGCAGTGATGAAGAAGTGGATGAGTATAGGAGTGGCGTCTCAAGTGAGCGGTCAATCAACAGTGTGGAACTGGTGTAACTGGTAGTATGAACTGGTGTAACTGGTAGTATAAATCATGGCAGAGGCTGTGAATATTGGGAGCAAAGGTCTGCTCTTGATCCAGCGTAACTACAAGGTCACGTGCCTCAAATTTAAAGAACAGATGGGGAACTCGGAAGTAATTGAAGCTAAGTCCAGCTGTGCAAACTTCTGCGAAGTGCCCAGTCACATATATTGGGTTTTGGTGAATTAAACCAGAGGCGGTTAGTCCTGGCTTCTAGGGTGTCCATCTCATCCAGGCTCATTTCCCATTTTTCATTTATGGTAGAAAGTTGGCAGGTAATTTTGAGTATTATGCTGCAATCAATATTGCAGCAGATATAAAGAATAATGGATTTAGTTTAATTCTAGGAACAGCAGAAAAACCTTGAGTAAATTATATATTTATCTTAGGAAAAAATTTGAATAACTGATTTTATGCATCTTATGAGCTAGTTATGCGTCACTGTTAAAGTTAATTTTGACAAAGTTAACATTAATTTTGTAGTGCTCAACCAATTTGAAGATTTGGTTTTTCGCTATATAAATTGCTGATTATTACTACTAATAGTAAGTAATGCTACAGTTATAGCAATCGAATTCAGTTTTGCTAATCATATTACCCTGGTTATTTGACTGAAATTTTGCTTTTACGTATCTTTCAGAATTTGCCACGTTGTGAGCTTTGTGTGGTGTTTTGGTTACATTCTCTTCTTTCGTACGACGTCTTATTTTGGCCTGCCTCAGGTTGTACCACATGCAAATGCTGTACAACTGCTGTTAACGTTAAAGGTAAATATTTGACCTGTTTTTGTTAAAATTATCAGTTTAGTCATTATACTATGCTGTTTATTGCATAAGTACCGGTAAGTTAAGTATGGTGTTATGTGGTGCATCTTAGTGTAGGCCAGAAGATTGTCTTCTTTTGCGATGTCATAATGCTCAACAAGAATAGTGAAGTCCAAAAGCAGTCTTGCTTGTTCATTGTAGTTAGTAATGCACATGTGTATGAGTGATTACAGTACTATTGTTTTGGTATTTAAAGTTAATAAATTAAAAAAATTCCTTGCAGATTTCAGGTTACACTGCCTATATCCAGCCTTTGTTTGTGTGGCTATGGTGATTGGTGCCTAAATTCGAAATGTATGAACAAAATTAAAATTTTTGTATGACTAATTAATGCCGACCATTTATATGTTGAAATCATTTGACAATTTAGCAACAAGCATGTGCTAAAAGTTTCTGGGAAAACAATGCAGGTTGTCTTAACTTCTTTGTCTTTCTTTGCCCCTTTTCTGCAAGCGTTTGAAAACAATTCGCTTTGATTTTGTGGTTTGGTGTCAGGTCGGGAGCGCCTCTGAGGAGTTCTCTTGAAGGGGCGCTATATAAATGTACGATTACAATTACAATTTAAAAAAGTCTTTAAAGCGTTTAGTGTTGTTTACTGTGATGTAGATAATTACACCTTTGTAGTTAAGTGCTACTGTTTTAATTGATCCAGATGGTTGGATTGGCGTTTGAAGTTCATGATTCTTGGAAGAACAAGGTACAACTGGAGCAGACTGCTGCGAAAGATTCAGGAGATATCCGACTTCAGAACAAGTACCAGAACATCAGCCCCACGTTCGCTGACATGTTCCTCTACAGCTTCTGCTATATTGGTCTTCTGACTGGTGAGCAATGAGAATTAATTCATGCATTCATTCCGAACTTATATAGTGCCCCTCCAAGACACTTACACAGAGGTGCTCCCAGCCCAACTCGAGTCCATGAATCAGTGTTTGCCCAGTAGTTGAGGCTCAAGCATGACTGATCATAGGATTTCTTTTATACACCACATTTGACATTTGAGTCATTTTGTTTTGAAAGCATACAACTTAATCTGATTTGTGTGTCCTGCATCAGATTTCTGTTACGAAAGACTAAACCAAAATCTGTCTGCAACGTTCAGCTGATGGTGACTTTGTAGTCAAGGAAATGGACTGAACTTATATCGGGACATGTAATATTATATGAACGGCTACTTCACATTATTATATGAACGGCTACTTCACATTACATTAACAGAGCTGTGTGCAAATTCAAACAGTGGAACAGGTTTTCTTTTACAGGACCATATTATAAATTTAGAACATACTATGATATGATACACAACAGAGACTCCAAAGATGTTGAAACTCTGTCGGTGATGCAAGAAAGATTAAAGTGGCTGCCATTGATTGTGGCTGGATTTCTGATTGCTTCCAACTACTTTAGCATTCAGGTAAAATAACTTAATTGTAGATACACTTATATTGCTGCTTAATAGGCCACACTTGTACTGTAGTGGTAATAGTGAAGAGACGTCACTTGTGCTTTGCAACAGGGCAGTGCAGAGGTCAGAACTGTTAAAGCTGAGCTAACCCCTTCTGAGACACATGTAAATCATTTATCTTAAATGGTAGTCACAGTGAATTTATGCTGATTTTGGAACTCTATGGCAAAGCTGGACAGTGGACACCTTAATAAAGTCCTTCATGCTGGTTAATTGTGTTTTTAATAGTTGCTGCAGCTGCCATGAATATGCTTCAGATGTAGTATTGGCTATGAGACTGTGTGAGTTTACTATTTTGACAGACCTGTTTAGTTGAATTTTTCTAGTATTTGCTGAAGTTATTTGTTTAATATTTGTTTAAAATAACTAATACCATCTGTGTAGAGAACGTAAAGTAAAGGGCCCAACACTGAACCATGTGGCACACCAAAAGTGGCTGGGACCCAACCTGACCTAGAGGTACCCAATACCACACAATTAATGCGCCCAGATAGAAAAGAGCGAAGCCATTCTAAAGGAGCATCAGCTAGGCCAAAGGAAATAGAAAGACATTGGAGCAGGATAGAGTGATCAACTGCATTAGAAGTGGCACTGACATCAAACAGAGCTAAAAGAGTGACCTCACCATGGTCTATTGCATCATACAAATCACACAATAGGCGAATCAGAAGAGTTTCAGTACAATGATTTTTTTCATGTAATACTGAGTTTCAACATTAGACTTGTGCTGGTCCATTACAGTATGTGAAGTCCGATGAATTCTACGAAGACTGTGGTCTGCTGTATCGTCTCTTCTACATGATGCCAATGTTTGCCATCTTCCGCATGCGACTCTACATTGCATGGCTCCTGTCAGAGTGCATCTGCATATCAGCGACCCTTGGCGCTTACCCTGTCACCAGTCAGTCAAAGTGCGGCCATGGCCCTAAGGACTACAGTGCACTGGAGAATAGGTGAGCAGAAAGTTGATTAGTGATGGTATGTCTCTCAGGGCTAAATATTTTACTACCCTGGAACAGGTAGAGGGAGCATACAGCTTCAAGACCTGCGTCTAAGATTATTGTTAATAAATGAACAGACTGAATAGCTTGTTTGCTTGCTTGCTTGCTTGCTTGCATCTCAGTCCCTACAAGACTTCCTTTTTACCTGTTTTTGCTGTACACCGACTGTGAACCTTTGGTGTCATCTACAAATGACTTACCATGCTCTAAAGATCAGCACTCATTATGTATCTCTCTAAACCAGAATCTTTGGAGCTATGACTAAGCCAGCATCTGTAGACTATGTAGTGTCATGGCTAATGAGGGGCGGTGTTGTATGGATATATTTGGTGCTTTGAAGTCGGAAGGTTGCGATTTCGAATATACCTCATGCTGCCGCGTAGGGACACTGAGCATGTTCTTCATTCACATTTGCTCATGCGCTTCGGCGTGAAACTTTGATTCAGTGTCCGTGCTGTAGTCGGGAGCGCCTCTGAGTAGTAATCTTGAAGAGGCACTATAACAAATGCTCGTACCTACATGATGTCATTTGCAGACAACTATATTTAGCTGGTTCTCTGTCTGCGGACAATTTGTGATCCGTGAATCTTTTAGTTTTCCTGGTTTCATCTACGAGTTTAGAACCAAGCACAAATTTTCATGTGTGTGCGTTTTAAAATCAGTTTTTTTTAATGCTGATCATGCCTTCGTATAATTATGTTGTAATATGCTGATCATTCGTATGTGTGTTCACTGTGTTGTCTGGTGACAGAGATAAGAAGTCATCATCACCAGTGAAGTATGACTTTGAAACCATTCACAACATCGATATCTATGGGTGTGAGTTAGCACCTACAGTCAGAGCCGGAATGAGATCATGGAATATGTCCGTCCAGTACTGGCTGGCAGCCAATGTCTACCGACGCACGTCAGAGTATTCAGGACCAGTCAGGTGAAACTGTTGGTGATTAGTCTAACTTGTCAGATTAAGAGTTGGGTATTCAAAGCTGAGTAGCTTCATCAAAGGTTTTATAATGTACCAAAGATCTTATGTTGTGTACCAAAACTTTGATCATTGCTGACTCTTCTACTGTGGGTGGTGAATGCTCGTACAAACAATTATTGTCTTCTGTAATGAATGTCGTTCTGCTCAGACCTGGTGTAGTAGGGATGCAGCATCTTCTGCATTTACAACGGACTGTTTGGGGCCATACATACATGTAGGAAAAATCAATGGTAATTTGTCCATATAAAGTTGTCTGTGCAAGGCCATTACAGAGTAGCATTTCTCAATCATATACCTTCATTTTTTGTTAGCCATAGAAACTCCTTTTCATTACTCTTTATTGTGCGATCGGTTTTCTACAATAAACCATTGATTTATTGATTGATTGTTTATGGCTGGATATGATTTTTGTGTGACTGTATTACATTCATTTAGATGATCTAATCTCTTGCATAAGCAGTCATCTTTGTATCTCCACTTTTAGGAAATTCGTGAGCGACGCCCACTCACAATGAAGCGGATAAAACTACTATAATGTTCTTATGCAAAACTACATGTAATAAATGAATTTTGTTAAAACGAACCGAAAGACAAATGTTTTCTTGTTTCTTCGTTTGTGCCTTAGGGTGGCCATAACCATGATGGTCAGTGCTTTCTGGCACGGTGTTCATCCAGGCTATTATCTCAGTTTCCTTACGATTCCTCTGAATCTGATTGCTGAGGATGCAATGATCTCTGGATTTCGAAATGGGGCGACGTCTCGTCGGCAGGCTCGGTTTGACTGGTTCTGTTGGTTCTTCAAGATGCGCTGCTTCGAGTACATGAGCATGGGATTTCTGCTGCTCAGCCTACACGACACTCTACGATACTGGCAGAGCATCTACTTCCTCTGGCACATCGTCATTGTCATCTTCATTGTTCTTGGTTCCTTCTTACAGATGAAACAGAAGAAGACGAGAGAAGGTGCTGATCACAAAGGCTCCGAAAAGAGCCAGTAGTTTATATAATTGTCTGAATATGTTGACAGTTTACCCCAGAGGAAGAATGTTTGATTGTTATTATTTATTATGTAGAGCTTATTATTATTTGTGATGTGCTCAGCCTTCTGCGATGGCATAGATGTTTGATAATTATTTCATGCTGGCTTTTGATGGCACATGGCCTAGAAATAGGCCTCATAAAGATACAGGTAGGAAGTTGTGTGAAATTTAGAAAATGCTGTGTGAGATGATAGGTTGTGAAATTTTTTCCACGGTTTCAGATAACTTGAAAATTTATAATTCAGCATATTTTGTATAGATGCTGTCTTTCAGAGCAGGTGATGAGAATGATTGTTATTTTGCTGTGAATATGTTTTTTTTAAAAGATATGCTTTCTACATCATGGGAAAATAAGTTTGCAAAGTTTTCCTGCTCTGTAAAATTGATTTTGGAACTAGCTTAGAAACTTAGCACTGTTGGTATTTTTAGGACTTGAGCTTGTTGCACCGCCAGGCATGTCAATATGGAATGAGTCCCATCCTGTTTTTGACTGACTGCAGCACAATTGGTTATACACCACTTTTTTGTTGCAATGCAATGACTGTCTTCATGCTTAATTAATTCAATGTAATAATAATAATTATAGTAATAATAATTATAGTAATAACAATGTTATTCAGGGTCAAGTAACTTGGCTTGCTCTCCTCAATATGAGTGCAGCACAGGACGGGGGTGTTCTAGTTCCTCCTTTCCATATAGTCACTATTCAGAGTGCTGACCAGAAGCTTTACTGTGATCGACCCCTTATTCTGAAATGTTCAGGCTTCCTTACAACCCACATTGTCTGAGCTCCTTACATTTGGGCGCGCTCTTCGTCAGATGTTGAAGACTGTTGTATTCGATTGTAGTCTTGTATTGTCAGGTTGATAGCTCTTCTGGTAGCTTTTCTAGAAGATTGTAAATATGCGCTTATTGTCAAATTGCAAATAACAGCAACAATGGTAAAATTTGCTGTAAAATGTATTGACACAATACTGGCAATAGGTTGAGACAACCAGCTGTTGCATGAAGATATTGTTTTATTATATGATGCAGTCCAATTTGTGTTTTGAGAGAGTGAATCCCAGAGTTGTGCAGTTAGTTACAGTAACAATTATATTTTTGAAAGGCTAGTTAGAAACGTCCAGAAAATTCTGAATGACTTTTATGTGGAGCAAGTAGGAAAAATCATCCATCCACGGAAACTGAGTTGAAGAATTTGAGAATGTCACTAATGGTTGTGATTTTCAAGTTGGTTTCTTTTGTTGAATTACACCAGTGTACAGTAAAGTACAATATTGTTGTTCTTAAACCGTTGTTAGGTGTCATACTTCACTAAAATCCAGCAGTTTTAGTCACGTTTACAGTGGGTCACTTAGTTCATTCAGGATAAAAGTGTCTTGGGCGTTTCCTGTATCACATCAAAGTACAAAGTGCTGTCAGGTAGTGAACCAAAGAAGACATCTCAATTAATGCTATTTTCCACTGAGCTTTCGTTTCTCTATGGGATTTCTTTAAGAACCTTTGATTGGTCAAGTTGATTGAACCTAAGGCGCTGGCATATGATATCTTATCTTTTTATGTGACTAACTGGCTATATCTAAAACACTTAAGACTGTGAGACCCAATTTTTCCTAATATAGACAAAAACAAAAACACAAGTTTGAAAATTTCTGCTTCTGGCATTCTTTTATTCAATTAAGTAGTTCTGTTTCTGTTAAGTGTTTGTCTTAGTGTCACACTGTAGAGCACTTGGAAATCAAGTTCAGTGTTGAGCTGTTGAGCTGTTTGAAATATTGTACTACCATACTACACATTGCAGTGTGTGAGGGTCAAGTTTCTGAAAATAATTAGACATTTGATTAAAACTTCTGTGGTGGCTGCTAGGTGCTAAAGGTAAGCTGCTGTAAGCATTATACTCTGGCTTACTTTTAAAGTCAACGTGTTGTTGACATGTTGTTATTAAGGCAATTTTTTTGGTTGTGTGTCAGGCAGTAGAAATTCTGAAATTGCTGTTCATGATTATTTAAAGTTGTTTTTTAATCCTTGCAGTTCATTTTGAAACACATTGATAAACATCGGTCATTAGTTAATTTTTTTTAAAAACGTGTCCGTTAATGGTGTTGGTTAAGCTCTTGTGTACTTGAGTAGATAGAGTAACTAAGTAGAAAAGTCTGATCTCTTAGGTCTGTTGTACCTGTTACATGTACATCTATTGTATATGGCACCTCTGTACACTTTCTATCCTATGGATTTATTCATAGTCATGTTTTACATGCTCTACATTCCAGTTGCAGTATTGTTTTGTATAAATTTTAGACGATGTCATCTTTTCATGATTCTGCCTCACTTTGTCAAATACAACACATCCTCACACAGTAGCACTTTGACAATGAGCTGTGTTATTTCTCCACCACGCTTGATTACACTTCCATCTTTAGAGTAAAAGAACACATATACATTATACAGCGTGGCTAACATAAAATCATCGAGGGACATGGTTGAAGAAGCAGACTGCATGTAAAAAAGGATAGTGCTGAATGCTGAAAGTCAGTATTTAGTTCTATAATATTGCTAAGTGTATATGGCCATGCCTGTTAGCAAATAATGTTGAGTTAATGGCATTAGGAAGTGCCAATGTTCTTATGATCAGTTGGTTCTTCTGTTGAATGATTGCTGCTTAATTGTATGTAGCTGTTACAATTTCTTAACTGCTACAGTCGTGCAGATAATTTACTTGCAAGCAATATATAAACTGTTTCATAAAGAGGTTGTAGAAAGTTTTAACAATTGCTTTCACACAATCTGGACAAAACATTAAATACATCGAAAATGTATCAAATTTTGTTACTCGAAATTATCCGTGAGTTGGCTTTGTTTAAAATGCCTTTTCTGGTTACTGTCTTTTATATCAACACCTTTCAGTATTTGCTTTTAAGTCACACCAGTCGTTGACGCTTCAATACAGAAATGCATTGAAAGCTAATCCATCTTCTTGTTAACCTTTTAATAATATAATATAATATTCCTTTTAATGATTCAATCTGACACACCGCAGAATGATTACAGGTACAGGTTATACGAAATACGGCCCACTGTAGCACGACACGCAGGTCGGCTTTACAGCGGTGGGTTCGGTAACTTAACTAATGGCCTAAGTAATGGATCACTTCTGGTTGGCCAAGCCAGAAGTGGGAGGGGCTATCTTTATTTTTAGCAGATCCCGAGTCAAACAACACAACAGCAGCTAACAGAAATTTTAATAAATTAATGCCCTGAGCGAGGCTTGAACCTGGGTCGCGCGGATGACTCTCAGTTTAACGGCCAGCGTTCTCCACTGAGCTACGGGACCCCCCAAGTGGCATTGTTCACTGAATGTGTTAGAAGAAAGAATCACCTGGACTCTATGTCATTTTTTATATTTCTATTTTTCACTTAAAATGCAGTATGAGTATTTAGAAATATAAGAATTGGTCAGCACTGCGAAAACTCAACATTTTTAAGAGAAAACTTTATGCAATTAATGTTTCAAAGAATAGCACAAATATTTATAATATATTTATACATATATATATGTATGCAGTTGGGGGTTGTCCATAATTATACCCCGCATTCGATCGAGTCGTGGGCTACGATCGACTTGGCTCGCGTGACGATTGACTCGATCGACTTGGCTCGGCCAATGATCGACCTCGGCTTCTCGGCCTAGTTTTTGTCTCTTGCTCACCTCTGCAGTTATATGATCTCAAGATGAAATTGAACGATAGTAGATCTGTGTCATAATCTGTGTGACGTAACAATAAGCCTAATTTCGTATTCTCAGTGAATTTATAGTAGATTTGCACTGTAATCGTAGTGACATCACAATTATAGGCCTCGTTTTAGATTCTGTAAATGAACTTAAATAATTATTGCGGTAGATCTGTGTAATGATCGAAGTGACGTCACAATAGGCCTAGTTTAAACGGTACTCTCAAAATGTACTTCTATAGCAGTAGATCTGTATCATAATCGAAGTTAGTCACAATAGGCCTGGTTTATTCTCAAAATAAACTCCTTTGATAGTAGGTCTGCATCATGATCAAAGTGACATCACAATGGGCCTAGTTTCATATTATCAAACTGAGCGTATAATAATAGATTTGTATCATAATCAGAGCGATGTTGCGTTTAAACAGCCCCTGTTTTGTATTATCAAAATGAAATAACATGACAGCAGATCTGTATCATAATCGAAATGACGCCATAATAGACCTAATTTCGTTTTCTCGGTGAACTTATTTAATAGTATAATTGTATCATAATTGAAGTGACGTCATAAAAGGCCCCGTTTTATATTGGCAAAATGAACCTAATATACTGGTAGATCTGTATACTAATCGAAGTGACGTCACAATAGACCTTATTTGTATTCTCAAAATGCACTTCTATAATAGGCCTATAATATAGAACATTTGTATCATAATCGAAGTGACGTCACAATATGTTTATATTCTCAAAATGCACTTCTATAATAGGCCTATATAGTACATTTGTATCATAATCGAAGTGACGTCACAATAGACCTTGTTTATATTCTCAAAATGCACTTCTATAATAGTACGTTTGTATCATAATCGAAGTGATGTCACAATATGCCTTGTTTATATTCTCAAAATGCTTTTCTATAATAGTACATTTTGTATCATAATCGAAGTGACGTCACAATATGCCTTGTTTATATTCTCAAAATACTTTTCTATAATAGCACATTTTGTATCATAATCGAAGTACCGGTAACGTCACAATAGGCCTTTTTATATTCTCAAAATGCACTTCTATAATAGTACGTTTTTGTATCATAATCGGAGTGACGTTACAATAACTTGTCAATAAGCATGCATAGGCCTAGTTTTTATTCTCAAAATTAATGAAATTATATAATAGTAAATCTCTATACTAATCGAAGTGACGTCACAATAGGCATAATTTCGTTTTCTCAGTGAACTTATTTAATTGTAGAATTGTATCACAATCGAAGTGACGTCATAAAAGGTCACGTTTTATATTCTCAAAATTAACATCTACATGCATGTATACATGCCTATAATTATAATAGTAGATTTGTATCATGGTCATTCAGGAGCGGATCCAAGGGGGCAATCCGACCATGCCCTACTCCATTCAGAGATTTGCATAGGACGTGGTCCCTCCCCCATCACTGGGCCATATCAGGTTTCAAGGAGCTGTAAATCAACGCAACGGGAATATGAAGGTGTGAGAGAAAGTAGCAAATGACTGAAAAGTCATCAGATTTTAAATAACCGGAGTTGCCACGGGTTTTTAGAAGTTTTTTGGGCGAAAGACAAAAAATATTTTTTCACCCCACCCCTCCAAAATTTCTGTATCCTCCCCTGTACTCGTTCAACTCGAATCGAAAACGTACGTCTATATTCAATTTTCACAGTTCCACTAAAACGAAATGGCCAGCTGCCAAAAGCTTCATTGGCTGCACTTGTGTGCAAAAACTGAATTGGGCTACGTTATTATATTATGTAGGTCACTTTGAGACTTCAATAAATAGTAGGCCTAAGTAAAATATTTCTAAGTCGAGTCGAGTCGACGAAACAACGATCGACTCGACTTGGCAAGACTCACGATCGACTCGACTTGGAAGTCGATCGAGTCGACGATTTTTCGATCGATTCGACTTGGCCAAGTTATGATCGACTCGATCGATCGACTCGATCGACTGCGGTGTAGGCCTATATAAAAGGAGCGCCGCCACTGTGTAGTGTATACGCAGAGTGATCAGCAGCATCAGCTGATGACTCGATCCGCGTATACTTTTTTCTCCGGCTCTATCGGGGGGGGGGGGGGCAATCCGGTTACGTGTACGTGTCCCCGCCTCATTAGCCTACTCAATGTTTTTATGTTACGGAATGCGTGGTTGACGGTGACAGGAAGCTGTGATTTTCTACAGTATGAGCTTATGGTCCGATACAAGATCAGCATCGCTCAACGGAATTTCATGCCGAAGGCCCGAAGCACACGAGCAATTGCGAGCGAAGGACTTGCCCAGGGTCCCTAGACTCCCTAAGCGGCGGCTTGAGGTGGATCGAACCTGGAACCCTACGGCTCCAAGGCACCAAAGTGACCAAACTCACCACTACACCACCGTGCCCCACAATTGCATACGTATATGGACGGCCCTTGCTTGTTCTCTTGCTTGTTCTCTTGCTTCTTCCCTTGGTTGTTCTCTTGCTTGTTCGTTCGCAACACAATGTCAGAAGAAACAATTCTACACAAGCCCTTTATTCGTTGTGTTGTTCGACTGTCGCATACGATCTGCAACTATGCACTTTTGCAACAACGATGTAGTCATGAAACAATGTCAACGATGTAGTCATGAAGCAACAACGATGTAGTCATGAAGAAACAACGATGTAGTCATGAAGCAACAACGATATGTAGTCATGAAACAACAACGAGGTAGTCGTGAAGAAACAACGATGTAGTCATGAAACAACAACGAGGTAGTCGTGAAGAAACAACGATGTAGTCATGAAGCAACAACGAGGTAGTCATGAAGCAACAACGAGGTAGTCATGAAGCAACAACGATGTAGTCATGAAGCAACAACGATACAGTCATGAAGCAACAACGATGTAGTCATGAAGTAACAACGATGTAGACACATAGCAACAACGATGTATAGACACAAAGCAACAACGATGTAGTCATGAAGCAACAACGAGGTAGTCGTGAAGAAACAACGATCGATGTAGTCATGAAGCAGCAACGATGCAGTCATGAAGCAACAACGATGTAGTCATTAAGCAACAACGATGTAGTCATAAAGTAACAACGATTTAGTCATAAAGTAACAACAATGTAGACACATAGCAACAAAGATGTATAGACACAAAGCAACAACGATGTAGTCATGAAGCAACAACGAGGTAGTCATAAAGTAACAACGATTTAGTCATAAAGTAACAACAATTTAGTCATAAAGTAACAACGATGTAGTCATGAAGCAACAACGATGTAGTCATGAAGCAACAGCGAGGTAGTCGTGAAGCAACAACGATGTAGTCATGAAACAACAACGAGGTAGTCGTGAAAAAACAACGATCGATGTAGTCATGAAGCAACAACGATGTAGTCATGAAGCAACAACGATGTAGTCATGAAGCAACAACGATGTAGTCATGAAGCAACAACGAGGTAGTAATGAAGCAACAACGATGTAGTCATGAAGCAACAACGAGGTAGTCATGAAGCAACAACGAGGTAGTCATGAAGCAACAACGATGTAGTCATGAAGCAACAACAAGGTAGTAATGAAGCAACAACGATGTAGTCATGAAGCAACAACGAGGTAGTCGTGAAGAAACAACAATCGATGTAGTCATGAAGCAACAACGATGTAGTCATGAAGCAGCAACGATGCAGTCATGAAGCAACAACGATGTAGTCATGAAGCAACAACGATGTAGTCATGAAGAAACAACGATGTAGTCATAAAGTAACAACGATGTAGACACAAAGCAACAACGATGTAGTCATGAAGCAGCAACGATGTAGTCATAAAGTAACAACGATTTAGTCATAAAGTAACAACGATTTAGTCATAAAGTAACAACGATTTAGTCATAAAGTAACAACGATGTAGTCATGAAGCAACAACGAGGTAGTCGTGAAGAAACAACGATCGATGTAGTCATGAAGCAACAACGATGTAGTCATGAAGCAACAACGATGTAGTCATGAAGCAACAACGATGTAGTCATGAAGCAACAACGAGGTAGTAATGAAGCAACAACGATGTAGTCATGAAGCAACAACGAGGTAGTCATGAAGCAACAACGAGGTAGTCATGAAGCAACAACGATGTAGTCATGAAGCAACAACGAGGTAGTAATGAAGCAACAACGATGTAGTCATGAAGCAGCAACGAGGTAGTCGTGAAGAAACAACGATCGATGTAGTCATGAAGCAACAACGATGTAGTCATGAAGCAACAGCGATGTAGACACAAAGCAACAACGATGTAGTCATGAAGCAACAACGATGTAGTCATGAAGAAACAACGATGTAGTCATGAAGAAGCAACGATGTAGTCATGAAGCAATAACGAAATAGGCACAAAGCAACAACGATGTAGTCATGAAACAACAACTATGAAGCTACTCAAAGATACTCCTGGACTATTTGTCAACATTTCAACTGATAATTATGACACACAACTTCAACTATTATCTTCGACAAAGACCTCTGTACTCGGACTCTACGAACCTTCCTCCGCCCCCTTTCTTTCTTGTTTATAATCCCCAAATCTGTTTCTTCCACAACTCTATTCAAGCACAACTAAAAATGTTTTAGAAGCCTAAGACCCACCTAGCAGTTGACAATTAAATTAAAACCTCAATCACTTAATGAATTTCTGGAAACTCAGACGTCAACACTTTTATTTTAAAATTAGCGCGCGAGACACGCAAGCAGATCGAGGTTCTCTAGCTGTTGGTTATAAACGAACACGAAACCTAAGCTTATAGAGACACGTGCGTACGTCGTAACGAAAGTAGACATTTTGTGGTGAACCTCTGGCTGATGGTTGGCCATGAATCTGGTTGGTCCGTCTGTCCGTGACATCCGTCTGTCTGTCTGTCTGTCTGTCGGTCTCTCTCTGTCTGTCGGTTTCTCTGTCTCTGGAGGTCACTTATTTGTACCCATTGCCGCCAAACGGTTAGTGTCTGGAACTGAGGATGATGATGATGATGATGATGATGATGATGATGATGATGATGATGATGATGATGATGATGATGATGATGATGATGATGATGATCATGATGATTATGTGGCGATGATGAATATTTGCATGTTCACTGAACCTGACGACCGCATTTGGGCCTGCCAGATAGGCCTGCCTGATACACAGTCATACACAGGTTATACGTAATCTTACATTTCAATCTGAATAGAAAGTTAAGTGCACATTATAGCTTTTGGTGATCGTGGCCATGGTCAAAAACATCATCAAGAAGAATTCAACATAGGCTAACTTCCATTTCCAACAATCGTGACAGTCATTGCGGAATTTGAAAAGCATATTAGTCTAAATTCTAAAGGAACTTGTCATGATCTTAAACCGGCAAGTCTATAGTTAATTTTAAACCGAGTCAGAAGATTCTCTGTTGAGCAGTTACAGATCCGAGACGAATGCTGGGTCTTGTATGCCTGATTCGTCGTCAACTTCGGATAGCTGCAGGTCCATTAGCCTTCGGTAGCTTTTCATAGTTCGCACCTTCCTGCAAAGTGTAGCATACTATTTTAATTGACAATAGACCCTCGTCAGTGCACATTTTATTAGGTAGGGCCTATAGGCCTACCTCATAACCTAGACCCTATTTCGACTGACAAATACAGGGACAAATAGGCCTAGTTTTGGGATTTGTCCCATAATATTTTGGGTGGTTTGTCCCAGGTAGGCTAACACTCTAATTTCTACAGTGGTGTGCAGTAGCGGCGCTAGGGGGGCGGCTAGGGGGCTAAACCCCCCTTAAAAAGGCCATCCATTTTTTCCTATGTAAAAATAAAAGATTTGCACGATTAACCCCTTTAGCCCCCCACCTGAATAGCCGTAAAGTTACGCACGAGGTTTGACAGACAGTTTGGCGTAGGCCTATATGATAAAGGACCCTTTTCGAAGATTTCGATCAAATGACTAAAAAAAGGTCGTCAAAAATTTAGACGGCTGAAATGGAAACATTTTCTTCGGATTTTGGCCGATGACCAAAAAAAGAAAGAAAAAAGGTCGTCAGAAATTTTGGCGACTAAAAACGGAAAATTTTCCCCACAAACCCTGCCCCCCCCAAAAAACTGAAATCCTGGCGCCGCCACTGGTGGTGTGCATCAGTATTCAGTCTTTCATTGCTAATTATTTGTTACGTTTCCTCAATTTACAATGCGTTAATTCTAGGTTATAGTGGTTGTATAGCCTATATAATTAGCATTGTAGATCAGCTTCATGAGATGGTCGACTTTCAATTCTACAATTGCTATGGTAGGCCTACGGTAAAATGAACCTGCTATATATATATATATATATATGTATATATATATATATATATATGTATATATATATATATATGATTCTACAACGAAGGCTTACGACCGTAAAATGTTCGTTATTTCTTGTCAACGCATTGGACTATGCGCAGGCTAAACAACTTCGACCTTCGACGCACAACCCCAGTAGGCCTACCAGGTAACATTATAAATGACCGGTAGGCCTAATTGTGCGTCAAAGTTAGATGCGGTGTCGTAAGATAATAATTATATCGTCTTCACTGTCGCAGCAAGTTGCACGCCACAAATGTATTGACCACTTGACCACTTCCTCCTTTAGTAGAGGACATGATGATAGAGGACTACTAGACTAGTCAGTAGCTCGGCCTCATTGACTTCAATATTATAGTTGTCCTAGTTGTCTCCTGCTGGAACCGTCTTCCGCATAAACTGCGTCTTGAGCTTCTCAACCTCTCTCTCCCTCTGTTTAGGAAGCGCCTGAAGACTATTATACTATTCGTTAGCTATAGCGCCTTAGTGGCAGTGCTAATTAACTTTGGGTCGGGAGCGCTACCGCTACTGAATCTGTGAGCGGTGCTATACAAATGTTCAATTACAATTACAATTGTCCTGATGCGGTTCTAAGAATGGGTACCGGTAGCTGTTAATTTCCTGCAGGCTGTGGAGCAATGTTAAACGCGAGCTTTCTACACCAAATGTTCTAGAACTGGAACATCGAGGACCATAACAGTTTACTGTCCTTAAGCAGCTGTAGGTCTACAATTATGTTTATTCAATGTGCTGCGTTACATAATGCAAGACCACACCTTAAGTTCGACAGCTTCTTAGAAAGAAGTCGAGAGCATTGACCGATCTAACACTGAATTTATGTCGACCCGGCGAAGGTTGTTAAGTGATTTTATTAGTTCAAGTTAACAGTGTCATAAAAGCAGTAGGCCTACAAATTAAGCACTTCAGACTTCAATCTCCTTCACTCGAATGTTCGAAGCACTTACTTTTAGAAGGCGTTCTCAGAAAGCAAACAACTCGTCTTCCGTTTTAGTCACCTGTCGGCAAAATTTCAGCTATTGTGTGTGGAATTCCCCTCTTTGTGATGACACAGTTTGAAAAATATTCTGCATTATTCTGTCTCGAGACAAGCACATGCAGCTATAGGTGCCCCAGACACCCTAATCAATTGCTTTCGACCGACACTGTTGCATGCATTACTGTACAGTAGT
Source organism: Lumbricus terrestris (assembly GCA_949752735.1). Taxonomy (NCBI): domain Eukaryota; kingdom Metazoa; phylum Annelida; class Clitellata; order Crassiclitellata; family Lumbricidae; genus Lumbricus; species Lumbricus terrestris. Next base: position 17,506,104 of record OX457039.1, on the reverse strand, counting down.
CCTATGTAATTATGTAGCTGCTTGTGTGTAGTCCTACTTCTATGCATGAACGCCCGTAGACGGGAGCAATGGGAGCATTTGCAAGACCGTGATGTACATAGGACCTACATGTGGGCCTACGCCAGACCTTCGATTTGACCCAGGGAGTGAGCGCCGTGGGTGACGCGATCCGATGCTTTCCGCACCCTCGTTACTCTCCCGTCCCAACAATTTAAAACTTTGCCCCCTTACAATAATTCCGGCGGGCCCCATGCATCTATGCAGCCTATGCACGTATGTATGTTTGTATGTATGCATGGCATCTTAGGATCTCTTTATGGGTGTCGAGTAGGCTTAGGTTGCATCGGATGGTCCAGGGTGGGTCTTGCCTTTTCAACCTATATGCTATATCTGAAAATATTCAGTTTTCAGGTTCCTAATTATAATTAAAACGACCAATGCAATAGATTAGGTAAACAAATTGCTTACCGTCGGAAACACATTGCTTACCGTCGGAAACACATTGCTTACCGTCGGAAACACATTGCTTACCGTCGGAAACACATTGCTTACCGTCGGAAACACATTGCTTACAGTCGGAAACACATTAATTGCTTACCGTCGGAAACACATTGCTTACCGTCGGAAACACATTGCTTACCGTCGGAAACACATTGCTTACCGTCGGAAACACATTGCTTACCGTCGGAAACACATTGATTACCGTCGGAAACACATTACTTACCGTCGGAAACACATTGCTTACCGTCGGGAACACACTGCTTACCGTCGGAAACACATTGCTTACCGTCGGAAACACATTGCTTACCGTCGGATGAGGATGACCGCCAAAGCCGATAAGCCAACCAGAAGGACAACTGTAACGATCACAATGGCGATTATTGAACCGGGTGCCATCGAATGCTCTTCAGTGTCAACACTGATGGTAGTAGGCCTACTGCTGTTGCTGAGCTGTTCCGATGTTTCTTCTGTTGTGTAATAATTGGCAGCGATCGATGATGCAACGGTTGTTGTATCATGAACGGATGACGCAGATATGGAGACAGTAGTTGGTGAAGAAGTATCTGACTGGGATGAAGATTCTGTGCTTCTTGACGAAGATGATGACGATGTCATCGTAATAGTAGACTCACTTGTAGATGATGACGATGTCGCCGTAGTAGACTCACTTGTAGATGATGACGATGTCGTCAAAGTAGACTCCCTTGTAGTGGATGATACAGAAGGCACCGTACCTGCTTCCGATGGACTAGTCACCACGACTGCAGTCGTGGATTCCGCATCTGCTGAGAACTCATGGTTTGCTGCCGTTGTATCATTGTCTAGCGGCGAACTGCTGTGTATTACAGTTTCCGTTGTTATACGAACGGTGATTTTCTCTGCAGCTGACGTCGTAGAGACATTCGCATTTGTCGTCGTTGACTCAGGTGAATGATTTGATGAACTTTTCGTCGTCGTCCGTTCTGTCGTTTCTGATGAACCCCGAAAAAGTAAAAAAAACAGCCTATCAATAAATGTCGTCTGTCTTTTAAAATGCCAGTCTTTATTGTGTTGCTTTTTAAAGAATAAAGTTATTAACGTCAACATCCTACATCATGTTCAACAAGCGGAAGCTGCGGGAAAATTCGCAGAGTTTTTCGCTGTGGACGTTTTAATTTGACATAATACTACCATGTAACCCTACTGTAGTCGCAGCTATAAGCTTAGGCTACCTCAGAATTGCAGCTACTTTCTAATTCTGTTGGGACTATTTAAAATTCAGCTATGTCTCTGAGCAATTGCTCTTTCTTCTTTAAACCTTTACAATTTTCAGTTCTCTGCACGAACCAAACTTAGGCCTACGTGTAGAAACAATATGTGAGCAAAAACTGAGCATGCACAGGGAAATAAATTGACCATTGCTCAGGAGGAATGTACGTAGGCCTGCGTAGGATGAATGTAGGCCTACGTAGGCACATGGGTCTCTATACTTAGACCACTTATGTGGTTTTCAGCGAAAAGTAGGCCTATGGGTCTGCATGACAACTAAGTAGGCTGTATTTTATAAAGCTCATGAATGCAATTAATTACTATAGAAGAAGATCTAAATACAACAAATGTTATAAGTTATAACTGCAAATTTAACTTTGAACTGAGTAGCCTAGTTAGAAACCTGGCCGGCCATTGTTTACTGTTTACAGTAGGCCTATTCGTTGTTTAAAACTACAGTAGGCTACTTGAAAGTGATCTGTGCAAAGAAAATTTAGCGTGTGACAAATTAATGCAATCTATGTTTACAGATAACCACGGCAAACGTGCATATGCTTTGAAGACCGATGCATTGAAATTAGTGCTGGAAATAGAATGAATAACATCAAACACGCTTACCTTGCGTATTGCCTGCGTAAGCAACCGTTACGCACAGTAGAACGCATAGTGAAATAGAAGGCGGGCCACAGCGCATTGCTCTTGTTTTCAACAAAAACGTATGCGACTATAAATATCACTTTGAGACCGTGTATTTGCAAACGACCGACTTGCAGGTCCATTAACAGAAGCATACGCTGATGGATATCTAGGCCTAGTCCTATGTTGTTTAAAACCTGGCAAAAATTTATACAGGTCTATGCCAGTTGCGTTTCAATACCGAGACCAGTATGTGTCTTTAGAATATATATAGGCCTATCCGCAGATCGTATGTAGACTATACGGTAGGTCTATGATAATCTCAGGATAGCTAAACAAGTAGGCTATCTTTTCAAATGAAGCTATATATCGACATTGCGGTCCTTCAGTGCGCATTAAACCCGTGGCCAAGTTGGCCAAGCTGGTTAGCCAAGTTTGCATATGCACATAGGCTTAGGCCTAGTAGGCCTATAAAGCGAAATTGCAAGCTATTGTTGCAGCAGATTACAATGTCCTAGAGGCCGACTGGCTACTTAAATGTGCGCAATGCTAATCTATCGAGGGGCCTCTTGTGTTTAACAGTAGGCCTATAGGTCGCCTAAAAGGGCAGTAAGATTAAAACTATAGAGCCGATATAATTTGCGCCGACTATAATATTAACGTATGCATAGGCCTAAACAGGACCACGTTGTTCCTGTTGACATGTCAAACCTGAAACGTATGCAAATAAGACGTAAAAGGCCTACATGTGGAGAACGCGTTGCGTCTCTTGTCAGCTCAGTGATGGGCGTATTAGGCCTACCGTGTTTCAAGATAATTCGGTCGAAATGCACGCGTTTGAGTGTTCCGCGAAAGTTCACACTTTAGGTTAATCTAGTGTCCTTTGGCTCGCCTCGCAAGCAAGTTTTTAGATTATTCATTGACATCTTCCGTGAAATAAGTTTCCTAGTTAGACTTCGTCCAGTTTTTAAAATTCATTTATTTTAGTGGCTTTAGTGTGTATTTAGGCAAGGTGAGATTGCTGCCCATGCAGGGTTATAGGGTGAAACAATTTTCATAGCGCACCCCAACACCACCTAAATTGCTAACTTACACCACAGCTATTTTTCTACAATTCTAATTCTGCATTTAGTCCCGTATAGCCTACGTTGCCGGTACGTAATAAGGCCATTGTGAGAATTGTGGAAAAATAAATTGGACTGTATGGACTATGCTCCACTTGGAAATGGGGTGTGGAAAACAGACTTCACTATAGGGTTCTAAGAAAGACTGGGGGCTGAAACCTCTCAATCGTCCCGACAATTCTCGCCATGCATGGGGCTATTGGCTAAGTCTTTATAAGTGCCTGTGACACGAAACGGAGTATCCCCCCCTGAAAGCTATCCGGGGGGATGAATTAATCTATCCCCCCGGATGGAATTAGCCGGTCTATACTATCCGGGGGATAAACCATTCTATCCCTTTTTTTAAAAATGCGCATAATAAAAAAAATTATGCTGTAATCAAAATTTAAAGTGACTCTAATTGTTTTAAGTGTTCTAAGCAATGCTCAGATAAAAGCAACTCGAATTCATTTAGTGACTGTGAGTGTTCTTAAGTGTTTTAAATGTTTTAAGTGCTCTAAAAACAGGGCAAAACAAATTATCCAGTAGGAATAAACATACCTGTTAGTGTCATTGTTCAAAACAAAGCAGATGAAAATTAATTTGCGCAAAAAATACACGCGAAAGCGGTTTTTTCGACTTTTTAAATTTGGGGGGGATACAATTAATACGGGGGAATACTCTATTTCGTGGCACCTGCTCACGTTCGTCGTATCGCCGCGTATATATTATGACCACCTCAATGCAAGGCCTACCTCACGAATAGGTTAGGTCTACCGGTAGGCTTCCTTAATTGAGGGCGACACAACCATATAGCCTATAGCCTAGCTGTCGTTTCTTTTCGATATTATGTGTCCGACAATTCCTGTCCCATTGTTCAGCACTTGTAGCATAATATATAATGTATTCTTCGCGAACTAAGTTCTATTTTTATTTAAGGGCCCTTTCGGGGTGAGAATTTGGGGGTTGGATGTGGGGTTCGACCCCCCAGTCTTTCTTAGGACGCCATAGCAAACTCCTCATTGAACACCGCAAATCCACACAAATCAGCGCCTGACATCTTCTTGCGTAGGCCTACACTGTAACCGGTTGCGGTCTGTCAACCGGATTGTTTCAATAAAGAAATGTTAAGAAAATATTAATAGGCTAAGTGCCAGTAATAAACCATTAAACCTTGTTAATGGTTATTTATCTGTTTAGGCAGAATGACAGCAGAGATGTCTATGTAGCTATTAATAGATTATGATTTCGACGTAATATGGAATACGTCATGATCGTCGTCATCGTTTAACTTTAAAAGAGATTGGCCACTTGTTATTATTATCATAGGCTATGTTGATAATTTATTTCCGTGTTTTATTAGTTTAGCATTATAGTAGGCTATTGTTGGAATTTATATTCTTCAAATTTTGTTCAAGTTTAAAGGTAAATTATATAGATTACAATTATGCAAATAATGTAATAACCACGAAGCATCAGTATTAGGCAACTCTATAGCGTTTCCAGGGCCGCCCGAGAGAGAACATGGGGGTCAGATGCCCGACGACTTTTAGGACTCGGGCTATTGTATATGTACAAAGTTTATGATTTATACCTTTTCAAATATAATATTACGGAGACATTAGTACAATCATGTTTTCACTTCGGTAAACTTATAGTATCCGGGACCGATCGAATGACGACACTAACCTTAAGTCCTTAACCGACCCTCACGACGCCTAACCTGACCCTAACCGACCTTCACGACCCTAAGCCTGAACCTAACCGACACGTAGGTCCCGGATACTATAATTATGCCTTAACTTCAAACTAATAACTGAATAAAGTCATGTTATAGCTATAATTATCGGTCTATATAGGCCTACAAATATAAAAGCTGTACATGTCTGCACCTGTATAATTTCAGTTGCAAGTCTAAGAAGTTCTCACAAAGCTTTAAGATGGTTTAAGGACCCTTGACTCTCTGCCTATAGGGAGTTTTTAGGAACCCATATTTTCTCTCGTTAGCCCGAGTTTTACTATTTGCATGCAAAGGTAAATATTACCTACGCTGCCATTTCTCAGCATTTTATACAGTGGCGGCGCCAGGATTTCAGTTTCGGGGGGGCTGAGCCCCGCGGCGAAAATTTTCCATTTTCGCCGCCAAAATTTCTGACGACCTTTTTTTTTTTTTTTTTAGTCGTCAGCCGAAAATCGTGGATATTTTAATGTAAAAAAATTCGGATGGCCTTTTTTTAGGGGGGCTGAACCTCTAGTAGGGGGACTTAGCCCCCCGCCCCCCCTAGCGCCGCCACTGATTTTATAGACTTCCAAGTAGATAAAAATAGATAAAAAATACAAATGCGTATACCTTTAATATAGCTCTCTAAGTACTTAAAATTTGGTCAGTTTCAATTAAACGAATCTGTGCGAATGAGGCCTTGGTATAGACTATTATCCATGCCACTATACATTGGGTGGATACAGATTTGACGAGGGCTTTTGACAACAGAGGCCGTTGCCCTCAAAAAATTTGTTTGGACGTAATACAGTTCTGTACGTTGGTTTCAGCGCTCATAAGATAAAGAGGGGTAAGATGCACACTATCAGCACTGTTTGATCAATAATGAAAATAGACTATTTGCCAACTTTTTACATGTTTTAAACATGTTTTTGTGTGCTATTATGAAAATATTGTTAACCAGCAGTATTAAGTTTATTGTTTAAAGCGTCATATCGTTCTGATCATTTAAATGGTGTGTGTGTGCGTACAGATGCAGTACGCATATTCAAAGAGGAGATCGGAGTTCGGCCGAGCCTGTTACTTCGCTGAAAGACCGACGGAGGTCTTGGTAGATATTGAACCGGATCAGGATCTCCATAGTCAGTACGTCCGGGTTAATCCATACAACCGCGCGTCAGAGACCCTTGTTTCATTGTCTGAACACGAGGTAAGCTTATGTTCAGTTTTGTTCATGCAATGATTTAATGTGCCCGTGAGTTCGAAATATTCACAATTTCGAGAAAGAATATAAAGCTTGTGTTTATAATTATTGACATCCATGTTTCTAAGTGTTGATAATTATTGCATGAAAACGACTTGTGTCAAAACCACTTGCATCTATCAATAATTCGCCAACATTAACTTTTACAATAATTATCACAGGTGCTTTTTTAGGAGAAAAATGATTTTTTTTAAAATTTGAATACCTATTGTAGCTGCATTTAGTGCTTGAATAGTCATGCGCATATATTTACTTTTTAAAAATAGATGTTGTATACATAAAATGTATGTTGCATATAAATATATGTATTCATATATACAACATCTATTTTTCAAAGTAGGCCTACTATATAGTGATAAAAAAAAGTGCGACATCAAGTCCTACTTCAAAAGGTTTGTAAAGAAGCTGACGAATGTTAGACGGCTAAACATGCAGAGTTAAATCGTGTAATAGTGTGTGTCCAATGCCACGAACGTGTCTTACACGATCGAAATTCAGCAGATGACCAAACTATCGCGGTTATGATCGCGCGCGGTTTTAATCTGCGCGGTTGTGTGGACGCGGGTTTGTGCGCCAGTTTTGCGCCAGTTTTGACCGGATATACCGTAATCGATGAAAAGTCAAACATCTTAACAATGCGAGCTTTTACTGTTATTTAACCCCATGCACGCAGGCCGGTACGGAATATATTGAAATGAAAGACAACGGAATAAATCACGAAGAAGGAGGATGGCCGAAAGACATCAACGCAAATGAAATTGACCACACGAACAGGTATCGGAAGAAGCTGGAAAAAGAGGAATCATACGCCGCACAGATGCCGAGCCTTTGCAAGGTATGGGCCTTTATCATTGAATCGTAGGAACAATTAATAGGTAACCGCGGTAGCGAGCGAGTGTACTGCTCTACTACTATTCAGTGGCGGTGCAGGGGGAGCTTGGGGGCTAACCCCCCTCCTATAAAAGGCTTAGCCCCTAAAAAAAGGTCCATGCGTTTTTTTTACCATGTCAAAGTGAAATATTCCCACAATTAGCCCGCCAAATATGAAACAATGAAACACGTTCCCGAGATTTCAGTCAAATGTCTAAAAAAGGTCATCAGAAATTTTGGCCCCAAAACTGAACTCCTGGCGCCGCCACTGCTACTATTATGCACTAACCTATAACTGCATGAGTACGCCTACTATATGGTCCTCATAATCGGGCCGCGCATCTTCTCTTTGCATCTCTGTCTATCATGCTGTCACTAATCACTATATAATATGGCCAACAACGGCTTCCCGTGCATGGTCTTTTAGTTGGTTTCGTAGTTTCACTAATTCATGATATGACAGACACGCAGACTAGTTTTCTTCTTTCACTTCGGACTTGGATTTAAACTCTCTTTGGCATTAAGGAGGTCTAGGTCAGTCATCACTAGGATCCTCTCTTCATGCACTTGTCTCTGTCTTCAGCGTCTTCCTTCTTCAGTTTGACCAGCTTTAGGTCTTCGCTTCCTCCCATCTCTTTTTCTGTCGTCCCAATGTCGACCGTATACGGCCTATACTTCCGGTTACATGATTCTTTAAGACACAACTATCATTCTCTTTAAGTT
>OX457039.1:17418039-17493039 GCA_949752735.1 Lumbricus terrestris | reverse complement strand
GAAGTGGCTTTTTCGACTCCTCTTCATTTGGGGGGGGGGGGTACGATTAATACGGGGGATTTCGTGACACCTGCACCCGAGGAGAAGGGGCAGAGGGACAAATGCTCTGGGGTATACCCCGCAGTCGATCGAGTCGTGGGCTACGATCGACTTGGCTCGTGCGACGATCGACTCGATCGACTTCGTCGACTCGCCGACCTTTCTACGACTCGATCGACTTGGCTCGGCCGACGATCGACTCGATCGACTTCGTCGACTCGCCGACCTTTCTACGACTCGATCGACTTGGCTCGGCCGACGATCGACCGATCGACTTCGCGTCGACTTGACCTAATTTTGTCTCTTGCTCACCATCTGCAGTTACATGATCTTAAAATGAAATTAAGCGATAGTAGATCTGTGTCATAAATCTGTGTGACGTAACAATATGCCTAATTTCGTATTCTCAGTGAATTTATAGATTTGCACTGTAATCGTAGTGACGTCACAATAGGCCTCGTTTTAGATTATGTAAATGAAACTCAATAATTATAACGGTAGATCTGTGCAACAATTGAAGTTAGTCACAATAGGCCTAGTTTATACTCTCAAAATGTTCTTCTATGACAACAGATCATCGAGGTTAGCCACAATAGGACTATTTCATTCTCAAAATGAACTTCTTTAATAGTAGGTCTGTATCATGATCTAGGTGACGTCACAATGGGCCTAGTTTTATATTCTAAAACTGAACGTATAATAGTAGATTTGTATAATAATCAGAGCGATGTTGCATTTAAACAGCCCAGTTTTGTATTATGAAAATAAAATAATATGACAGCAGATCTGCATCATAATCGAAATGACGCCACAATTATAGACCTAATTTCGTTTTTTCCAGTGAACTTATTTAACAGTAGAATTGTATTATAATAGAAGTGACGAGACTGACGTCATAAAAGGCCCCGTGTTATATTCGCAAAACGAACATAATATACTGTTAGATCTGCATAATAATCGAAGTGACGTCACAATAGACGTTGTTTATATGCTCAATATGCACTTCTATAATAGTACATTTGTCTCATAATCGACGTGACGTCACACTATACCTTGTTTATATTCTCAAAATGCACTTTCATAATAGGTCTGGTACATTTGTATCATAATCAATGTGACTTCACAATTGGCGCTGTTTTTTAAATTCTTTATGTGAACTTAATTATAATATAATAGCAAAATTGCATCATAATCAGAGTGACGTAAAAAATAGGCATAGGCCTAGTTCTGTATTCTCAGCATTAATGAAATAATATGACGGCAGATCTATGTCCTGATCGAAGTGACGTCACAATAGGCCTAATTTCGTTTTCTCAGTGAACTTATTTAATTGTAGAATTGTATCATAATCGAAGTGACGTCATAAAAGGTCTCCTTTTATATTCTCAAAATTAACATCTACATGACTTGCATATACAGGCATATAATAGTAGATCTGAATCATGCTCATTCAGGAGCGGATCCAAGGAAGGGGCCAATCCGGCCATGCCCCCCCCCCCCCATTCAGAGATTCGCATATGACGTGGTCCCTTTCTCCATCAGGTTTAAAAAATAAGCTGTAAATCAACGCAACGGGAACAGGAAGGTGAGAGGGAAAGTAGGCCTAGCACTGACTAAAAAAGTCATCAGATTTTAAAAAACCAAAGTCGTCACGGGTTTTTATAAGTTTTTTAGGTGAAAGACTAAAAAAAGATTCTTTCGGCGGAAGACCAAGGAAAATTTCTGTCGGTTCAAGACCACAAATTTTGGCCACCCTTCCAAATGTTTTTTAGTCGCTCCTGTTACCCTTTATTCGTTCAACTCAAATCGAAAACGCACGCCTATTATTATAGTCAACTTTCACAGTTCCGTGCACTAACACGAAATCGACAGCTGCCAAAAGGTTCGTTAGCTGAACCTGTGTGCAAAAACTGTATAGGTCACTTTGAGACTTAAAGAAATAGTAGGCTAAGTAAAATATTTCTAAGTCGGGTCGAAACCCGATGAAACAACGATCGACTCGACTTAGCAAGACTCACGATCGACTCGACTTGCAAGTCGACGATTTTTCGATCGACTCGACTTGGCAAGACTCACGATCGACTCGACTTGCAAGTCGATCGAGTCGACGATTTTTCGATCGACTCGACTTGGCAAGACTCACGATCGACTCGACTTTCAAGTCGATCGAGTCGACGATTTTTCGATCGACTCGACTTGGCCGAGTTATGATCGACTCGATCGATCAACTCGATCGACTGCGGGGTATACTCTGGGGCCCGACTATTTTTAGGGACTCAGGCTGGATAATTTTAGGCCTGTATGCAAAGTTGATATGTAGGCCTATGCATTCACTGCAATCAGTTTGAACTTGAAAAAGTAGCCGCTGTAAACGGCGCTGTTATTAAAATCGCAAAACTCTCTTAGACTTCTGCAGCTCTCACGTCCAGAAAAGACAGTAATAGGCCCAATTAAAACTTTCTGTTAGTTGCGATTGCCATCACTTACCGTACTTTTGGCGTCAAAATACACTGCAGATACGAATTGAATCAAGTTCGTTTTTCCGCGTATGTAGGTGATGTGGTGGGATTTAAGGAATATGAAGGAACCAGAGGATCAGATGTACATGGACCCAACTAAGAAGGAAGACGTCACTCGCGCCCAGGGAGGCACCTGCCTCGAATACGATCCTACTATGGTAACCAAAGATCTATAGAAATAGTTTAATGCTGCATGCAGTTGCAAATGATGGCGTTTGTTCAGCAAAGTTAAATACATCTAAAGTCGTGAAATAGTTCTTCTCCCATCGAGTAGTTGCTTTAATTCTTTCACCCCAGAACTCCACATCTGAGGATTTTTATGGATGTGTGTAAAACAAGTGTGTCACCTTTAGCATTTAACTGGGCTTACATCCTATGCCTGGCTTCATTGGTACAGGGATAATTTCTCAGTATTTCCGAATTGAATTAGAAGCAGTAACCAATCTAGGAACATCATGGCGATTCCAGGTTCTTCTGTAGGCCTATATAGGACCTAATACTGGAATATTTCTATCATAATTATTAGTTACTTATCATTAAAATTCTTGTTTTCCAATCTTAACTGTATAGCGCTGTTTTAGTCAAATTGTTGTTATTAGCGTCTTGGCTTATAATACAGATTACTGCAATTATGACTTTATACCCACTATAATTATATACTTTTCGCTGTCACTTATTTATGTATTTTCGTGTTTTTTATACTTCGCAGCCTTCAAAGTTTTTGGTTGGGAGTGAAGCTGGAAATATATTTTCGTGCAGTCGTAGGTCTAAGACTATGGGGGAGAAGATAGTGAGTGTCTTTCCGGCTCACCTCGGCCCCATATACGCATTGCAGCGAAATCCTTTCTATCCGAAGAACTTCTTAACCGTCGGAGACTGGTCCGCAAAGGTAATTAGTATATAGTTTCTTTCAGTAGATTTAAAAGAGAAGTTTTGAAAGTCACGATGTTCAGTTTCAGGAAACAAGTGCCTTTGAACTTCAAGGAAGCAGTTGTTCAGTGTGTTTCCAACGGTTTACTATCAAAACCGCGCGCACATGTAGCAGAACCGCGCATTTCAAACCGCGCAGATCATATACCCGCGCTTCTGTTGAAGTTCGATATTGGCAGTTGAACGTATTTCCATCAATACAACTTGCATTGGAGCAATAATAATTTTTTCATCAGTCCAACTTCTATTTAAATAACAATTATTTGTCTCAATCCAGCATAGTCAAGAATATTGTCAACGGACCCACTCCTATAGCGCTGTTTTCGTCAAATTTAGCGCCTATTAAGTCAAGAATATTGTCAACGGACCCACTCCTATAGCGCTGTTTTTTCGTCAAATTTAGCGCCTATTTAGTCAAGAATATTGTCAACGGACCCACTCCTATAGCGCTGTTTTCGTCAAATTTAGCTCCTATTTAGTCAAGAATATTGTCTTTCTATTTAAGAAATAATCATTTTCATTAATCCAATTTCCAATTATGAATAAATTTTCTAGTTAAACCCATTTCGATTTAGGCAAAATGTATTCCATCAATCTGAAAAATAAGTCTTATTTTTCAGCAATAAAAAACTTAATAAACATTTAAATTCAGCATGAAAGTAAATAGAAATTAATTAATTTCGACTCAGAGCATTAAAAGCTTGGTTGCTGAACAATTGAATTGAAGTGCTGATAACGACAAAGAGCGATTAATTGCTTGTGTATATCAATGCGCGGTTATGATCGCCGCGGTTATGATCGTGCGCGGTCTTTAAATGCGCGGTTTTGTGCCGGATACCGTTTCCAACTGTAAGCTGATCGTTGGTTGGACAATTAAGGCTTCGCCCGAACGGGCCGATGGTCAAAGAAAGTATATATAGGCGGCGCCTACTGTTAAGATTATTGAAGAATATCTGCATGCCCGTCAATTTAAGAAATTTGTCGTTTGTGTTCGTGTTGCTATAAATGTAATTTCTTTTAAGCATGGTCCAGTGTCTTGGGGAATATATATACACACACACACACACACACACACACACACACACACACACACACACACACACACACACACACACACACACACACACACACACACACACACACACACACACACACACACACACACACACACACACACACACACACACATATATATATATATATATATATATAAGAGCTAACAAAATAAGTGGGTTCGATGTGTAAATTCTATCAATATTGCAAACGCGCGAGTCTTAAATTTGCTTAGTTTTGACAGTTACAATAAATAGGACTGGACTTTCAATTTCTTCTAAACCGATGTTAAATATTCTCCATGTTATTGCAATGATAATAACACTTCCAGTAGACGTGACCTATGTAGGGTAATTGAGATATCGAACCCGCTTGTTTGGTGGCCAATATCCGCCGTATGTAAATTTTTATATTCAGTATGTTTCCAACATGATAAGTTATCAGCGATGGTAGACTATAATATGGTACTGCACTGTAACGTTAGCCATACACAATGTTACTTGGTAATCAACCCAACTCCACGAGGTAAGTCTAATGTGTGCCCTCTTTTGCTATATCTCATGCAGTTCGATCATAAGACAGCTCTCTATTTTAAAATAGATATCATTTAATAAAAATTCAAGTTCGGACAATGAATCAGTGCAGTTCCTAATTAGATCAATTGAAACCTTAAGTTTAGTTTATTACGGCAGCATTAATAACTTAGACTACCACCACCTAACTAGCATCACTTGAGTGACACCTAACATCTATAATACAATGATGAACATTAAATATGACCTTACACAATCAATGTGCGTTGGCTTTTAGCAGTATTAAAGTATAGGCCTACCCTGACAGATCAGCATGAAAGGCTGCAGCAACGGTTTTAATTGTTTTGATAACTGCCTTGATAAACATTGCAGATCTGGTCAGAAGACGGCCGAGAATCGCCAATCATCTGGACACCGTATGTCAACTGATTTTATTTTTTATCTATTATTTAAACAGTTATTAAGATAATGTAGATCACCGCATCCTTTAACTCTTTAGGGCATCTACGCACAGGTTCAGAACACTCATGATTCTGGAGAACTTCCGCTGTGTTTCGTGTCACCTCTTGCTCTCCTCTTCCCAGAACTCTCTTCCTCTTACCCATTTCCATTCCCTTTTCGATCTCCCTCCTCTTCTTCATCTTTCCTCCTACTTCCTGTTACATTTATGAAATGCATTTCACTTTCCGTATCTCCCTGCCGCTGGCATCTCTTCCATTATCTCCATACTCTCATTCAACCGTGACCCATCCCTCTAACAATCTCCAAAGAACCTCTGAGGATAAAGTAGGCTAAACATGTCGCAGGAATCTCATCCAGTATATACCTACACGTTTTGCTTTGCTGAACAAGAATGACTATTTGATGAAGGTGTTCAAGCAGCTCAACATAATTATTAGATAACTTGAGTAGCTTATGACTTTCTATATAGTTGACTTGGATTGAACAATCACAATTCTTAGTAGCATCAAACTCTTGCCAATTAAACGAGCAATTGATGCATTTAATAATAATAATAATACTGCATACTCTGCAGAAAATAAATCTTGCCACAAGAATCTTCAATTCATCAATAGCAGATACCTTGCGAATTCAATTGTCTATGGGTATGTAACCGCGCCATTCGTACATGGCTTTAGCTTTAGCTGCATTGTGAAAAATCTATTAAAAATACAAGGAGCGTTTTCCGATTGGTTTTTCTAGTAAATACTGCGAGTATCTAACCGGTGGATGTTGGAGTACGACGCGACCGTCTGTTTTCTTCCTCACGAAAGACGATGGAACGGTTGACGTTTGGGATCTCTTGTACAAGAGGAAGGGCCCGGAATACAGCATTAAGGTTTTTGCAACTATCAATTTTCTTACTACCTTTTTGGCCGCCTTAAGCGCCAACGAATTTCTGCGAACTTTAAATGAGTCTCAAGATCGATTCATGTACAGGGTGGGCCAAAAAAGACCCTCCAAGTTTTTTGCCAATATTTTGGCCAGAAGTAAGAATTTTGAAATGAAATTTTACAGGCTTAAAGCCAATTCATATTTGCACATGATGGCCAGATTTCATAAAAATGTTTCAAGCACAACAAAAGTTACACCACTTTTAGTGAGGCCACCCCCGTTTTTTGACGATTCAAAAACGAAACGCAAACAAATTAAGTTTTTTGACAATACCATGACCAAAAGTAAGAATTTCGAAATGAAATTTCACAGGCTCAAAGACAATTCATATTTACACACGATGGGCAGATTTCATCAAAATATTTCAAACAGAACAAGTTGTCATTCGGCTCATTCCTTGCTTAACTTTCTTGCATGTCATTCTTTGCTTAATTTTCTTGCATGTCATTCCTTGCTTGACTTTCTTGCATGTCATTCCTTGTTCAACTTTCTTGCATGGCATGCAGGTTTGCGAAGAGCCCGTATGCTGTATCAGCCCACAAGAAAGTGGTGAGCTGGTGGCCGTGGGAACGAAGGGAGGTTCGGCCGTCATCTTTCGCCTCCACAGACGATTGGTCGAGCTGCAACGAAATGAAAGGAACCTTTTCTCTGGTGTTAGTTTTCACTTCTCATTCAAAGGGTTTTAGGTTTCTCATGAAATATCGTCTGCTGTTAATCTTATGCTTATAGGCCAGTGCTCCGTTGCACCTAAGGGATCTCTATCTATTGTATCGTATTGTAAAGTCTGAGTATACGGTTTTTATAAACGATCAGTTTATCGTTTTATGTGTTAAATTAAGAACGATGTTAATAAAATCGAAATAGTGGATTAATTAATAAAATCTGAAGGGTATGGGCGTATAGCCTGATTGCCTAGAGTAAAGGGTATGCATGGGAGAGGATTGTTTTCCGGACGGTTTACTATCAACAGGGCGCAAATCAAAAGGGCCCAAGCAAAAGGGCGCCATCAAAAGGGCGAAAATGAATAGAGCGCATGGTCTTTAGAGCGTATGATCAAAAGGGCGAAATCAAAAGGGCGCACGTTTAAAAGGACGATTGCGCCCCTTTGATTTCTCTTATGCTAATTGTCTTTTCGCCCTTTCGACTATTGATTTTCGCCCTGTTGATTGCACCCTTTTGATTTGCGCCCTGTTGATAGTATACCGGTACCTTGTTTTCCCAGTGCAGTCAGAAGCTGAACCTCATCTAGCCTATACCAGTGAATTTGATATATTCTAGTGGCCAATCTTATTAATGTAGAGCAAGCAATTTGAATTCATTTTTAGCGTACAGTAGGTCTATTGATAATAAACTGAAAATTGAAAGTTTATTGATCTCATGCCTGAAATGTAGCACGTAGGCTATAGGCCTACTATAAATTTTCATCCTTTCTCAATTATGCTTTAAAATCTAAACGAACTGCTTAACGCATTGATCCGCACTGATTGCACCGGTATAATATGCTGCAGTTTAATTGAAATTCCGTATCAATGCTCTGCAGGCTGTTGATAGAGCAATAAGGCGTGAGAAAATACTGGAAAATAAAGAACGCGAGAGGAAACTGGCATTAAAGAAAGCCCAGGAACCAACCACCGTAAGTTCCATTGCAAACCGTTGCTAATGTTGCCTCAGCTTTGTTGCGTTTTTCGAATGATTTCCCTCTGTTACTGTAGATCTAATTTCGTGTGTATTGAACGCTGTTCATGCATTTGCGTCCGATTTCTGCTTCACCTATGTCCTGGAGCCCACCACTGATGCTAACTTTTCTAGTTAGGCTAATTGAGCACTGTTTGCTTGTTGGTGAACTTAATCTTTTTTAACAAACTTTGACGTCACATAATACTTAACTAAAGTGCGGTTTGCTTAGAGTTATTTTGAAGTGGCACTATTCAAATTATTAATGCAATTAAAAACTTTTTAGTTGCATATACATTTGGCTGAATTGAACATAATATTATAACAGGTCAAACGGAAACATTTAATTATTACTATTATATCCATATATTGCTGTTGTTTAGGATGTGAGCAAGAAGGAAGAGCTGAATAAGATAGCAGAAGCTATTGCAGATGCAGAGAAGCGATTCTTTGAAGTCGTCGAAAAAGAACTGAAGAGAATTCAACAGTATCAGCTGGTAACCAAAACAGTTTCATAATGATAAATAATATTAATAATATTATTAATAATAATAATAATTACTGCAATTTATATGGCGCCGTAGCACAGCTGTTGCAAGGGCGCCTTACAATTAAAGCCCTTCATAAACGATACATGTGCATGTCGCTCTAATTTACAGTTTACTTGTAAAGTGCACTCTGCATGCGCTAGTACTATAATAGTGAGATATTTACAAGTGTCTCTAAAAGCCTCACTTCGAAGCGTTTTGTAGGCCTATAAGTTATTCAGGACTGTTGGACGGATGAGCAGATGGGACTCAATAATAATAATATTATTTATTGTTAACGCATTTTGTGAAGTCGTATGCCTGCATGTAAATTTGTGAATTAATATCGATTCTTTTATGTTGCCTAATAATGTGTATTGTCTAATAATGTGTATTGTCTAATAATGTGTATTGTCTAATAATGTGTATTGTCTAATAATGTGTCTTGTCTAATAATGTGTATTGTCTAATAATGTGTATTGTCTTGCTGCCGATTTCTGAATTGCTTCAAGTTATTTTTCTTGTAAGTTTTGTATTGCGAAGATAACTCGAAATGCGCAAAGTAGGCCCACAAGTTCAATTCTTGTTATATATAATTGCACGTATACGTAAGCCTATTGGCTTTTGTTGCCTGGTGAACCGAATAGGATGAGTCCCACAGTTTCACTCCTTTCCTACATTAGCCTATAATCAACATCAGACATAATTATGCATATTTAAATAAATTTAAGCTCATATTATTTTGAGTCGTAAATATGGTCTACATTTATCAAAATTTATTACGTATTGTGCTGACAGAAATTCTTCCCCGCAAAAGTTCTCATCAAGGACGATGACGATGGGTCGTCTGAACATTCTTCGGTTGGCGGTGGTGACTCAGCATTACCAGAAAGCATGAGGATGATAAATAGTCTTATGGAACGTCCTTCTAAAAAGAAGAAGCATCGCGTAATCGCTGAAAGTCCAGCTAGCCAGGATGGTCATTTTTCTGGTGCAGTGAAACGCACGTCAGCATCGGATCATGCGCCTGCATCCGTGAGATTTGCTGCAGAGGCAGAATCTCCAATGGTAGAACCAGATGCAGAATCTCCCATGGCAGAACCAGATGCAGAATCTCCCATGGTAGAACCAGATGCTGCGGAACATACTGCTACAGGAGAGGAACAATCAACAGCAGTGGATAGATCGGCTGTCTTAGGACATCCCACTGCAACAGAACCAACCATTACAGAACCCACCAAATCAGAACCCACCATAGCAGAACCCACCATTACAGAACCCACCATTGCAGTACCCACCATAGCAGACTCCACCATTGCAGTGCCCACCATAGCAGACTCCACCATTGCAGTGCCCACCATAGCAGACTCCACCATTGCAGTGCCCACCACTGCAGAACCCACCAATGCAGAACTCACCATTGCAGAACCCACCAAATCAGAACCCACCATAACAGAACTCACCATAGCAGAACCCATCATTGCAGAACCCACCAATGCAGAACCCACCAATGCAGAACCTACCATAACAGAACTCACATCAGGATCTGTAGTGCAACATAAAGCTTCGGTAGAACAACCTGTAGAAGCGGAACAATCGATGACAGTGGAACAATCAGTTGTCTTAGAACACGTAACAACGATGTTGGAACAGCCAGCTAGATCCGAAAAATCTGCCATAGCGGAATCAACCATAGCGGAGCCAGATGCCATAATGGAACATATAGCTGCAGTGGAACAGTCCGTGGTTGTAGAACATCTCACACCAGTAGAACATTCTGACGTGGGTGAACATGGGCATTCCGGTGTTTTGGTGCACGCCACGGTGTCAGAGGACCTATCCACTGCATCGAAACATTCAACAATGGCAGAATCTACGACAGCAGAACTACACCACACTATTGCACTGCATTCCGCGTCACTGGAACCGGAACAAACAGTTGGAGCGGAACATCTGGTAGCAGTAGAGCATTCTAATGCAGATGAACATCAGTCTACATCGGTGGAACCGGAGCAAACAGTTGGAGCGGAACATCTGGTAACAGTAGAACATTCTAAAGCAGATAAACATCAATCTACATCGGTGGAACCGGAACAAGCAGGTGAAGCGGAACATCCCGCAGCAGTAGAACATTCTAATGTAGATGAACCTCGATCTACAAACGATTAGCTTCATAAAGCAGACCTTTCAAAAATTGTTAAGCCAAGCACAATTGAGCGGAATTGTCTGCAGGAATAGGATACCATGAATGCTTATAACTGGAACATGCTATGCCATTTGCCATGCAATAAAACTCTGTTGCTAAAAAGCTTAGAGTATAGCCCAAAGTAACTGTTGACTGTAACTAAACAGGCGGAAAAAAGTTTGAATTTAATAGTTTAAGGACTCGGATTGTCATTTCAGAAGCTTATGAGTATAGATTAAGTAGCAAAAATCTTTCAAACATGGCTCTGCATGTGTTTTCATACAATGGATAGGCTTATATATTATACAAAATTATTGTACATAATACGTATCAAATATATAGCCTAAAATGCCCGTTTGAATGAATGAAACATGTTATGCCATTTGCCATGCAATAAAACAAAAATCTGCGTATGTAATTATACGGTTTATAAGGCAGGCTGTGTAGGCTATGTTTGCATGCATTAATTAGGTTAAGAAAGTAGCCTATAGGCCTATAATATAATTATACAGTTTATAAGGTAAGCCTATATATCGAGGGCTAAGAAGCAAAGGTGCATAAGTACCATTTTTATCGAAAATGAGTTCTTGGTATCAAAATTTTCAGAATTTTAGGCTCTTTCTTCTGGTAAAAGCAGATAATAAACAACGCAAACCATCATGTCGCAAATCACGTTTAAATAATTCGCATCTTCTGGACTGTCTAATTTTCGACAGGCAGAAGTGCATATCTCAGTTGTGTACCACCACGCGGAACTTCGCCATTGTTCCACGCTGACATCCTAACAGGCAGAAGTGCATATCTCGATCATGTGAACTTATGCTTGTATGTCAATAGTTATTGGTTCGCTTGTGCATTAACAGCAAAACTTCACAATTGCATTTAATTTGCATGTCTACTTTTGAATGTAAATGCCTTAATCGTTTTCATACGTAGCCTAATTTCGGCTAGACTTACATGACTAAAGATAATTATGAACTTTGCTGTTATTAACTGTGACCGTAAGCTTAGGCTACATAAAGACAGCCAGACAGAGGTTATGTACATCTGCGTGATAGCGCGCACATAGATAATATTGCTTGTATTTTCAGTGTTTCAAAATACCAAAAATGATTTTATCTGGCTGAACAGCCAGTGGGTATAGAATGTTTGTACTTTTCAAATAATTATTCTAGCTATGGGGTAGCTATGGGGCTATCTTGTTAGTCTAGTTTAATATCTTTGGAAAGTTATGATATTTATCCCATTCTCTATTTTCAAATAATGGCTGATCAACCTTCAATGAAAGGGTGTTATCCAGCCAGCACATTTTAGAGATAACACTTTTAAAGAGCCAATTATAAGGCAAAATTATGGTAATATATTCTATTATAAATGCCTAAAATATGATAAAATGCCAAATGGACTCATTTGGATATAGAAGAGGCTTAGGCCTATTAATTTACCTAGCCAAAATGAACTCTTGATGATGGACAATTAGTTAATGTGATGAAATACCAGGCAGGTTGACATTTGTAAAAGATTCCAAATTAATCTTTTTAGACTGCAGCAAATAAAAATACGAGAAACTGCATAAGAGAAGTCCTTCAAAAGATAAGAAAGGAAAGAAACCTAATCCAGTCTTGGATACCACTGAAAATCCTTCATCCAGTCCAGTCTGGGATATCACTCACGATCCTTCATCCAGTTCAATCTTAGATATCACTGACAATTTTCATCCAGCCCAGTCTTGGATAACACTGCCAATCCTTCATCCTGTCCAGTCTTGGATAACACTGCCAATCCTTCATCCAGTCCAGTCATTGATATCACTGACAATCCATCATCCAGTCCAGTCTTGGATAACACTGACAATCCTTCATCCAGTCCAGTCATTGATATCACTGACAATCCATCATCCAGTCCAGTCTTGGATAACACTGACAATCCTTCATCCAGTCCAGTCATTGATATCACTGAGAATCCATCATCCAGTTTAGTCTTGGATAACACTGACAATCCTTCATCCAGTCCAGTCATTGATATCACTGAGAATCCATCATCCAGTCCAGTCTTGGATAACACTGACAATCCTTCATCCAGTCCAGTCATTGATATCACTGAGAATCCATCATCCAGTCCAGTCTTGGATAACACTGACAATCCTTCATCCAGTCCAGTCATTGATATCACTGAGAATCCATCATCCAGTCCAGTCATTGATATCACTGAGAATCCATCATCCAGTCCAGTCATTGATATCACTGAGAATCCATCATCCAGTCCAGTCATTGATATCACTGAGAATCCATCATCCAGTCCAGTCATTGATATCACTGAGAATCCATCATCCAGTCCAGTCTTGGATAACACTGACAATCCTTCATCCAGTCCAGAATATCGTCGACAACCCATCATCCAGTCCAGTCTCGGATACCACTGACAATCCATCCAGTCTAGTCCTGGATATAACTGACAATCGTAATCTTGAGACTTCTACAGCGCCCACAAAAGTCAAGTCGCGGGAACCAGCTTATCTTTCATCCTGTCCAGTCTCGGATATTGCTTAATATGATCCTTCGTCCAATGCAGTCTTTAATATCACTGAGAAATCTTTCATCGGCTCAAATTTTGTCTAAGATTATCAAGTTATCAGTTCCCTTTCAAATGCCAAAAGCATAGACTTTCCTTATTATATAATTATGCATTATAATAAGGAGATAAAATGCATAATGTTAAAATTAGCTTTAGCTTTAGTAATAATTTATGTAAACAGTTGATAAAAATAATTACTTTTAGTTTTAATTCAGTTATTGTTCATAGTTCGCAGTTCCCTTTCAAATGCCACAATTGCCAGTTTGCCATAAATGCATAAATACAACACGGACTATAAGGTAAATGTTTACAATTCCATGATTTCTCTGTTAAATATGCATGTCTTGACAGGCAAAAGTTCGCATCTCTTTGCTTTTGCAGGCAAAGGTGCATTCTATTAACAGGCAAAAGTTCACTTCTCTTTGATTTTGCAGGCAAAGGTGCATTCTATTGACAGGCAAAAGTTCGCATCTCTTTGCTTTTGCAGGCAAAGGTGCAGTCTATTGACAGGCAAAAGTTCACATCTCTTTGCTTTTGCAGGCAAAGGTGCATTCTATTGGCAGGCAAAAGTTCGCATCTCTTTGCTTTTGCAGGCAAAGGTGCATTCTATTGACAGGCAAAAGTTCACACCTCCTTTCCCTTACAGGCAAAGGTGCATATCTTGCAACTTTTCGACAGTGTCTGTTATAAAAACATTTTTCCCAAATTAATTTATTACCGCAGTCCTACAATTTTACATTCATGTTGTAGAGCACTGTCTACAGATATTTAAAATGTTTTTACATTTATGTTGCTGCCAATTGTTGAATTATGCAAGAGGCGCAAACTTTCGAATTGGAATATCTCTTAATGCTGAAAACCTGAGATGTGCACCTTTGCTTCTAAGCCCTCGATATATACTAAGTTTCACATCCATTTCTTCACGGCGTTTTCGCGACCTCGCGACCGTTTCCTAATAATAATCAGTGGTGTAGTGGGGCGGGGACAATGTTATAAAGGACCATTAAGCTTGATAATGATGATGACGACGATGATGAAGACGATGATAAAATTAAGTTTTTAAATATTTATTTCTCGCATTTGCGCGCCCCATCAAGCTCCCTATACTCTGAGGCCCTCCCGACTACAGCGCCGACACGTGCTGCATCGGAGTTTCTCGCCGAAGCGCACGAGCAACTGCGAGTGAAGGACTTACTAAAGGTCCGTATACACGTCTGCTTGAGAGAAGGATTCGAACCTGGAACACTCCGGCTCCAAGGCACCGAACCTTGGACGGTGTACCCACCACAACACCACCGCGCCCCACATATAGTTGTAGCAGTAGTAGGGCTTACCGTGGCGTTAGTATAGTAGGCCTTGTAGTAGTATGACTTTAGTAGTAGTAGTAGCAGTAGTAGCAGTAGTAGTAGTAGTAGTAGTAGTAGTAGTAGTAGTAGTAGTAGTAGTAGTAGTAGTAGTAGTAGTAGTAGTAGTAGTAGTAGTAGTAGTAGCAGCAGCAGCAGTGGTAGTGGTGGTGGGGGTGGTGATAGTAGTAGTAGTAGTAGTAGACTAGTAGTAGTAGTAGTAGTATAGTAGGCCTAGTAGTAGCAGCAGCAGTAGTAGTAGTAGTAGTAGTAGTAGTAGTAGTAGTAGTAGTAGTAGTAGTAGTAGTAGTAGTAGTAGTAGTAGTAGTAGTAGTAGTAGTAGTAGTAGTAGTAGTAGTAGTAGTAGTAGTAGTAGTAGTAGTAGCAGCAGAAGCAGCAGAAGCAGCAGAAGCAGCAGCAGCAGCAGCCTAATGTTGAAATGTTATAAGTAGATAATGTGACCACTAAGGGGCAGCGGGGCCTGCATGGGAAACGAACATATGGCATCGGGGGGGTCAGCAATCATACACAGACCCTATGAAGTGATTACTTGGTAATTTCTGGAAGTAGCTAGGTTTACCTTATTATATACTGGCCCTAAGTTATAAAAGACTTTTGAGAACCGTTAGAAAGACACGACGCAGAAAAGACAATTTATTGAACAAAATAACTGCTATTTTATTACAAAGTCCGCTGAGTGAGGTATACGTTCGTCCTCGCACGGTTTAATCGATTGTAGTCTATTTGCAAAAAATCTGTTACAGTCTCGTGACGAAGAGTTTTTGTGCTGCAGGTCGAATAAGTGTTCGCCTCGTTGTGGAAATTGAGTTGAGGTTGTCCTTCTCTAGAGGCTGAGTTACGATGGCTCATTGCGACGATCTGTAGTCCACCACTGCCCTCTGATCATATCGTCCCTTCATCCCCCCCTTCTCATTCTTCGGCTCAACAACGCACACCACATAAATAAAAGATAAATTGAAAATTAATAATAGCGGGCTTGCGGGATATTAGCCTAATCCACGCCAGGGGCCCTCCTGCCTTTGCGGGGAGCTTACGGGGTTTTACACCACGCCAGAGGCCCGGCAGGTACTAATACAAATAAACTACCAACACACAACAACAACAACAACAACAACAACACAGAACCACACAACCGTCACTCCTCACAAACCCCTCGGGCCAATCCCCTCAAGCAGCAATGTAGCGGTTCCTAAGGTAACAGAGAAAATCCAAGAAGAAAATTAATACAATCAATCAATCAATCACATGAATTTATATAGCGCCCCTTCAAGATCTCTACTCAGAGGCGCTCCCAACCCAGGCCTGGTCAAAGAGAAAGGTCTTGAGAAGACGGTAGAAAGAGCCAGCAGAGTCACGGGGAAGCGAACGGAGAGCCGCAGGGAGGTCATTCCAGCTAGCTGGACCCACCACGGAAAATGCTCTTCGCTGCATAGTAGCGGTACGACAAAAAGGGACAAGAAAGTCACCGCGGGCAGCTGACCGCAGCGAACGACGGCCCAGAGAGACCGAGACTGGAGTAAAAAGCTCACATAGGTAGGATGGAGCTTGAGACAGAATGCAGCGCCAAGCTATAGACGAAACTCTATAAGCAATGCGTTGCTGCAGTGGGAGCCAGTGGAGGTCGTCCCTCATGAAGGCAGAAACGTGAGCAAACCGGGAGATGCCACCAACCAAGCGTGCTGTAGATCGAAGGACCCTAACCAAGGAGTTCAGACGGACCTGTGGGAGGCCAACATAAAGAGAGGAGCAGTAATCTAAGCGGCTGCAAACAAAGGCATGGACAAGAGTAGAAGATGCAGTGAATGAGAGAGAGCGAGCAACGACACGCAGCTGTCGAATTTGATAATAGCAGGCACGTGACAGGAAAGAGATGTGCTTAGAGAAGGAGAGTTCTTGGTCCAAGATGACCCCAAGGTCTCGAACAGAGGTAGAGAAGGTTACAAGGGGAAACTCATGTGCGAGAGCAGCCAAGTCAATCTTGGCCAGCTGCTGGCGAGTTCCCAGCCATATGCAGTGGCGTAGCCAGGAATTTTTCATGGGGGGGGTTTATGTCCGGAAACCCTGTTTTTTGCTATTTTTTCTTACTTAAACGGAAAAATAGCCTTAAAAAATCTTTTTTCCGGAGTCAATGGGGGGGGTTTTAACCCCCGAAACCCCCCCCTTGCCTACGCCACTGGCCATATGAACTGTGTCTTCAAAGAGTTGAGTCGCAGTCGATTTGACGAAAGCCAAGAGGTAAGGGTGTCAGAAGCACAGACCATAAGGCGGACAGTTTTGGCTGCGTCCACAGCAAAGCAATGGGCATATGATTGTACATCATCAGCGTAAGAGTGGCTTCGCAATGAGCAAGAAGCGAGCAAAGAGCCAATGTCTGCAGTGAAAAGGATATAGAGCAAGGGCCCTAGAACAGAACCCTGCGGAAGGCCCACTGGAACGGGGATCCAAGGGGAACGGGTGGAGTGAAAGACAGTGGAAGAGGAGCGGTCTGCTAGATAAGATGTGAGCCAGTCAAGGGGCAGAGCAGAGATGCCAAAGGAAGTAGAAAGCCGATGAATCAGAATATCATGATCGACAGTGTCGAAAGCAGCACTCACGTCGTAGAGAGCCAGAAGAGTTACCTACGATTTGTCAATCGCATTGTAAACAATGTTATATGTATGTTTGTATGTGCATGTAGGCTAGCAGCTAGCTATAGCAATGTTAGCAGCTAGCTAGCTAGCATCGTCATAGGAAGAAATTAAGTGCAATATTATCCTGCTGTGATGTACCTCGTTCAGTGGCGGCGCCATGGGGGTAGGGGGCTAAACCCCCAAAGGTCATCAGGTTTTTTGCCACAGAAAACGAAATATTTTCATGAAATTTCTACTAAGCCCCTCTAAAAAGCCATGAAAGGTTTTGGGATAGGGAAAATAATATTTTCATAAGATTTCGAGCAAACGACAGTAATTTAGGCGAATGAAAATGGAAAATTTCTTCCGCGATTCGTCCACCTCAACTTTTTCTGGACCAAGTCTCCGACGATGCATGGACTTCAGCCCCCCAAACTGAAATCCTGGCGCCGCCACTGGTCTCGTTTGTTGGCTAATAAATTAATAATTGATTCAATCCGTAACACGTACGCTTGCTGTGTAGGCCAACGATCACGCGTGAGAGCGTATATAGACCTATAGCCTACTTAAGAGAAGGTTTAAGAGGCAGAATATAGGGATTATAAAGGCTGGCTGCTATTGAAAAGGAAAAAGAAGGGTTTTGTGAGGCGTGGTTGTTGAGGGAGTCAAAGTCGAATTGGACATCTCTAAAAAAACAAGGTTGCATCAATTAATGTTATTCCTTCTTCATCTATGCATGTAGGCCTACTCCTACCTAAGAATTATTTCTCTTACAAATTGGCCTATGTCTTAATTGTGTCAAATTGGCACGTTCGAAAAGATAATCAATGACACTACGCACTAAAGCGTCGAGCGAAATCTCGATTGGTAATTTGCTAAGTCAGTGTTGAAATCAGCTGACATTGTGTGCAATGAAACAACCTATAGGGACCAATGCATATATATGGCCTCATACATATCTACATTCATGGCTGAACAACTTCACTGGCTTCCACTCTCAGCTCGCATACAATTCAAAGTTCTAAGTTTGGTTCTCAAGTCTCAACGAGGCCTTGCTCCGACGTATCTTTGTGATCTCATACTTCGCCCCATTTCGGCTACTTCGCTGCGTCCTCTTAGGTCCTCAGATCGGCTTGACCTCTTTGTTCCTCGCGTCAGGACCGCCATGACTCAATCCAGATCATTTGCCTGCATAGGACCCTCCCTATGGAATGGTCTTCTCCCATCCGTTCGCTCTGCCATCCTCTCCGGTAGTCTTTCGTCATCTTTCTCTTGTCTAAAGACCTGCCTTTTCTCTCGGAGTTGCACGCACTGGGAGCGCTTCTGAAAGGCTCTTGCTGCAAGAGGCGCTTTACAAATGGTCAGATACGATACGATGGCCTATGTAAGACTAACCTGTACGTAGGCCCTATACGTATATTCTTTTCTATATGCCATAATTATATACTTGTCTATCATAGTATGACACATGCACTCTCCCGTGTCCTTCATGAATGGTCAACCCTGGGCCCAAAAGAAACATCATTTGCTGATTATTTAACACCACAAGTATATAGAGAGTAACGTAGAGAGCAACGATATCTATTCTATAGGCCTATATAGTTGGCGAGGCTTACCAGCAGATGCGCAATGGTCCGTGGAGGAAATTCCTCGTCCCTTCTGCGCTTGAACGGTTACAGTTGCATGCTGATCACGCTTTCCTCCGCTAGATTCGTCACTTTAAGGCCTCCTTAATTATAATGCTCCGTTTTCCAGATTGAATCCGATTTGATTTCTTTCGATTATTTCTGTAGCCTAGTTGGGCTTCTATCTTCAGTTTGGATTTTTGTCTTCAATTCCGTCTTCCAGCGATCGATTTCATATGTCGTTCGATCTTTGTCTCCATCCTGTGACGTGTAGCCTACAGTTTCAAATCGTTGATGCCCACGTGAATTAATCAACGAACCACATATAAGCTTATATATTAGGCCTATATTGAACGAACGTTTAATTGGTAAAAAAGCTGATAGACACACCATGCACTGAATAAGTACATGTATAGACAAATTAATGGATCAGTGGCAGTGGCGGCGCCAGGATTTCAGTTTGGGGGGAGCTGAACTCCCGCGGAAAATTTTCGATTTCCAGCCGCCAAAATTTCTGACGACTTTTTTTTAGTCATTTGATCGAGATCTCAGGAAATATTCCGTTTTCAGCCGCCAAAATTTTTGACGCCCTTTTTTAAAGTTCAGCCGAAATCTCCTGCATATGGTTTGCAGTTTTTAAGGGGGGAGCTGAGCACGAAAATATTCATTTTTACATGGGAAAAATGGATGGCCTTTTGGGGTGGCTTAGCCCCCTACCCCCCCCCCCCTAGCGCCGCTACTGATCAGTGTATCTTCAGATTTAAAGTCTGAAGGAGTAGATAAATAAATAAGACCATTAATGGACGAATAAATGGATATATTCGAATGATTGAACAGATGAATAAAGAGGTGCTGTATGAATTGATAGCCTATTATAGGCTAATAGGCCTACGTATACGTACCTTTGCATAATTTTCAATTCTTTTTCTGGTAATTCTTACAAGTAACATTTCGTGTCGATCTTTCTTATAACTGGCCAATAATAATAAAGTCTTCAAATAGTGCGGTTCATATAATCGAATTTCATTTTCTATTTCTTCTGATCGACAATTTTTGATGATTTTGTTTCGAAATGTCTCGCCATTAGGCTACGTCTGATCTCTTACAAAATGAACCTCGAGCGGTCTAAAATGACGTCATTATCGCTAGATGACGTCTGTGGTAGAATTTACGTCATTGGTATTGTGCTTGATGTGCACGTAAGTAAGTATAATTCAACGTCAATGGCACGTACGTATACAGCTATACGCGCATTGCCTTACTGCCTACAGTGCCTAGTTATTTATATCAAAAACCTTATAGGGCCTAGTCTACGAACTCTAATATCTTTGTTTATACTGTTCTTCAACTAGCGGGTTACTATATAGCCTATGCAGAACCGTACGCGCTTTCTCATGATCAGTGATAGGACCCTCAACCTGTATGGTTTTTCTCTGACCCTCCGCTCTCTTAGTAAAAATCCTTCTCAGGCTTTCCTCTCTCAACTGAAAACAGTTTTATTTGGTCGCGCTGAGGTTAATTGGGAGCGCTTCTGAGTAGCTCCTTTAAGAGGCGCTATATAAATGCATCTTATGAATATACTTCGTTTATTCAAGAAAATTAAGTTGACAGACCGCAGTTAACTTATTACATGAGGAAAATATAAGAAAAGAAATGGACTAAAATAACAGTGTCTGTAGAAATTCAGGTTGGATCGAAGAATGCAAAAGATTGATTACCACAGGTTCCTAGATTTAACGCTTAATAAACCATCTGCAGACTCCTTTATCCGTAACATGATAACGCCCTATAGGGATTTCCATTGGAAATTGAAGTCACACCTCTCCAAATACTCTTACTCCGTCTTGATCCTCCACCAACCCAGGCCATGCCCGCCTGATGGCGGGCATGGCCTGGGACCAGGTAGCATATACCAGGTAGCATATACCAGGTAGGGGAAAGGCTTCTAATATGGGCCCCCTAAGGAACTTTACTATTTTACAGTAGGCCTACAGATGTAGTTGAATGCGTCGTTTCGTTTATTCCAGGCACTACTTGGCGTGAATTGTGATCAAATATGAAGAAATTATTCTTTAATCTGTTCAAATAAATTTTTTAATTATTTTTTTATAAATACGAAAAATGGACCATATTACACCACCCCTTGTGTAATATGGACCGCCATGTTAAATTTGAAAACATTTTTTCTTAGTGCAGAAAGTGGCCCATATTACACGACTTTGTGTGCTTGTATGAATGGCAGAAGGCCATATTACACATTCGATCACTGGCCCATATTACACACACTGGTATGCTTAGGGAAAATCCGTTATAGCGTGATCAACGAAAGTTTTAAATATCAAGATAGTTGCGTTTTTACATGATGAAGAAATTTCCTACCTTCTGAGACCAAAAGGCATAGCATAACCCAAATATTAAGCCACACAACAGCTGCTGAAGTTCGAAATTTTTTATAAGATATCTACATAAAAACTAAAACATTGTATAGTTTCGTGCATAGGTTATGAGCATAGGGACACATTCAAAACAGGAAGTTGAAATCGGTGAACGGATTGTATCCCACAGTAAGAGCTCTCCGCAGACATGGTAGGTGGGAGAAACAGCCGAGGCCCATATTACACACTAGCCCATATTACAAGCCTTTCCCCTATAGTAGCTGCCCGCCCCTCTGATCCTCTGCCGCAACTTTATTTTGTTATTATTACTATAAGCTTTATTATTACTTCTGTGTATTATTTTATATCTCTGACCTGTAACTTGGTGCGTTCTGTCACCCTGATTGTCTTACTTTGAAATTAAAACGAATATACTAGTAACTTGTAAAAGATGCGCCAAACAAATTTCCGTCTATGCCATCTATGGTACATATATAGTCTTTCTAAGAAACTGTTTCCGCCTAGATCGTTTTTTCTATCACACGTGCAATTACAGAATAACATTTTATTAGCAGGTTATAATAATATCGTGTAAAAATGGGAAAGAAAGTAAAAGTTGGAAAAGCGAGAAAAGATAAATTCTACGAACTTGCCAAAACTGAGGGTAAGCCATACATGCTAATTGTTCGACGATGGAAAATGTTGGTTTTCGTCCTGTCTATGATCATAATAATAATTTACATTAGTAATATTTGGAATAAAAGTCGGGTGGACAAGCCGCAACACGGTTACAGGAAAAAGTTAAGTATAGTTGATAAAGTAGATAGGCGTGTACATCGGCTCGGTCGCCGATAATGCAGCGAGTAAGCGGTTAACTTCTATAATGACTCGGTAGCAAGTAAACAATATGGTGGCCACAGATCAGCGCAAAATAGAGCGCTGTCACGTGCGGCGATCAATAGCCCAGTGTATCCAACAGCCTACGGCGACAAATAGCCCAATGTTTTCAACGGCCTAAGGCGATAGATAGCCCAATGTTTCCGCGAAAGTAAGCACTTCAGAATAATGATATTTTATTCATTTAATAATTACAAGTAAATAATGAAAAGTTTTATAATTTTATACAACATGAGAGTAATGGTTCTAGGACTTTACCCCGGTCCATTACCCCTGCCATCCCCCCATATTGACACATGTAATTTCACAAACGAAATAAAAAGCAATTAAACACATGTTACAAATTATATGTATTAGATTGATTCCATTTCAGGTCTAAAATACATGCATCCAGCTTCCATTTCAGGTCTAAAAATACACTCATACAGCTTCCATTTCAGGTTTAAAATACATGCATCCAGCTTCCATTTCAGGTTTAAAATCCAAGCATTCAGGCTTCCATTTCAGGTTTAAAATACATGCATTTCAGGTCTAAATATGCTTACTTTTGCGGAAACATTGGGCTATTTATCGCCTTAGGCTGTTGAAAACACTGGGCTATTTATCGTTATAGGCTGTTGGATACATTGGGCTATTGATCGCCGCACGTGGCAGCGCTCTATTTTGCGCTGATCTGTGGCCACCATATTGTTTACTTACTACCGAGTCATTATAGAATTTAACCGAGTAAGAAAATATGGCCAAATAGGATCAGAGCCAAGCGTCGTGAAGGTTGGTTAGGGTCTGCGGGGTAGAGGTCTAGAACGGCTTGGTTGCACATAAACAATATGGCCGTCACAGATAGAGGAAGAATAGAGTGGTCTCACCTACGGCGATCAATAGCCCAATATTTCCGAGATAATAACGACAATTTATTTGGCACCGTAATACAGCACACAAATTACGATTTCTCTGAGTACATGGTATAATTATAGATGGTCTATAAGAGATTATTTTCTGCCTAGGCTATGGAGGCACTTTTGGCGCCGTATACGTGGTTTGTGTACTTCGTTTGTTGAGGCGCCCTTGTAACCGCATGTGGTATATTACAGCGCCAAATAAATTGTCATTATTATTATTATTATTCTTTAACTTACCTTATTGTTCCCTGTATAATGCACTGCACGAATTGTCTACGATTGTTTAATTGCTGTTGCCACCACCAGGAAGTTTGCGGTAGACCTGTCAACTGCGGATTGTTCATTAAAGAAAATATTATTATTCTGACTTACTTACTTTCTCAGAAACATTTGGCTATCGATCGCCGTAGGTCAGAGGGCTGGCAGAAATATGGTGTGTCATTGGTGAGTCGCGAAGAATTGGTGTTTGCATTACATTGACTTGCTTACTATAGCATTTTGGCAGGCATAGGTTGAGAATTCAGGCACACTATTCATCTATTCCATTTCATCGCAATTGGGAGCAGCCACAATGTTTGCCTTGTAGGTCCACAATTCCTACATAGGCCTACATGACATACAGTAACTTGTTGGCATTGTTAGCGAACGTGCAGATTAAAGACACTAAGCTGTGTTATCAATGACTCTAACAGGACCATTACGCCATGTATGTAATTTAACTCGGAATATTTGTTGGTAGTTTGACCGCTTTCCATAAGCTGCTTTCCTTTTAGGATTCAGGTCAAGAGCTGCATACAAGCTTTTGCAACTGGATGGCAAGTTTAACTTCCTTAGCAAAGCCACGGTCTGCATTGATCTGTGTGCCGCACCGGGAGGTTGGCTTCAGGCAGCCAAGAAGCGCATGCCGGTTTCCAGCATTATTGTCGGTAAGACCTTTAATATCTGTTCCTCATTTTGATAAATAAATTCTTTGAAAATTATTGTTTATTTGAAGGATTAGGTCAATTTTTAAAATATTTGATTAAGCTACACAAAAGACACTCTTGTAAGCTATCCTAGATAGAAATTTGGGAAAAAAACACCTTTGATGTTTGTCTGTGATTTGCAAATCGGTTAAGTTCACCTGGGCTGATTTTCCAAAATAAGCGGTTGAGCAATCATTTATAAGATGTAGCATTAGAAATGCCATGGACAAATCACTTAGTGATGCCATCTATGAAACATTTCCTACAAAAGAAGAATCAGATATCAATGCAGATGAAAACAAAACGAGTGAATTTTACACAGATTATCATGAAATAGCTAAAAAAAAGTTTTCTTTTTGCTGTGGAAGAGAATGACTCTGATTTTGATAGTTTCAACTAACTCTTCTCTTTTCTTTTAAATAAATTGAAAGTTAAATGGTTCCAACTTTTGGTTGCTTCAGAGGTTGTGTTAGGCTAGGATACATTTGTTTGTTTGTATGTTTGTATGTGCACTTGTTATAGCGCCCCTTCAAGCTCTTTCTACTCAGAGGCGCTCCCGAATGCAGAGCGGACACTGCATCAGAGTTTCACGCCGAGGCACTGAGCAATTGCGAGTGAAGGACTTGTCCAAGGTTCCAGTTCCTACGCGGTAAGGTGGATTTGAACCTTCCGGCTTAAAGGCAACGACGCCACCACTACACCACCGCGCCTCACAAAATATTGCAAAATATTGATCGATTCAAGATGTAAAATGGATTTTGTTTGTGATCTTATGTGTTTGAAAAGGAGTGGATTTGGTCCCAATTCGTCAGATTCCAAATGTCATAACTCTGGTGGAAGACATCACCACAGACAAGTGCAAACAGGTAGACTAGTAGAGTATACTGGTGTGTCTTCGTTTTATGATGGTAGGTAAGAAAGAAGAGTTAACAAGAAACTCTTAAATGCTCAATGTGTTACTCAATTAGAAAATTACTTTGTTTACATATCTTTCAGGTGTGATTTCACTTTAATAGATTTTTGTTGACTACATGTGTTATTTCTTATTGCTTTGCTGAATACAGACAAATGAAAATGTGAAGTTTTTAAAATTGAGATAAATACAATATTTAGTGGTGATCATTACGATGTCCAGAACTGATGTTCTATATAGTCTATACCTTTTTTACTGTTTCTGATAAGTTTTGAGCCAGTAGGCATCATTATAGGGTGGCTTATTATCTTAAACCTAAGATTAATGTAGTTCATGAATTTTAACCTTCACATCATGCTCCAGGATTCGAACCCTTGGACATGCAGCATGCATGTCGCAAGTGTCTATTCAAAGTATGGTCAGTCTGTGTTCAGTGATTTAGCTCTAAGCCTGCTGTTTGGACTTTGTTTATGACCCTCAAGTGCTATTTAAATTGTTCTTATGTACGTTTCTTGCACTTGAAACTCGATTTTCTTAATAATTGTACACACGGAGAGTGCAAAAAATGCAATTTTTTGCATTCTGTGACTGTACTAAAATTATTCTTAGTTCCTAATTTTATTGAGCATCATCAGCTTTATTGGTATCTGGTAATTTCTGTCTGGATGGCTAAACTCTGATCAACTGTTTGTGTTTTTGGTCTAGGCGATTAAGCGTGTCGTTCATGATAGCAAGGCTAGCATAGTGTTGCATGACGGAGCCCCAAATGTCGGAAAGAATTGGCTACATGATGCCTTCATGCAGGGTAAGAGATACATGATGTTCGAATACACTTGATTGTTTAGTATATTTATTTTTTGCAGAAAAATTATTAGATCTGAAGTGGGGGACACAGATATATACATGTAGGTATATAATATATATCTTTGTCAGAATTTTGTCTGCTAAAAGACCAGTGTAAGTACCGAACACATTTACCGTAAGGTCACTTCTTAATTTTGAACTTAGTTTTTTCACTATGCCACTGATGCCTCAATTAGCTAGGTTTATAAAATTCACTTCTGCTCACTGTCTGACAATTCATGCAAACTCAGACTGTTGAGAGATAAGTGTAGTGTACTTTACTTATTTATTTAGAGCTACGAGAATGAGAGCAAGCACAACTAATGTTACCTTAGGCATCTAGCCAACTAGAAAATAAGTGCAGTGTTCTGATTAACTTGTCTTATATGACATTAATTTAGCCAATTGACAATAAGTAGTTTTTGATCAACTTGCCTTCTGATGATGTATAAATGTATGAACAGCTTAAAAACTCTTTTCTTTTCCAGTTGCATGTATCTGTCTGGAAATATGAGTAGACTGGTTAACGCTTATTTTAATATTATTAAATGTTGTTTTAACTTTCAGCGCAGTTGACTCTGAGTGCTCTGAAGCTTGCCGCATCATTTCTAATGGCTGGTGGTCATTTCATCACAAAGGTATTTCGCTCCAAGGATTACAACGCTCTGCTGTGGGTCTTTGGTCAGATGTTCAAGAAAGTTCATTCGACAAAACCTCAGGCATCGCGTAACGAATCTGCCGAGATATTCGTCTTCTGCCAAGGATTCCTTGCGCCAGATCATATTGATCCGAAATTCTTTGACACAAAGTTTGTCTTTAAAGATGTCGACCTTGAGCCGAAACGACCTTTGAACCTGGTTCATCCAGAAAAGCAGAGCAAGTGAGCTGCGAGTTGTTTATTTATTTTTTTGGATTATTTCTAGGAAAATTCTCAAGTCTCCCTTGCCATGATTTTTCATTATCAGTTTCTAAATGTAAATTTCTCAGTTTCGCTGTATGCATTATTAATAGGCATATTCATTATTAATGCCGTAGTGCAGGCAGGGCCAGATTAAGAAATATGGGGGCCCTTTCAGGAAATTGTTTGCGGGTCGTTTGGTCGAAATTCTAACGATTTTCGGGGAAAAAATGTTTTTTTCGCATGTGCGGGGACCTCTGTTCGGCCGAACATGTTTAACATGCCTTAATCCGACCCTGAGTGCAGGGACATTTTTTGTCAATTGATCTCTCTTGTGGCCTAGATGGGCTGATAATGCAGTGAAATAATGTGACATTTACCTGGCAATCCATCCACTAACTAGCAGGTGAAAAAGAAATTCATTAATAACTTGCTCTTTATTTGTGCATGATTAAATTGCATAAAATGTTTCTAATACGATTTATAATAGTCTAAAACTTAAATCATCAATGATTCAGATAATTCTGATGACATGACTGAAAATATTCTGTGAGCAAGTTTTGCTTTGGTCAGTTGTCCTGTTATTAACATTATCCTTACCATTAATAGAAATACATTAGGTGTTTTCCAGCATCACTCTCTTGTGATTTTTGCATTTGCCATACAAATCAATTGTTAATTGCATTATCAAACCATCTACTGAGCAATGGGAAGTATTACGGAGCCTACTAAGTTTTCTGATTTAATATTTCCAACTGTTGTGTGGTTTCAGGAAGGCCATCGGATATGCAGAGGGAGATTTTCTCCAGGAACACAAGCTGAGTGCTTTGAAGTTTGTTGCTGAAGAGCAATGTCATGAACTTTTAAAAAATTGCACTCAGGTCAGTTGTAGGTCACTCAAAGTTCACAGGTTTTTTATGCTGTACACCATTATAATTATTCTCAACTTGTATAAGATTTTGTCTCTAGAACGGGGAAAGTCTGTGGACATTGAATCACCGAATCGGCAATTGAGTGCTCCCCACTTCCTCTTGGTTTATTTATTTCAGAAATTTTATTTAGTGCCTCTTCAAGGTAGGCTACTCAGAAGCACTCCCAACCATGGCTAAATAAGGCAGTTTTGAGGTTTCACTGATTGCAAGACCTTATTATCTTATTGAGTAAACTGTTGTAAGCTGCTTTGCTGCTGCCAAGTGGAGTAAATAGACATGAAGCGCACGTACAGGTATATTATTTCATGTGGTATTGATGTAGAGGTGTACTTCCATGCAAGTTAGTGGAGCAGTAGAATTCAAAAATGCCAGTGTATTATCATGATTAAAGGATAATGCTTGATGGTTCCTCTCTGTTATCTATCTGAAGCTGGCACTTAACCTCTTTACCGTTTCTTAAATTTTTTTAAACCTACCCTTATCTGGTCACTTAAATTTTTTTAAACACGTATGCGATATGATTCATTATAAATCATTTATTTTGTACAGCTATAAAAAAATAATAAAGCTAATATATTTATTGAGCAGATAAACGTCCACGTGTCGACATGGCTAAAGAAATAGTAGGGCCTATGATTCAAAATATAAAGCATGGCTAAATAAATATATAGTATGATTCAAAATATAAAGCACAAAAGGATGGAGTATAATTACTTACTTACAAACATGTATGCGATATGATGCATTATAAATCAGGCCAAAAAAAATTAATGTTGTGTTTCCGGTAACCCGACCGACC
The DNA here is from genome assembly GCA_949752735.1 of Lumbricus terrestris. Lineage (NCBI taxonomy): Eukaryota > Metazoa > Annelida > Clitellata > Crassiclitellata > Lumbricidae > Lumbricus > Lumbricus terrestris. The sequence continues at coordinate 17,464,491 of OX457039.1, read as the reverse complement.
CTCTTTTATTGCCGCGACTCAAATAATTTTGTAAAAAAAAATTATTTAAAAAAAAAATTTTATGAAAAAAAAATTTTTTAGTAAAAAAATTTTATGAAAAAAAAATTTGTTTTGACATAATACGGTGACATTGCCTTCCGTATAGAGTTGGATCTTAGGCAAAAAATGTTGTGTTCCCGGTAACCCAACCGACTCACTTTTATTGCAGTGACTCAGAAAATTTTGCGTAATTTTTTTTATTTACATTGACATTGCCTTAGAGTTTCACGCCTGCCTAACTACTTCCTGGTTGCCAGTCTTGAGAAACCTCTATCCTTATCATTCTCACTTGAGTCACCTCTAACGGTGACTATGGAAAATAAATCTAGCAACCTCTAGGTGTAACTAGTCACTGGCTCGATCAGTCTGGAACGACCCCTAGCAGTGATGTTTTGTTCGTGCTCATCTTCCCTTCCCACTTTATCTTACCAGAAAGGATGTCAACAAAATGAAATTAATAGAATTGTTTTCTAGAGCAATTTTAGGTACAGGGAAATAGGCAGTTTATACTTGCTTAGAACACATACTTTGTTGCAGCGTGTACCTATATGCAAAAAAAGAGTATTTCGGTATAATTTTTCGTGTAGTCACTGTACAAAAATATTTTACCAAAATAAAAATATTTTTCGACCTACCTACCCATTTTTTTTAGCCCTGTTACCGGAAACACAGCATTATTTTTTTGGCCTCATTTATTTTGTACAGCTATAAAAAAATAATAAAGCCAATATATTTATTGAGCAGATAAACGTCCACGTGTCGACATGGCTAAAGAAATAGTAGGGCCTATGATTCAAAATATAAAGCACAAACATGTACACAATATGCCTTGCCTTGCCTTCAACCATCCTCGACACGAGGGTTGGTCGCATTTTGGACAGTTCTTCTCCATCCTCTCCTGTCTTCGGTTGCTCTCAACAATTGCTCTGTTGATAATCCCGTCCATTCACACATGTTGTCCCACCACCTCTTCCTAGGTCTTCCTCTTGATCTTGCTCCTGGAACCGTGCCTTGCATAATCTCCTTCTCCAAGCAGTCTCCATGTTTCCTCATGATGTGCCCGAAGTATGACAACTTCCTTCCTTTAATTGACTCCAGTAGACTCCTTTCTACGCCAGCCGTCTCCAGAACCCATTCATTTGTTTTTTTCTCAGTCCATGATATTCCGAGGATTTTTCTTATACCTTTCATTTCAAATGCCTTTATTCTATCTTCATCACTCTTATTAATTGTCCAACTCTCACAACCATACATCATCACTGGCCATATAAGCGTCCTCATTAACTTTAGCTTTGTAGATAGTTTGATGTTATGGCTTTTCCACAGTTTCTTCAGATCTGCACCTACTCCATGTCCTCTCGCGATTCTTACTCTTATCTCCTTGCTACATTCAGCATCTTTTGTTATGAGTGAACCTAGGTACACGAATGTGTCCACTTGCTCTATCATGATGTCCTGCACTTTGATGTTACATTGTTCCCCTGACATCGCCATACACTTTGTTTTCCCCATATTGATCTCCAGTCCTTTCTTTCGACCTTCCCTGTCCAAGCGAGACACCAGATCCTGCAGTTCTGCTTCTGTGCTTGCCATTAGCACTATGTCGTCCGCGTACCGCAAGTTTGTTACCCTTCTTCCTCCTATTTGAATGCCTCCTGTGTATCCTTTCAGTGCCTCCCTCATGACCATTTCTGATAGTATATTAAACAAAGATGGCGAAATCACACACCCCTGCCTAACACCCCTTCTTATCCTGAACTCACTCGACATTACACCGCTGAATCATTCATTTATATAGTTATATATTTTTGCATTTATGTATTGAAAGAAATTATGAAAAAGGAAAAGAAATCGTTTACTTCCGATACTTGCGACAAAAACAAACTACATAGAAATGATGACGTACATGATGTGGGGTTTCTGGCAGCTCTTGGTATATATATATCGTCATCTGGCCTTCAACTGTGTAGCAATGAGTCCGGCAATAACGCCTACATGAACTAGAACGACATAACTTAGTTTGTGCCGAGTATAATCGGGGCCACCGTCCTATGGTAGCCTTTTCATCTATTGGACGAGATAACTCGGGGTGAACGTTTGTCATACGATTTTTTCGGACGAGTTAACTCGGGGCGAACGGTAAAGGGGTTAAGGCACAATCTGTGTTGAAATGACTACACCTGTGGTATGGTGACATCCTTCCATAAACTGAACACTTTGGCTACTTTCCTATCTTCTCCTGAATATGTTAATAAATTTGCGTTATTTGCATTAAAACTCAGTTGCATGTTGATGGAGTAAGTAATTATTACTTTCATATCTGTATCAAGGATGACCCTAAATTCAAGCAGTACAGAAACAAAGCTGAGTTTGCATGCAATTCTGAAGAGAAACAAGTTGCATTTAGGCATTGTTGTGTCAATTTATAATTGCTTAATTTTCTGTTATAAAGCAAACTTATGAAAGCCAGAGAAAGTTTCTATGTTAAAAGAAAGTTTCTGCATTTGGAATTGGGTGAATTGGGACCAAATCCAATCCTTTTCAAGTGGAAGATCACAAATAAATTCTATATTACATCTTGCATCAATTGCTCAATATGTTGCAAATATATTCTAGCACTAACACGATTTTTGAACAAGCAGATTTTCTATAAGAGAATTTATGCATGCTGAATTTCACTTATAAGAGAATTCATTCTTTATAACTGCATGACATATTGTTGTGGAATGACACTTGCAGATTGTTCTTGATGACGACCGCATCGCTAACCACAAACTAACAACGAATGAAATAAAAGAGTGCTGCAAAGACATCAGGGTTCTTGGCAAACCAGATCTCAAGTAAAGATTCTATTGATTCATTGATTAAGTTTTTTAATTTTTAGATTTATGTGTAAATATGACAATTTATTTCATTTTATATCCTGTGATATATTTATAGCCAGCTGTGTGACGAACGATTCACAAACATACAATCTGTCTCGATGTTTGATTGACTTTTGCTTTTGTCTCTTTCTCTTGGTGTTGGTATAGTCAGCTGAACTTAGCCATGTCCTTGATTCAGTATCACTAGCTCTCCTACTGGTCTATGAAGGCTGAAATTTACATATGTGATATCCTCTGTGTAGATATTCCGGATTGGCCAATTGATTTTTTCAGTTCATAAGTAGATTTTCATTGCACTCGATAGAGTCATCTTCTGGAGTGTGAGCAGCATTCCCACATTCGTGTACATTACCAGATATCGACACCATTGCTGTTCTTCTGATCATGAGGTTGCTTGCTTGGTTCAAGTACTTAGAGAATCTTGAGGATTATCATGAGGCACCATATTTTGAAAGTGTTGACTATAGAGTTACTTTTTAAGGCCTTTATGGTCGATTGCTTTGCTTGAAAAAAGCTTAACCATAATTTTTATCAGAATTATGTAGTATGCAAGTTTCTGTTTTGTTGATTTGATAAAAATGTGAATGAGAGTTGTTATTATAATTACGTATTTTCGTTGTAGAGCCTTACTCAAATGGCAGAAATCAATGAGGAAGTTTTGGGCTGAAATAAATCCATCAGAAGTGACGGTGTATGTTTGCAATTTACTTAATTCCTTTATTCTGTAGCTTTTTAAATATGATCTTACTTCACATAGTATATATAGTGAGGTCTTGCACTGGCTTTCTTTCCCGCAGCGCATCTCATTTAGGATTGCATCTTTGGTGTGGTGATGCTTATCAGGCTGTGCACTCTTTTATCTGTATGTGCTTTGCTTCCCTCTTTCCACTTGCATAGGCCGCTGCACACTGCGCTCTGCTGTCCATGGTGACTTAATGGTCCCTTTCACTTGCTCTGCAACAATGCAGAGGCGTTCGTTCTTTGTGGTTGGTCCTGGAATGGGCTTCCCTTGACTATGCGACACCTCCCAAGCTGTTCTCAATTTCACAAACTGTTGAAGACTGTTTTTCGCTTGATCTCGGCCGGGAGCGCCTCTGAGTAGGTACCTTGAAGGGGCGCCAGATAAATTACGATTGATTGGATATATAATTAGATATATATGGTATTTTTTTATTTTTGCTGTTTTATTTGTTCACTTCTTTGCCACCAGGTTTAAAAAGCTTTTTTTAAAGTAGAATATTTGATTTTGGAATTGATTGTGATAAGTGAAATGAAATTTTGCACAGAGATCCGGCAGAAGATGTTTCCGATGAGGCGGATGAAGACACGAAGGAACTGGATGCAGTCAATGAAGAAATCTCCAGGCAGAGGGAAGCAAAGGAAAAAGAGCTGAAAAAGTAAAAATAAATAATCTGGAATTTGAAAAGTAAATAATCTGGAATTTTATTGACAGTTAGGCCATAAACTTGTAAAGAACTAAGGGAGCTTCAAGTTTAGGTTGTACTGCTGATGGCAGACCTTCATCACAATTAATAAGCAGTTCTCAATAGACTCCTTATGGTGATGTGAATCCTTATATAAAATGTCGATTCCAGACTTAGTTCAGGATTCGAACAAGAACTCACTGTAATATAACCTTGATCATTTCTTGATCGTGCTCATAAACATGCTGTTATAAAGAGGTTCTAGTCTGAAGAAATTAGCTATTCATCGCGGCGGTTGTTTTGGCAATGTTCTGATAGCAGGGAACCAATGAAACAATTTGAGGTCTGTCATTTCAAGGACTTCTGTAGCATATGAAATATAATTGAATGGTCTGTATAAAAGACATGCATTTTGAGGAACATAGCAGTTTCTTAACTACTTTGCATGAAATATGCTGTTTTGATGAGTTTTATTTAGCTAAGGTTACTCTGCTGAATTTATTGGTCCTGTTGGTTCTTTGGATAGAAAGAAAAAGCTTTCCTTGAAAGAAAAGAGAAAACTTCGAGAGAAGTTGAAGCTAAACATGGTGATACCTGGGGACAGGATAGAAGCACTTGATGACATAGAGCTGTTCAACCTAAATTCACTGAAGACCAAACAGGTAACCTTTGAACATTGACCTCAGAATTACATGCTAGGTAAAGATTAAAGTCACGGGAAATCTAGTTTGCCGTGACTGCTTTTACCAGTTGCGCCAGCTGTGTATAGTCTCTCACTCTCTTTCCTTTAACACTGCTCTACTTTACTTATAGTTATGTTGGTTTTATTCAAGATGTGTGGTTTTTATGAAACAGCAGGTAAAATTGTTCCTATAACACTAGATCTGTTACAAGATAGTCATTTTTCAGCAATTTTAGAGTCTTAAAATGTGCTGTGTAAAACTTCATCCATTCACGTATACAGACAAATTCTTCTTTGATTATCTGACTTTCTAGGCAAGTTTTAATGTCCAATTCATCACGTTGTTGATCTCTCCATGCTTCAATGTCATCCACTTCAATGACATTATTCTCGATATTCCTTTTCACCTCATAATTATGTGGTCTAATATTAATTGCAGAATCAGCTTGCTGATGTCAGTGATCAGGAGGATGTAGCATCTGATTCAGATGATGAAGGTATATACACTTTAAATTGTAAACTTTACGTAAAATATCTTGAATCGTGTATTTGTCAGCTGCTTCTTTTCTTTGATTTTTCTTTCAAACGAACAGCTTGTGTAAATAAATCGATCCAATGAGAAATGTGTAAATGGAATGCTGTTTTAATCCTATGCAGTGAGCTGACCTCTTTCTTTGTTGTTCATTATGGTTGAGCTTATTTTTAATATCTTAATTGTGTTTTTCTTACTCTCTCTCAAGCTGTGCCTATCTTGAAAAAATTCAGGCCCACTGTGACAGCTACTGATAGATGTTTAGAGTTTGCTCAATGATGCTTAAGTTTCTCTTAGTCTGCAAACTCATGATGCCTCCAACTCTCTATTTCCTGTCCTTCATTAACTGCGGGCAATGAGAATAATTACAAAAATATTCTTATGTTACTTGCCAGACTTTGCTGCAGCTGTTTTCACTCATCTATGCATATTAGCTTATTGTAATCTAGTTTAGTTGCATCTTGTCTACATTCCTTTTTAATTTGTATGCGGAAAGAATAATGAGAAAGGCGGAATTAGAAGGGGCAACTGAGGGAGTAAAAATTGCTGGGAAAACACTGAATAATCTTAGATATGCGGACAACACAACATTAATGGCAAAAAAGAAAGTTGATCTGGTAGAACTGATAAGAAGGGTGAGGAAAGAAAGTGAAAAAGCCGGCTTATACTTCAACATAAGCAAGACAAAGGTCATGACAACAGCAAATTGGGTTAGTTTTGAGATAGATGGAGAGGAAATAGAGGTGGTAAAAAGCTTTACATTCTTAGGATCACTGATCGAAAAAGAGGGAAAATGTGATCCAGAAATAAAACGAAGGATAGCGATAGGGAAAACCGCAATGATTGGACTGGAAAAGATATGGAAGGACAAACATGTAAGTTTAGATACTAAGAAGAGGCTCGTGAGAGCACTAATCTTTCCTACGATATTATATGGCTGCGAGACATGGACAAAGACAAAGAATATGGAGAAAAAGATTAACGCATGCGAAATGTGGATTTGGAGGAAGATGTTGCGAATATCTTGGACAGAGAAAAGAACGAACGAATCTATAAGAATGGAAATTGGATTGGAAAACGAGGAGTCGTTAAAACAATTCGCGACAAGATTGAAGCTAAGATTCTTCGGACATGTAATGCGATCTGATGGTCTGGAGAAGGAAATGATGCTGGCTTGTGGTGAGGGAAGGAGAAGACTCGGCAGACCAAGGATGAAATGGATGGACGAGATACACGACATAACTGGCATGAATTTAGAAGAACTGAGGGACTTGCCTGCGAACAGAGAACAATGGAGAATGTGTGTCAAGACGATCGCTAGAACTCTACGAGTTGACAGCACAAGGTAACAAGGTAGTTTAGTTGACCTATTTCTTTAGTCATCACATATTTTAAAGTTTAAGAAGTAAGCATCAAAGTCGGCAGTGATGCACTTACTGTGTGCGGAGGAATTAGGATAGCACCTTTCTTGCTTTAACCCAGGAAATATGGAGCCCTTCATAACAACCAGCTTTTTCATGTCGTCATGTCTGCTTTCTAATAAAAATGTTTACTTTCTAATTATGAAGTGTTGAGTTGAGTAATTTTGCTTTTTAGCTATGTTCCATGTTAGAGATTTTGCGTTTTATACTCTTCTACGTTGTTTCCTGTGATTATTTGGTTGTTTAATTTCTGTAGGTTATATGGACTCTGAGGGAAGTGAGATGCAATTTGAGGATGATGAGGAAAAGGAAGAGGAGGTTGGAAAAGAGGAAGAGCTAGATAAGAAAGGGGATGACAGCTCAAGCAGCGGTGACTCTGATAACAGCAGTGACGATGATAATGACAGTGATGAAGGTGCTCTTACGAACAAGAGAAAAAGAAAGGAAACTAAAAACGACGATTCAGTCGAATTGGGTACGTACAAGTGTAAGGGAATGAATTTAAGAGGAACACTATTGTTGAACTCTTGCATTTATGAATTTCAAACTCCCTCATTCCTTTCCAATTGAATAACAGTTATTCAAAGTATGTATTATCTGTGGCCTCTTTAATGGCTCATATAAAGTTGATTAATTAAAATTTAATTCAAAACTGAAAAACGTTTTCTGTTGTAGTCCAGATGCAAAGCACATCAAGTCCAGCAAAGCTGCGTAGGGCTGCCAACCGTCCCGGATTCGCCGGGACAGTCCCGGAATCGGCCCTCTGCGTCCCGTGTCCCGGATTGATCTCAAATTGTCCCGGAATTTGATCCAGATATCCATTTAGCACAATTATTGTTCCTATTAATTTTTGCTTACTAAACTCAGCCAAATGTAGGCCTACAATGATTTTTGCGTTCTGCTCTCTATCAGACCTATATATTACATTCTTGGCTGAACATCGGGAGTTAAAGTCTTCACAACTTTACAAATCACTGACACTCGGTTTTCGGTTTAGCATATTGTGTCCGCTTAAATGGGTTTTTTTTTACGAGAGAACGATCAGCATCTTGAACGATCTGTTGTCTAGGCCTAACAATCGCAATTACCTGAGCACCGAGAGTTCACCAACCTTATTAAAGCACAACTGTTAGCATGACATGACATTGTGCTGATTTCTGCGACTTTGTGTCCAGTGTTCCGGAACTGCTTAACGCACACGAGTAGGCCCTATTATATATTGAGTAGGCCTATAGGCCCTAAGTTTAATATCAATTCTGCTATCCGGTCGCAGACCTGTGAGCCTAAGATACCTACGAACCTCCCTCAATTTGGGCTCATAAGTCTTACTATGATCAGTCTAGGTGACTGAAGTTTGAAATGCTTCTTCTTGAGGTTGATTCTTGTCTTAAATTTAGGCTAAAAAATATATGTCTTTTGATGATTTGTCTTAAATTATTAAGGAATTTTTAGTAGATTGTAGATGTAGATTCTATACTGGGCTGATGCAACTTTTGTTACATAACGCGCGCTTCTGTGGATTGTGTAAATTGGTAATGGCACATCGAGTGGCTGAAGGCGTCCCGGAATGGCAAAATCAAAAGTTGGCAGCCCTAAAGCTGCGTAGAGCATAAAACAGATTAGATTGACTTTAAACTGAAATTGAACCAAAGGTTTGCTGTTCATTCCAAAGTGTAGCCTTTTCTAAGTCCTTATATTCTTTGCAGTTAATTCCTACAATGCGGATAAGATCCTTGGTCAAGGAACGTTTGAGTGCTAGAATGAGAATGATTCTGTTTTAGTCCTTAGCACCAAGCATCTCGGCTTCATTTTAAAATTTTAATATATGTCTTTCTTGATTTCAGGCAAAAAGATAGTCAAATTAAACCCGTACGAGTTGGCTTTAGGAGAGGAAATTATCAGAAGTGGAAAACGAAAACGAGAATTGATTGAAATGTCATATAACAGGTGATTGCTTAAATCTGTTACTTGCAACTACTTGACTGACACAAATTAGCATCAAAGTATAGCAAGCATGATAATATTGTATTTTAAAGAAAGTAATTGCTGACATGAGAGATGTTTCACTTCAGGGCAAGGACGCTAGGATAGCCTGTTTCTTCTTAATGTATACCCAATGTATGTCAGTATATTTTTTTACTTAGGCAGTGTTTCCCAACCCGGAAAACTTCCAGGTGCAGTGCTTCCCAAGCATGCTGTGAACCATTGAACCTACTTTAATGGTGTTGCAGTGGAATAGTCGAATGTCGAAAATATGGAAAAGAACTGATTATCACTACTGACATAAGTTGATAATTTATTTAAACTTGAAGTGATGTGAAATAGTTGCAGCACTGTCTTTGAACACAAAGTACGTTACTGGAAGAAAAATAATAAAATTAAGGCCATGTGCTATTGACTGATTTACCTTTTATAATGGTGCATTACTGTGAAAAGGGTACCAGTGACTTTGGCATAAACTTTGCATATGGAAAATGGCAAAATCTGTTATTGTAGTTATGTTGGAGTGAGTAAAAAGCCTGTTTGGGAATGTCTTTGAAAGTGTCCTAACCAGTTGATGCTAGAGAATACAATGAGTTAAAAATACTTAGCGGAATGCTAGTTTTAGAGATGCACTGTTTTGGATTCATTGGGTGTGTGCTTGAATTGCATATTTGAGACGCAGAATAAACTGAGTAACCCTCCATTGACTGTGACGATAGTTTTCGGGTTATTGACTGATCACTGGAACACAGCAAAGGCCAAAGCATAGCACTTACCAATTGATCTCTAAAGTGTTCAGAATTTTCATTATTCTGATGACACTAAGTTGTGAAAAGCTCTCAAGTTCCAAAAAAAATCTTTTCAGGTTTGTTAGCAATGATGACGGCTTACCAGAATGGTTTATGAAGGAAGAGAAGCTGCACTGTCGCAAGCAGACGCCAGTTACAAAGGTAATGCAGCTTGCGATCACTATGTGATCCTCAGTTTGTCTTTATAAACCTTCACATCTTGGGTTGTTGCAGATTCGTGTCTTAAATGTATCAAGTCAGTATCCTTAAGTCTTTAATGTTTAGCCACAGAGTGATGTTTAGTAATTTTGCAAATGTGGATATGCTTTACTATGTGATGTCTACTATTTTTTATGGTGTAATTTAAATATTTATACATGTATGTACTATCTGGGGTACCCAGCGTTGCCTGGGGATTCCGGCCAATCCCCTTCTTCCCCACCCTCACTTCGCCCCATTCCCTATATAAATTTTATAGATAGGTGGATAGATAGAAATCTACTTGGAGTTACTACTTTTGTGAAAAATGTGCATTCTGTCAAGTACGTGAAATATCGGGGTAAACTTTTGGAGAGGCAGGTAAAAATTAGCTACTAGCAAATGGTTTTTATTTGGTATTTAAAAACAGAATATAACACTGATCATTCATTGTCTTGTGAATTTAGGAGCAAATAGATATGTATAAGGAACGTCAGAAGGCAATCGACGTTCAGCCAATCAAGAAAGTTGCTGAAGCGAGAGCCCGAAAGAAGCACAAGGTAACGTCATTTGTTATATGCACAAGGTAACGTAATCTGTTATAAGCAAGAGGTAACGTCATTTGTTATGAGCACAAGGTAACGTGATTTTGTTATAAGCACGATGTAGTGTCAATTGATCATTTGTTTTAAGGCAGGGATAATCTTTAAGGATCAGTATTAAGCACCAGTTACATAAGTAGGTTCAGTTTTTATAGTCTTGGTAGCCATTCGAGAGAATTTGCTACTATTGGCATGACTAGTCATGATGTCAAGTCGAGAGAGAGAGAGAGATGTTTTACGAGCACGTCATACCAGCAAGTGATCGGTGTAATATGTAACTAATATCACTTTATATACAAAGACCCTCACTTTGTTTGGTTTGGATTTTCTTGTGTTTTTTATAACAATGATGATTTGAATGTTCATCAAGTAGTCGGGAAGACTGTTTCATGCTCAAGTTGCAGGAAATGACTATCCATCAAACCTTGTTGAAGACCATGTGGTTGATTTTTGGATTAGGAATATAGCCAACATCTGTTTCGTTAGTTACTGTTGTTACTTATGTTTTTCTAATTCGTTATGAACTGAATGTTTTTGTTTAAAGATGGTGAAGCGCTTGGAAAAAGCACGCAAGAAGGCTGAAGCTACGACAGAAAACATTGAAATGTCTGAGAGAGAGAAAATGAAGCAAGCAAAAGAGTAAGTTGCGATCGTGTTGTTTCTTGCGCTTTTTTACATTCTTTAATTTATGCAGTTTAGCACTTTACCGTCCGGTTTATTCAGTATAATGACCTCGTTGGCGGCACTTTGTTAAGGCACAAGACATCGGTCGATGGTTTCGTCAAGTTAAACCGTAGCCGAGAATCCTAATCTACAGCGCTGTTGAAATTCAATTGACCAGGAAACCAGAGAGGCCACAATCAGTAAACAAGTTGAAAAATCATTTCGTAGGTTTGGGCGAGAAAGACAATGGCAAGAATGATAATAGAATCCATAGATTGAATGCGGTGCTTGCTTATGTAAGGGATGAACCCGGATCAAAAATCAATCTTACTTGTTTATGACTTTTGAGGCTAAATAATGTTTTAACTGTAAGCTTTTGACTGAATGTTTTTCAATCAATTAATTGTAATTTATATAGCGCTCTTCAAGGTACTACTCAGAGGCGCTCCCGGCCGAGATCAAGCGAAAAAAACAGTCTTCAACAGTTTGTGAAATTGAGAACAGCTTGGGAGGTGTCGCATAGTCAAGGGAAGTCCATTCCAGGTTGTTTGACAAACCACAGAGAATGAACGCCTCTGCATTGTTGCAGAGCGAGTGAAGGAACCATTAAGTCAGCATGGACAGCAGAGCGCAGTGCACGGCGGCCTATGCAAGTGGAAAGAGGGAGGCAAAGCTCACACAGATTTTGGATTAGAAGTTTTTGGTAGAAGTTGTTGTTTCCTTAAAAAGCTGTCAAAACTGCTTTTGTCTATAATATTGTAAAATGTACATTCAACGAGTGTTTGGCAGTGAATGCATCCAGTATGTCACTTTACGCATAGCTTTAAAACCAGACAGACAAAACAGAGAGATTAGAAGTACAACTATTAAATGATAGGAAACCATGTCTAGTAAATAAATCTTTCATTTCCACTTTGCCTATTGTATTGTCTGTAATGTTCTTCATTGATAACAATATATTGTTCTCTGCCTGTTCTCTGATTATGTATGTATGTCTGATGTTGACTAGAATGTACTTGAAAATTAAGATGCGCTTGACTGTGTGTTCTGTTATTTTTGAAAGGATCTACAAAAAGGCCGGATTGTTGAAGCCACAGAAAAGGAGTCTAACTTATGTCGTTGCCAAAAAGCACACTACGACTGGCAGGAGGGCATCCCGGCCAGATGGCGTCAAGGGACACTATCGCGTTGTTGACCCAAGAATGAAAAAGGACAAGAAAAAGGAGAAGATGGCAATGAAAAAGGGAAAAAAGGGTAAAAAGGGAAATAAAGGAAATAAAAGGCCGGCAGGAAAAGGCAGAAAGCCAAAATAAAGACATAGTAAAAATGTTGTGAATGTATTTGAAATAAAGACTGTTATTCTATTTCTGTCAATAAGATTTAAAACCATACAGTAGTCTTGTGTTACCTGTTTATGGCTAGCTATATATAACACTGTGAAAATTACTTTTGCTTCAGGAGTCCATAACATGCTAACAATTGGTCCCCAAAAATTCTCCTCTGGTACATGATGCCAAATGGAGGATTTTAACAAGTCACACAGTAAGACGAATCTATATGAGCTTCATGATCCACACAATCATTCGTTTTAATTTGCAGTAGTCACAAATTGTAGATCAGTTCCAAGTATACACATACATGTTTAATTGTATATAGAGATAACGTGTTACACAAAGAACTGTATTATCGATGTAATCAACATTTATTCATTTCATAAACAATTTAACTTCAAGGTCAGGTATTCATCCGCAGCGTCTTGATGTCACATTTCAGCCTCTGTTGAACTTCTTACTTATTTTCAATTTTATATTCTCGATCTTCTGATTGCATGCAGCATTCTTCACCACTATAGCAATACAGCATGTCTTTTCTCTCAGAATATTATATCAACACAGTTTTTCAAAGGTCTTGAATGTTAAACTTCTATTTATTATGGCTCAAGATTTGCTTTTATTTATTTATTTACTGTTTATGCCACTGTTTGATACTCCCTAAATCATAATGATAAAACAGAAGACAGAAAATAAGCAATAACAAACACCTTTCTTATGACAAATAGGCAGAGCAACAACCAGACAATAAAAAAATAAGAAAAACAGCGTTATTTATTATGATGGACTGATGCAGAAGACTTGAACGTTTCCTAACGTTGAATTTGAATTGAACCTTGATTGCTGACTTAGGATGCACATGGCTTCAGCCTTATATCACTCCATCAAACAATATAATTTTGATATTATTGCATTTATTATATCAATTATATAATTCGCTTTAAATTAACAATGATTCTATGTGGTTGAGATGACATGTAGTCAGCTGCAGTGTGGTAGTGTAATTCTCATCCAAGAGTTTCCACGAGTCCCAACTCTTGCACTGAAGCCTTTCTGCCCTACTGTTCCTTTCAGTTTCTTGAATAGTTATTATTTGTACCTGTGACCTGAGTTGATTTGTTTGGTGATAAATAAAATGACTTCTGCTGTACTTCTTCCTTTGAACTATTGTGCGTTTGCTGGTGGTATAACAAAGACTATTCTTACTTATTTACTTTATAATCTTACACACTTCTGAAGTTCTCTCCAATGTTGTTAGACCACATCTTTCCAACCTTTCTTCATAGCTCAAATCATTGTGGATCCAGCACATTTTTGTAACTCTTTGAATATTCTCCAGTTTTTCCATGTCCTGTTTCAAATATGGAACCATTCAATAGTTGTATTCCACTTGTCTATCCAGCCTAGAGTTGGGTTAGCTTTTTGATGCTTCATTGCATCGTCTAGCTCTAGTGCAATCGTCTAGCTCTAGTGCACATCGATCGATTTGACTATTACTTCCATTGTGCATATTTTCTTAACTATACATATTATGCTCATGTTGTAGTCGCATTATATACGACCCTACTGGTCAGCGGTTCGTTTTGCTTTTTGACGAGACCATTTATTTCTAATTGCGCTTCGATCGGTTTGACTAGTACTTCCATTGTGCATATTTTCTTAACTATAATATATCTTATGCTCATGTTTGTAGTCACATGCCTGTATTCGATGCATTAAGCATTTTTTTTTACTTTGTGCGCATTGATAGGGTCGGATTGACCACCACTGTTATTGTGCATAGGCCTATATACTCTAAACTATCTTACGCTGATGTTGTGGACTCACACCTGTACCCGATGCAATTAATTGTTTCTAATTGTTTATTGGTTCCAGTGCACACTAATAAGGTCGGATCGACCATTACTGCTTTTGTGCATAACCTATGTAATCACATTATCTTTTGATTATGTTGTGGTTATGTGCCTGCACTAGATGCAATTAGTCATTTTATCTAGCTTTATGATTGTGAGTTTGTTGCACTAAGCTGTCGACTCATCGATTAACTTGCCTAGTCATTGTGTACTTTTTCTTTTTTCTTTTCTTCGTCTGGTATATTATGACTATACCGACTGTCGACTTTTTATTCTGTTAATCTGTAGCGTCCTCCGTTTCTTCGAGTGTCATTCTTTTGCTTTTGTTCAGCTAAAGTGAATGTATGCCATTGCCATTGCTTTGATAATTTAATTTGTTCTACCGTGTCGATTACATGGTCAGCTGCCACTTAAGTTGTTTCTATTTCACTCCTTTCTTTTTTTTCTTTTTTTCTCTTTTGTTTCTTTCCCCCTTGTGTATATGTTTTCTAATTTTTCGTGTTCTAATTTAGATAAATGTTGTGTGTGCACTGCACTAATTAGCCCAGGGCAAGATGTTGGTGCCTGCGAATATTGCACTACACTTTGTCATACTGCATGCATGAACGCCTCCGACCAGTTAAACACAGAGGATTGGCCGTATGTAGCCGGTGCATACTGTACAAAGACTTCTAATTCTACCCACTTGGAGACCCTGTTGGAACCTGACCTACCTCGATCAAACCTTTATGAATCTGAAGATTCAAATAGACCCCTTCTCAACAATAAGGATTTAGACCCTGACTTTAATTACTTTTTGGATATCGTAAAAGAAAGCAGATATTACGGCGCTTCCCAGTTAACCCATAGATTTGCCAACGATCCCTCGTCATTCTCGATTATGCATCTTAACTGTCGCAGCATTACTTATAAAATTAACGATATTAAGCTTTTATTAACTCAGCTTCCTGTCTCTGTCCTAGCGGTTACCGAAACATGGTTAACTAACTCAACGGCTGACTCAATATTCATACCTGGTTATAACTTCGTACATAAGCATAGGGAGGAGGGAATGGGAGGAGGGGTTGGATTCTTTATTAGACAAGACATCTATTATAGTGAGATGCACATTTGCACACCAACGACATCGTTCGAAAACCTCTTCATTAACATTAAAGTTGTTAAGTCCGCCGACATTCTACTAGGTGTTTTGTATAGGCCTCCTGGTCTCAATATGGATGACTTTAACACCCAAGTAGACTCGCTATTGGACAATCTCACCCTTTGTAAGAACAGGAAAATATTCTTAACTGGTGATTTCAATGTTGATTTACTAGCACATGGTAATCACAACCCTACCAATGAATTCATTGAATGTATGATGACCCACCACTTCTTCCCACTTATCCACCAACCTACTAGAATAACTCCCACCTCGGCTACCTTAATTGATAATACTTTCACTAATACCCCTGACTGCATTATTACCTCAGCTATAATTACATCTGAAATTTCGGACCATCTACCAATAATAACCTGGATTAAAACTGAGCCCTTTACCTCACGTAATTTGGGTAAAATAGAGCTGAAACGGACTATAAATAGCCAGACAACTGCTTCTTTTAAAGCACTTGTATCCCAAATCGATTGGACCTCAGTAACAGAATTATGTAATGCGCATGAATCAAATCAGGCCTTTAATTTATTTACTGAAAAAGTCAAAACTTGCTATGATAAATCCTTTCCCCTTAAATCTCTGAAGATTTCTAAGAAAAATTCATTTATTCAACCATGGATGACTCGAGGACTGCTAAATTCTACAAAAAAGAAAGAAAAACTTTATATTAAATACATAAAAAATCCTACGATCGAAAATAAAAATATCTTTACGAAATATCGTAACCGCTATAAATTAATACGCACCAAAGTTGAGCAAACTTACTATACTAATGAATTTATCAAATATAGCGGGGATATTAAAAAGACCTGGCAGACAATCAAAACTATTATCAAAGCTGATAACCAAGACACTTCCATTTTAGAAATCAAGGTAAATGACGCCACGATTTATGATTCCACCTTGATGGCGGAACATTTTAACTCTTATTTTACTGGAATAGCAAAATCTCTGTCCTCTGACTTACCCCCTTGTAAGAAGAATTTTAAAGACTATCTGTCTCCACGTTCGATAAATTCTTTTGCTCTCTTACCCACTTGTCCGCAAGAGCTAATGTCGATCAATAAAACTCTCAAATCAACTCATAGTTCAGGAATGGATGATTTATTCCCTCACCTCATATCTCCTGTTATGGAATTTTTAGTCTCACCGTTATCCGATATAATTAATTGCTCACTCACAACTGGGCTTGTCCCCACTGAAATCAAAATTGCAAAAGTCGTCCCAATTCATAAACAAGGTTCTAAAAGTGACATAGCTAACTATAGACCTATTTCGGTGTTACCATTTTTTTCTAAATTTTATGAACGAGTTATGTATGATCGCCTTTTTTCCTACCTTAATTATAAATCTATCCTATACCCTTCGCAGCATGGTTTCCAATCTGGTCACTCAACTTCAATGTCCCTATTAGATATCCAGGATAGGATAGCCACTGCGATGGACAAAAATGAATATTCTATTGGAATTTTCCTTGATCTCGCCAAGGCCTTTGACTCGGTTGACCATAATATCCTTCTAACTAAACTTGAACACTATGGCATTAGAGGTACTTCATTGGATTGGTTTACTAGTTATCTTACGAATCGCTACCAACGAGTTATATGTAATGGTTTCCTTTCAGACCCTTTACCCATTCTATTTGGTGTACCACAAGGATCAATTCTTGGCCCACTCTTATTTCTAATATTTATTAACGATCTGCCAAACTCGTCAACTGTGCTACATTTCATCATGTTTGCAGACGACTCTAATGTCTTTTTTTCCCATACCTCATATGACCACTTAATACAATTGGTTAATAGTGAACTTATGTCTGCAAGTGAATGGTTTATAAGTAATAAATTAACACTTAACGCAAAAAAATCAAATTGCATTGTCTTTCGTTCCATAGGAAAATCCATTCCCTATGACAATAGTCAAATTGTCTTAAACAACATCGTAATTCCTCAAGTACCCTCAACAAAATTTTTAGGTATCTACATTGACCAACACCTGAAGTGGAAAACTCACATTTTTGAAATTAGCAATAAAATTAAGAAGAACCTAGGCATTATAAAACGAGTGTCTTATCTTCTTCCTCTTCATATCTTACGGGATCTCTATTTTACCCTCATATACCCATATCTTACTTACTGCAATATGATCTGGACTTCCACATACGACTCTCATCTTAACGATATAAGGATCCTTCAAAAAAAGGCCATAAGAGTGATAACTAAATCTCCACTAAATTCACACACCAGTCCGTTATTCCTCGAACACAAACTCCTAAACATAACCCAAATTAAATTTCTACAAACTTGCATCTTCATGTACAAATATATTAATAACCTCCTTCCACCATCATTCTTTTCCTATTTTGATCTTGCACCGCAGCTGATCTGCACCAGAAGCAGTAATGATTTTAGACCTGTGTTTGCTAGGACTAACGTCCGTAAGTTTTCACTTGGAGTCCAAGGCCCTATTAATTGGAACAGTTTACCCAAAGAAATCCGCTTGGTTACATCCCTCAGCCACTTTAAAACCCTTGCACGTGCACACACACTAATTTACATCTCCTAATACCAGTTTCGTTGTTTATTAGTTAAGCTTTAGTTAAGCTTTAGTTAAGACATGCTTTCATTTATTATTCATACTGTATAATAATTATTATGTACTATACTATAGCGTCTGTTCTTTCCCCATTTAATCATACCCCACCATCTTGCTTAAAATTAACCATGGTATATAGGCTCCCTACTAAGCGGGACTTGTCCCTTCTGGAGGGCCTATTGCTCCCTTCTCTATCTTACAAAGTTCTGTATTGAATACATTACAATGTTAAATATAAATTGTCTTGCATTATTTTCTGTTTGTTATGTTTTATTGTGGGATCAATAAATGATTTTGATTGATTGATTTGATTGACTTGGAATCGTCTCTTGCAATAACGAATAGCCTTGCTATTTAGAATGTAACTTTGTTTAAAGATTATGTGGATGCTACCGCGAGGATATTTGAATAGATCCTTCTGGTCGTGCTATTATAACAGGTGGTTGACTGACTTCTATGCTAGGGTGTATCTGCTCTTTCTCTAACCACATAATAGCTCTCTAACCACATAATTGTTCTGTTTTAGGGTTACAAAAGTCAGCAACATAAACCTTTGCTTCTAGTTTGCCTAAAGACCCTGAGAATTTAAGTAATTACTGCAAGCTAAGACTATTTTTATTCGTGCCGATTGCTCTCTCTGCTTCTATGTTATGCGCTATATAAATACGAGCAATGACTAAGATGCACTCCCTTCTGAGTGATTACGGTAAATAATTTAAGCATGGGATGTGCAGCATGAAAAATAATATCCTCGTAGCTCGCCAAACGTTTCTTTTTATTTTCAAAGAAAATAAATGCTTGAAAGATTCTTAAAATATAAAATAAATTTATAGAAGAAAAGTTTCGCCGTTTAGAGCATTTTTGTGATATGTAGAAGAAAAATATTTAACAAACATGGCTTAACTATTAACCAGAAAATGAGCATCCTCTATTGAAAATTCAAAGCAGAGAGAAGGTCATCTGATGATGAATAAAATTATTAAATTAGCGACTGACGTGTTTGTGTTGGTTGAGTTGTAACTTTTTCCTTCATAAATAGTTGTAGGTAATCGTATCCTGTAAACTCGAAAAGGAGAAATGTTTGCGAGGTCGACTGGTCCATTTGATCGCCTGCTTGGTGTGTATTGTCATGCGACGTTTACGACGTCGCACTGTATGTGATTTTGTTTATTCCGTACAGGCAATATATTTCACTCTCTATACTCTTTCTTCAACTTCACGCTCATTCCAAAATTACAGTGACATTAAAAGTTTTAAACGATTTAAATGGAGTCATTAATTTAATGTATAAGTCTCTAATTTGTTAAAAGAAATTTTGGGATTTTTGCTGTTGCGTAGTCGTAATAGAATATAGACTAGGTGAAATTTTTTGGTCATATTTCTTTGTGACAGTGCTCAGATCTGAATTAAAGACCACTGATAATCTGTGTTACTTGCATATTGACTGTACATAACTCGTTTTTGGTTTATAAGCTGCTAGTGCCGTTTTGGATCGTTTAATATGCATTATCCTTTAACTTAAAATTCTCAGTGATTATGTGTAGGCAGTTCTCATTACACTGGACAGCAAATTTTAACTTTATTTCATTTCCAAAACAAATTTGACTGTTTTCTATAGAATTTGACGTGCGCTACTGACAATTGTAATTTTTTTAAATTGTAATTGTAATTGAACTTTTATAAAGCGCCGCTCACAAATTCAGTAGCGCTCCCGACCCAAACTAGTGCTTCCGCTAACAAATAGTATAGTCTTCAGGCGTTTACGAAACAGGGGAAGAGAAAGACTAAGGAGCTCAAGACGTAGCTTGTGAGGAAGACGATTCCAACAAGAAGGGCCAACATAGGCGAAGCTTCTTGACTGAGCCGTAGCTCCACGCATGCGAGGAACAATAAGAAGGCCATTGGCAGCCGAGCAGAGGGCAGAGCGACCAGGAAGAGTGGAGACCAGATTACACAATGCCTGAAGATATGAAGGGGCGACCCCAAGAAGAGAGTTGCGCATAAGTGTTAGAATCTTGAACTCAATGCGCTGAGGTATAGGAAGCCAGTGAAGAGTGTCCCGGATGAAATCACATATGTGAGAGAATTTGGGAAGACCAGCAATTAGGTGGGCAGCAGCATTGAGTATTGACTGAAGTTTAGAGAGGTTAAGAGAGGAGAGGCCAGCATAGGCAGAGTTTCCGAAGTCAGCCCTAGAGCAAATCGCCTTGAGCGCTTGAAGAGAGAGTGAGTGGCGGATAGTACACAATTGTCGCAGGTGATAGAAGCATGTTCGAGAGACTCGGTTAACATGATCAGAAAGAGAAAGGACTGGAAGGACAAGCAGCCGTAACTTGAATTTTACCTAGAGGCAAAGCATTTTAGGTTCGACTATTGATATTGTTTCTTTGATGCCAAGGCCTTCTTAAGCTTAAAAGATGTGAAGACTGAATATTTATCAATCAACAGTTACCTCTTTGGAGGCTAAATAATTTTTTAGGATTATGTTCTATAGGCTGAATATATTTCCATATATCCCATATATTTATATATTTATGTATTTGCATAATGCATATGTATATTTACATATGTATATATAAATGTGTGTATATATGTATATATATGTATGCATATATAAATTTGCATATACATATATATATATATATACATACATATATATGTATATATACGTATATACATATATAAATGTTTATATCTGTATATACGTATATATGTATATATATGCATGTATATATATATACATATATTCAGATATACATATATTGCATATACATGTATATATATACATATGTATGCATGTATAATTGTATATGTATATCTTAATACATATTAATGCACATGTACATATATGTATATATAAATATGTATATATGTATATATACATGTATATACTTATATATGCATATATATACACATAATAAGTATGTATATATACATGCATATATGTATATATCTATATATGTATATATCTATATATTCATATGTATATATGTATATACACAAGTATTCATTATATATGTATATATGTATACATATATTTGCATGTATATATGTATTCATATATATATATATATATACAAGTATATATGTATATACATATATACATATACACATATATACATATAAATACATATATACATATATACAACTGTTCATATATATATATATACGCATATAATCATATATATAAATATGCGTGCATATATATATATGTGTGTATATATGTATATATATATGTATGGCAATGTTTGTATATGTATGTATACATGATATATATTTATATTATGCATACACATATAAATATATAGACATATACATATATTTATATATCCATAAATATATGTTTTAGCCCATCCCTGTTGATGTCGACTTTTGTCGACAACCGCCCTCTACCCCTAGTGTCGACTTTTGTCGACAACCGCCTCGAAAGTGTTAAATAATATGAGTGACCTCCCAAAAAGCTAATTTGTGTCTAAAACTCTAAATTTAAAAAAAGGTGCATGAAGCTTTAATTGTTTCTCTGATGCCAAGGCCATCTTAAGCTTAAAAGATATGCAGACTGAATATTTATCAATGAACAATTAAATAATATGACTGACCTCCCAAAAAAGCAAATTCTTCAATTGATACTTCATGAGAAAGTGTTATAAAGTGCATGCATACCTTAATTAATACACATGGCGAGAATGTAATAAAGATGGTCATTTGATTTCATAATCTGCTTTTACTAGGGTGCCAGTAGTGAAGTTCTTTTGATCTCCAGCTGTTTTCAAATGACTTAGAACTAAAGATGACATTCCTCTAGGTCAAAACGATTTTAGGTACTAGATATGCCTTTGGATGTTCCAGCAAGACTATTTGCTTTTAGCAGACACGCCTTTATGGTCATTATTTTCTGTCTTGAAATTTTTTAATTGTTTTGAAAATCGAAAGAAAGTTCAATTTGAATGTGTTCTGAGCCGTTTAGTTTATGGTGCTGTTGCGTTTGTTTTGTTTCAGAGAAAGCTACGAGTAAGCTTCTGCTTGATCCTGATTGGGATAGTGTCATACAAATTTGTGATGCTATCAGACAAGGCGATGTCCAGTAAGTAATCAGACGAAGCATTCCTTTGAAAGAAATGTATTATATCTATCAGGAATCTGTTTTTGATATTCTTAGGTGATGTGTTAGTTTATAACAGACTTTGTTGGTTATTTATGCTATGAAGTTTAAAATCATTGAAACTAAAACTTAAGCGAGTTAACAGAATTAAAACGATGCAAATACTTATTATATAATTAAAACTAAAGGCGTTTATCATATCACAACATCACTTGTTTAACCAGATACTGTTATCCAATTGTTTTTTTTTTAATCAAATATCAAATCTCTGTAGGTCCAAAAAAGTAGGTTACCTGACTTTGAGTATTGACACCTGTTGATAATTATGGTATAATCTGTGATTTCAGACCGATTTATGCTTTACAAGGCATCAGGAAAAAGGTTGAAAATGAAAATCCACATGTTGCCAAGTTTGCATTACAGGTAACTTATTGCGTTTAAATTGTTTTCAGTTATTTTGAACTGAAGTTTCTTTTGGGTTACAGTAGATGTCACTTGAGTGTGTAACGGATGAATGCGTAATAGAGGAGCTGCCTGATTACATTCTAATATATAGGGCATTTCATTGGAAGTCAACTGATGGACAGCATTCTTATTAATATAACGCTGGTTTGGTAGTTTGAAATTATATACAATGCCTTTGTCTTAGAATTGATGTTTTGCAGAGCATGCCTATGCAGTGGTGAACATGGATTGTAGTTTTTAATGTGTTCAAGTTATCTTTTACTTTCATCACTCCATAGAGTTTTAAAGAATATGTATACATTGTATAGGAACTGACATTGCTGCTTTTTGTTCTTGTGCAATTATTATGTGACTCATCTGAAATCTAGAATGAATTGTAATACAGGAGTTTAAGTTTTAAACTTTATTGTTTGAATTTGTCCAGCTGCTGGAATCCGTTGTGAAGAACTGTGGATCCATTGTCCACATAGAAGTTGCAACAAGAGAATTCATGGACTTCATGAAAGACCAAGCTAAGGTAGGTTTTTTTGGTCTCTTGTGCTCGGAATGTTGTGCTTTCTGCAGCAACACTATTTGATCAGTTCTTTTTGTTCTTGAGAAATTGACCATTTTTATGGCTTCACAATTGATTGCTGTAGACGTGTACTGTGCTAATTCTGTATAACCTTGAGGAAATTGAAAATAAAATTGTCTGTGATGGAGACATGAGCTTCAGTGTGTGTCTGGCGAGTAACAGATCTTGTTTGAAAGCCTTAGCTGACTGAATTTCCATGAAGAGTAATTTCATGATGAAGGTTTTTGTACTTGTCAGTCTTTTCATAATTTATGTCTTGTTGATTGAGTCCATGAATTCTCTTTCTGCAGAAGCGACAGGATCCAGTCAAGGCAAAGGTCGTTGAGCTCATTCAAGTCTGGTCGCAGGCGTTTCGAAATGAACCTTCGTACAAAGTTGTACAGGAGACGTTTACTGCAATGAAGGCTGAAGGTTTTATGTTCATCTTATCTATTACCGATTACCGATTGATGAAAGTGAAAAGTGACCACGTTGATTCATGATAGTGAAAAACTTTGAGGAACAAAAGTAAAAATTATGTTTCTGTGGAAAAGTGAAAATTTTAAGCAGCTGTTATGTATACTTTTAGTGATAGCAGGTTTTAGTGCTTTTCAGTTTCCATGTATTTTCTCTGCATGTAGCTGCTAGTGTAGATGTAATGTTATAAGACGTTTGCCTCTGAACTTGTTTGGTTGATGTGCAGTTGTATTATCTCGGTGGCATCCTTCTGATTGCTTTGCCTTTGAATTTCTAGGATTTGTCTTCCCAGCTCTGAAGGAATCTGATGCGATGTTCATTGCGGAAAAGGCTCCAGACTGGAGAGATGGAGAGCTGTGCCATCGGTGCCGTGTCACTTTTACGACATTCAACAGAAAGGTGAGAGATCTTATCAGTGGTCATCTCTGTTGTCTGTGAAAATGCAGATATGCTCTGCTTTGTAATTACCGCTTAAGTTGGACCCTCTCATGTCTGTTAAAGCACGGCTTTACAGATGGATCGGAATAGGCATGGTACATTTCTTCGCAGTGGATGAAAGTTCCTTAGGCTATGTTTCAGAATTTATGTTTTTCTTTATGCAGCACATGTCACCATTTTCACTCTGTTGTGTCCAGCTATAGTCTGCATTTACATTGTGACCTTTTTCGCTTAAGATGCGGTTCTTAGCCCTTAAGATCTGTTAAAAAAGCATGTTTTTGTACCTTAATAAATTCTGAAAACACTTGTTTCACATTCATGAATGCAATGGCTTTGTTACAGCACCATTGTCGTGCCTGTGGTCAAGTGTTCTGCGCAAAGTGTTCAGGTCGGAATTCCATTATTCCGAAATTTGGAATTGAGAAGGAAGTGAGAGTGTGTGACAGCTGCTTCGAACAAATCAACAAGTATGACGTTCTCTGTTTCAAAAATTTCTTTAGATGAACATCTTTATTTGATAAGTTAATTTCATCCACACTGATGTTGTTGAAATCAGTTTATTGCACGTTCAACTCTGGTTACACAATCATGAACGACTAAGTACAGTACAAATGCAATTAGGAGCCAGTAAAAGCTAGTAGCTTGTTGACTTTCATTTTTTTCCAGTCTGATGGTTTGCAGTTCTAAGTTAATTGTTTCTGAAAGTTTGTGCTTGGGTATGTCTCGGCTTTGTTTGTGTATTAGTCTAGTTCAGTTTGTTAATCCTTTGCCCGCTTGCCCCAAGAATATCCGCTGAAAACGGGCTCAAAATTTAAAAATGAACGGGTAAAGGGTTAACTAATTCTTCTTTCCCAGGACAGCAATTGGAGGCCTGTATATTGCTGTCAGCAGCTGGAGATAGACTTGTCAAGGTATACAATATTCTTGCTCTGACATCTGTTTAATTCTAAAGTTTTGCTGTTTTTTGTTCAAATGTTGACCTGTTCAATTTGATATTTTTTTTAATGAACTGAAGACCTACTGGTGAGAAGAAACCTGGAGAGGACGAACTGCCATCAGAATACCTGAGCAGCTCTTTGGCCAAGCAGTCTCAGGTGCAGCTTCATTATTCTTCATTGCTTGCTTCATTTTTATATGTACCATGATAAATTTATGATGTGATAAAAATGTTGTTGACTTACATGGTAATTGGATGTTTGAGGTGATACATGATTCACCATATATGGACCATTAACAGTGAATGCTTCCTGATATTTCTCTTCCAAATATGTGTTTAAAAAAATATAATTTGTTATGTTTTATTCACTTTCTGCAATTATGACATATTTTCTTAATGTAAGAACTGTATTTACCATGGTTGTAAACGACTGTCACAGTCTCGGTACAAATATAACTTTAAACCACAGTGTGTCACTGTGTCTATTCCTTTGAGATCTTAACTGAGATAAAAACTGATCAAGTATTATACGTTGTTTTAATCTAAAATACTATGTCTAGTTTTCGATAAAAGTATTTAAATCTCCAGCTCGTATTGATCCTTTAATGCTGAGCATGTGCAGTTGTGCACACTAAAATTTGTGTTAAGAGATGGCAAGAAAAGTGTACTATTCGATGTGTAGTGAGAACACAACTGAAATAAGTTAACATAAATCTTGCATTTAAAAAGAAACTGAAAGTATGCTGTGTTTATTTGATGTTTATGAAAACTACAAATGTAACATATTGTTCTGTGTACATTAAGGCTATAATTAGTTTCAAAGTATAATAAACCTAAACTTGTGTTTAATATATAATCTGACTAACTGAAAACATTCAAATCAGTTGTCCATTAGTTTGCTGTTGCTTCTAAATTTTTAATGATGCAGTACCATTATTTTTATGTTGTTTTCTTTTATTTTCTTTTTTTACCCAAAGACGCCACCAGCTCGCACAGAGCAGGAAATTCAAGAAGAGGAGGAACTTCAGTTGGCCTTGGCCCTGTCTCAGAGTGAGGCTGAAGCTAAGGAGAAAGAGGTGAAATGACGCTCAACTCCACATTCTCTCTCATTGTTCTTTGCTTAACAATTTAACCCTTTAAATACCAACTTACTACACGTTGGTGGGTAAAGGGTTAATATTTGCTAGACTGCAATTCTGCTATCGTTATATATGTGAAGACTTGTAAAGCACAACTGTTGTAATGGTTGCTAAATATGTGCAACTGCATTGAGGTAGCTGTGGCTGTTTAACATTTGCTGTTTTGCAGTTAATGTTGTTTCTAAGGATGATGCTGCCGTGCAAGTAGGTTCAATGCTGTCTCAGTGTTGTTATAAGTTTTTACTATTCTTGAGTATTTGTTATTTATTAAAGCTAAAATGATTTATACGACGAGCAAATTTCTGTCCAGGGTAGCGGCCTCTGTTATCATAGACCCTGGTCAAATCGGATCCATCCATCTTATATAAATAAGTTTTCTGAATTCACCCAAACCTTACTTTGTCGTTGCTCATTCTGCTGTCTACAGAGTCAAAGGATGTTATGGACGAGAGAATTCTGTGTAGTTTCGAATAGAAATGAAGAATTCTGTGTTCTATCTGTATTTTCTTTGAATTTTGAATTTGTAGCGCAATCGAATGAAGCAAGGAAGTTTCGGTGGATATGGACAGCCGGCTACAAATGACAATCCATCGGCAATCTATGCTCAGCCTTCGGTTTGTCTATCACAGACTTTTCTTTCTCTTCCTTACCTTGATTATATGTATCATTATTGCTTGCACACAATTTAAGATCCTTACTCCGATCCTAAACGCTCAATGGGGTGGGGTCTTGCCCCAATATCTGGTTAATGCTATACTTCATTCTCACTCAGCTTCTTCCCACCGTCCACTTCGTTCAGCCTCCTGAAGTTTACCATTGAAAGTGAAGATACTGATGGCATGATCGAATGCAAATCGTAAAAGATGCGAAGTAGAACCAAAAGTCATGATTGGCAATGTAAGTTGTTGATGGTATGAATGCAAATCTTATCAGATGTGCAGTAGAGCTAAAAGTCATGTTTGCTGATGTTTATTTAGAAAGTATCAGCGGCTGCTGCTCCTATGATTGATACGAGTGATATGGACCCTGAGTTAGCACGATATCTAAACCGCAACTACTGGCAGCAGAAGAGCGTGGACATCAAGGCATCTAACACGCAGCCATCGGCACCGACTGCTATTGCGGAAATGAAAACTTCTTCAACCAACATTGTTGCGTCTTATCCAGCCAAAGAGGAAGAGGTCAGTTGCGGTTTATATGAATGCACAAGATCAGCAAAACATGTATACAAGCAAATAACTCGTCTTGCTTTGCTGCCTTGAGTTCACTGGGCAAGCTTGAAATTGGAACTTTATCCAAACAGACATGGTGTGTGTTGCTGAATAGTCATCTGTACTGCACAGTATACAGCGATACATGCTGTGATGATATCATTTCATTGTTTTGCCATGCGACCAGGGGCTGTCCTGTTGCTTTTGCATTTTCTTCGTACGATTGAAGACAATAGGTCCAGAATCAGCTTTTTTTATGTGTGTGTGTGTGCGCGTGCATGCATGTACTCAGAATCGAATGTGTGGTTTTGGACTCCCTGTGATGGTCACAGAGATGTTAAATAGTGGCCTTGCATGTCATTAGATAGCAATGCTTGATGCTTATTTAATAAATTTGTAAAGAGGGGTATACAATACATGTGATCTTAATTATGATTCTTAAAACTAACGCATTGCTTAAAACATAGGAATGTAGGTTTTTTCCTTATTGACACCAATTGAGTTGCTATTTCTATTGGGCTATAAGAAGAGTTGAGTGCAGTTTTATTTTTTTCTGTGACATACAATCCCTTAACTGAAAGATCTGTATAGGGATTGCTTAGAAAAAGGGCAAAGCCTTTGTTTAATTTTCATGACTTGATTGTTGCACATGATATAAATGAGCCAAACATTAGACAACAAAATCTTGATGATAAAATGGTATGGTAGCTAATTGGCTAATGGATACATATCCATACACCATGCCATTTTATCATTCTGTTGATCTATGTTGGTTTTGTGAGTGTTGTGCTGATACTGTATAGGTTTACAGCAGATTTTTACTTCCTTGCAGCATTACTTTTTATAAGTTGCTCAAATTCTACTTTTTTTGCTGTGGCTGAGCTGGGAACGCCTCTTGAGTAGGTCTCTTGAAGAGGCACTATATAAATTCTTTAAATGAATGAATGAATGAATTTCTTGCATGTTATATGTGTTTCTTACAATGGTTGACCGCATCGTTTGTGGCAGAAGTTGCAGAATGGTGAGACGGACGATCGTGAGCAGTTCCTGAACGCACTTCGAAGCAGCATCGAGATCTTTGTGAATCGAATGAAAAGCAATTCACAGCGCGGCCGTAGCATCGCAAATGACTCGTCAGTTCAAACGCTCTTCATGACTCTAAATGCGATGAACCCACAGCTCATGAGATATATCCAGGAACAAGAAGACCTCCGAGGTAAGGTGTTGCTGATGATAACTCGTGTTAATACTACGACAAACTAAAACTATCCAGAATTATCCATATGTCTAACGAGCAAGGATTTGTTGTCCTGATTTAGCTTTAGAAAGTGCAGGGTAGTCGGGAGAATTTGCATCACACATGGATATCATACTGAATGTAGCTGTTTAGCTTGGTGGTCTCTTGGTGTAATTGTAATTGTAATCTCTTGGTGTGTCTCACTTGTGTGTCTCACTCGTGTGAAAGTTTATTGTACTTGAACTCATATTGATCAACATAACATATCAAACTAGTAATCATTGAGTACAAACAGAGCCCTACAAAGGCAAGAGCTTAGACAGGGTTGAGCCCCTATTTCTCGTGTGCAGCTGCGAACATTGATGGGCCTCAATTGTTTAGATTTAAGCAACAGGGAATGAGAGTATTTTTCGCAAGACTAAGTCCTAAATTTGGCATCAGTACCACAATTCATTTTAGTTATATGTGGTGTGGTTAGAAAGGGTTTGCATGTGTCATCTGACTGACTGTTAAATTCCGGTGTACTTTTGAGTTAACGTTTCCTTAATTTTTGCTTCAATGAAATTTTTATGAGACATCTTAAGTTCAACAGTCATTGCTTCTTTCAGTGAAAACTAGTTTTGAGAGTCAAATTTTATCTGGGTTTGAATGGATGATTTTACGCAGCAGCTGAAGGGTTTGTGCTGATGGTTGCATCTCTTGCTTTTTGATTTTTATAGCTCATTACGAGACCCTTCAAGATAAGCTGACGCAGCTGAAAGACGCTCGTGATGCGCTGGATGTTCTGCGTGAGGAACATCACGAGAAACGACGACGGGAACAAGAGGAACTGGAGAGGCAGCGCCAGATCCAGATGGCACAGAAACTGGAAGTCCTGCGCCAGAAGAAGCAGGTTTGTCAATATTTGTTTTTAGCGTACAAGGAAGAGTTTTGTGCTCGGTTGTTGTACATTCTTAAGTACTACAGGGGAGTCAGTTTTCATGTCCTGTTATTGATCCATTTTGTATTATTACGAATTTATTAGGCTTCGAATGATTATGACCATGCATCAATTTATGGTACTGAACAAATGAAGAAGCTGCTGAAGGTCCATACATAGCAACAGTCGCAAGGAAGGCAGATGTGGTGGTCAACATGGACGTGGAAGGGTTGAACTTGGATGTGGTGATAATGGACTTGGCGGTGGTGGACATGAGTGGTGGTAGTCATACTAGTGGACAATAATGGACATGGGTTTGGATGAGGAGTTGGACATGATGATCAGTGAATCATCATTCACTGCAGGATCACTCTGTTTGATAAGGTTTTAACCAATATTATTTACCATCATTGCTTTCTGTGTAACTGCAAGCTCTAATCAATTGGTTCTATTACATGTAATTTTATCAGAAGACTACTTTGCAACCAAAAAAGGTTGTTGTATTTATTTTGTACCTATTAAATTCTCTCTGGATAATTCATGTATATTTATTCCCATTTCTGTAAATGTTCAATTGTTCTCTGATTATTAAGAAATTCTTACTACCGTTGTCCAGTTGTTGTTTTTTTTCATTACCTGTCTCGTGTGCAGGCATTTGTTTATGAGCAGATTTGTTTTTTTGTGGTTAAATGTATCTTTCCGAGTTCATGTATTCATGAAGCTCTCTTCATTTTATTTCTTAGGCTAGAAGGAGCAAAAAGTGGAAAATAGAGAAGTCTTGACCATCTTTGGATATATATATGTATGTTGCTTTGTCTTGTGATGTAGGAATATCTTGAGTACCAGCGTCAGTTGGCGCTACAGCGATTGCAGGAACAGGAGATGGAGATGAAAAGACGTCTGGAGCTACAGAAGCAGGAACAACAGATGCGGGCAATGCAGTACGGATATCCACAGGTATACTTAACCAGTCACAATTTGTATGTACAGTTAAATTAAAGTTGCCTGTTGTTTGGAAAGCACATGCTTGTGTAGCAAAATCCTCACTGCTCATTCACAACCTTTGGTATTAGGTTAGTTTCTATGTAACTTGCCTTAAGCATAGCTTGGGTCGGGAGCGCCACTGAATCTGTGAGCGGCGCTATATAAATGTTTCAATTACAATTACAATTTGAGCTACATTAGCTACTGTCAGACAATATATTATCGGCATACTGACTAGCAATGTGTGAAGGTTGTAAATTATAAGGCAACACAGAGAGAAGGATCAGATCAAGCAGTACCACTGCCCCCTCGCTGATATCGATTGCAGAGGTAAGAAGATCACCATAAATAGTCCTAAGTTCTTGCAGGTATCAGGCTGTTTGTAACAAGCTGAACTGGCCCTCATTTGAGGATAAAATTACATTTATTGGGCATCCTAGGTAGTCAATGTTACCCTAGGGTGCATCAGGCACACTATTTTACTGCATTAGACTGGTTGGGTGAGTGTACACATAAGCATGTTCATTAAGGATTGTATCTGATGAAGATCAGTTAGTTTTGTGCTTCTGTAATGTAACTCGAGGTAACGTTCTTTCTCACGAATAATTATTCCCTTTACTTCTCAGTTCTGAGTTACAAGCGACATTATACACGTGTGTATGAGAGCATGTACATTAAAAGAGAAGAATAATCAGAATATATGGCATTCGAATAAGAAACGTTCGTCACTTTCAATCGTCAGCCTCCGTGAGAACTCGATCATGCGCCATTAGTCGAAGGAAGCGCTCTGATCACGATTTCATTAGTCCATAGACGCTCCTCTTCCACTGAGAATCCAGACTCTGGTACCAGCATCAACTGAAGAATAATTTATGAATGATGTTGAGCTTTATGGATGTGTTAGGGCTCCTGGTTTCCGCTCAGTTAGAGTTTCGAAATAGATTAGGACAATGCACAGTGTATTTAATATTTATGTGTTTATGTGAACACTTGTTGTAGCGCCCCTTCAAGATATCTAAATTTGGAGTGGTTGTTATTGTTGATGTCGATTGTGCTTTTTTAGGTGTATGGACAGCCGGGTCAGACCTTCAGTCCGTCTGGATCAACGGAGGGTTCTCCAATGCACCAGATGCATGGTCAGATGGTGCCAGGATCGTACCAGGGAGGGGGTCAGCCATCCATAGCGATGCCTCCTTCGTCTGGACATGGCATGCCACCCCCTGGTCAGCCAGTCTCATCTGGACCCCAAATGCAGCAGCCCCAGCAGATGCCCCAAGGAACATCTGCTCCCCCTGGAGGCATCTACACCCAACCGGGTCCTGGCTATGCTCCTCAGGGCTATCACTTGCCACCGACACAGGGGGGCGGTTACCCTGTTCACATGGTGAGTGGAGTCGGCCCTTCAACTTACCAACAGCAACCGGGTGTTAGTCAGCAGCCGAGTGGAGTCTATATGACGGCGCCGTCTGTGGAATATCAACCGTACAATATGCAAGGTATGTACTCCGCAGGATTGGCACATCTCATTCATTCATTTCAGGCATTAAATGTATTACATTAGGCTAGAGGTGGGAAAACTGTGGCTTGCAAGATTGCTGTGGATTTTTTTTATTGTGATACGGCCTTCTTGGTCAAATAAGTGACCCTACTTCTGCAATTAGGTTGTTCTGATCCAATGTAAAAAAATTGTCTAATTCCATTTATTCGTATGTTTGTTCTAGATTTTAATTCAGAACCTTTTAAGAATGTGTAATGACAACTTTTAAGAATCTGTCCAAGGCACTTTGTCAGCGTTGATTGAATTGCTGTGCAAGGTTTTGTCATAAGAGTCCTAATAATTATGATGCGTTGTATTGGAATGTTTCTCTCCTTACATGATGTGTTGTATTTCGTGTGTTTCTCTCCTTACATGATGTGTTGTATTTCGTGTGTTTCTCTCCTTACATGATGTGTTGTATTTCGTGTGTTTCTCTCCTTACATGATGTGTTGTATTTCGTGTGTTTCTCTCCTTACATGATGTGTTGTATTTCGTGTGTTTCTCTCCTTACATGATGTGTTGTATTTCGTGTGTTTCTCTCCTTACATGATGTGTTGTATTTCGTGTGTTTCTCTAGGTATAGCCAGCTCTCTACCACAGCAAGGACAACCACAGTCTGGTTATATGAATGTGGCTCCTCCGCAGCAGGGTGGTTACAACCATCAAGGACCTCCACAGCCACCGGCCAGTCAGCCGCAGCAACTACAACATCAGCCGGGGCCAAACGAGGCAGAACTGATCATGTTTGATTAGTTGTTGCATGTATAACATAAAATGTAACACAGCATTATTCAAGTATTTGTAGAACTTTGCGACTTGATGTTTCTCTGTTAATAACGGCTTCTTCTAACGTCATTTGAAATGAGCTCTGGCTTTTTCGCTACCTATTCGTGCACACATTATGCCCATGTATATAATGCATGCATGCAGTACTATATATACACATGTATGTATGGTGGTATGTATTTGTGCTTCTGATGTAGTTTTTGAGTCTATTGTCTGCGGAAAACTTTGCATCATTGTGCTCATGCTGTCGTCATGGTGATAGAATTGTGTTCTGTGCATTTAGGGAACCGAGGTCAATTCTGTTGTATGTGGTTTTTCTTACGGTCGTGTGTGTATTTGGCACTGCATTAGCTTTTCTGAGTTTTATAATTCCAATACGTTTACTGACTTAAAGTCTGGCGACTCTGAAATGAATGTTTACTGTGTAAACATAATTTTTTTTGTGTGTTTGTCAACAAATCAAAAATCTGCAGTTTAGATTTTTAGATTGCTAATTGATGAGCATTTGTAAAGAAATGAAAAACAGGACATTTGATTAATTTTTTTAACAGCTAATTAAAATTATAATGTGAACTCTGCCAGAGCATGCTGAAGCGCTTTGGATTCATTTGTGTGATTAATAAAAGCATATTGACGTAATTACCATAACAATACAAAGTATGGATGAATTGCATACGGTAGGTTGTGCACTAACAATGGATATGTCTTGCTCATCAGAATGATGTCAACATAATTATGGATCATATATTTTGTACATTTCTCTTCTGTAATGACTATGTGGGATAATAAACTTAATCTGCTATTCCTTATTAAAAGATATTGTAAATTTGTTAAGCTTTGAGTGAGGTGTGACAAATTATTGTAAGAGCTGTAGCAACCTTTCATGGCAGAAATGCAAATGTAGAACTATGAGTTTAACTTTTTAAGTGACGAGGTTGGAGGGACAGAGTGTTGTAGCTGAGGGGCTAGACCTTGTCTTGCTCTATAGTTTTGATCTCTACTACAGTGTGAGCCCGGAAACCTGTTGTGGCGGTCACCACAGGCAACAATATTTCTTTATTAATCTCTATTAATTTTACAAGTGGGGGTCTTGCCCAGAAGTATATGGCTGACGTTATAACTTCATCCTAACTCGGCTTCTTCCCATCGTCCACTTTGTTCTACCAACGGACTCGACCTCCTGGTTCCCCTCACTCTAGAACTGCAATGGCTAAGTCCCGATAACAATTTGCCTCGATTGGGCTTTTGCTTTGGAATGCGATTCTCCTGTCTGCTCTGCAATTCTCTCTCTTCTCCTCAAAACGTGCTTCTTCTTCTTACTGGGCCTTGCACAATGGGATTGCTTCTGAATAGTTTTCTCTACTAGAGGCGCTTTATAAATGCTTGAATACAATAGCCTACAATGCAATAAATGTCATTGTGCCTATTTAAACGGGTATTCAGTGGTTGACAACGTATAAGCCGGGTCGAGGCCGTATTGTGGCTAATGGCTACATAAAAAATCCGTGTAAATTTACGTTACGGTGTAAGCTGCTGTTTACTAATGGCTGACCAGAGGTCAGAAGGCTGCAAACGTGAACTGCTTCTGGGTTTATGTTGTATTGATTAGAAGCCGGAGATCTTCTTGAGAATTAGCGCCTTCCTTCTCATGATGCTTTGTGGACGACTGTAAAAAGTTATTATGCAGACCAAAGGGTTTCAAGTCTTTTGAAGATTAGACATCCGGAGCAGTAAACACGTTCACAAGCACCCATAATAAACACGTTTACACACACGCACACAGACACACAAGCACAGAGTCTGGCCTCCAAAGAGGCACACAACACACACACACAGAAAGGCTGACCTCTAAACAAGTAGCGTATACACTGTTATTGACGTTTTGCATCTCGTGGATCTTGAGCAAACAAAGCAGAGTGAATGATCTCCCACCGACGGTAGCCTACACTTCAATCCTGATTATAGGTCTTTCTCAGTGGTTTGGGTGAGCAGTGGGAACGCTAGATGATGAGAACAGTGGGAACGCTGATGAAGAATTGTATTGAAATGCATGTGTTTTAGAGTTCCATCATGATTAGCAGTGGGAACGCAAGCCAAGAATTTCGAGAGCAGTGGGAACGCTGTTCCCACGCGTTCCCACCCACTTTAAACCCAGTTTCACCATGTCAGAACCTTTCGCGTGTGCAGTGGTCAAGGTCGATGCTACAATAGATGTTGAATTACCCGGTATATAAAGATTGCAAATTCGCAATGCGCGAGTCTTTAAGGAACTTTTGGTATATACACCATCTATTGTAGCATTGGCATTCACCACTGCGCACGCGAAAGGTCATTGAGATGGTGAACCCTGACACGAAACGGAGTATCCCCTCTGAAAGCTATCCGGGGATGAATTAATCTATCCCCCCGGATGGAATTAACCGGTCTATACTATCCGGGGGGATAAACCAGTCTATCCCCTTTTTTGAAAAATGCGTATAATTAAAAATTTCATGTTCTAATCAAAATTTAAAATGACTAATTGTCTTAAGTGTCATAAGCAATGCACATAGGCTAGAAAGGCAACTCGAATTTATTTAGTGACTCTGCGTGCTCTTAAATGTTCAAATGTTTTAAGTGCTCTGAAACCAAAGCAACACAAATTATCTAGTAGAAATAAACATATACCTGTTAGTGTCATTGTTCAAAACAAAGCAACGAAAATGAATCTGCAAAAAATACACGCGAAAGTGACTTTTTCGACTTTTATTCATTTGGGGGGGATACTATTAATACGGGGTATACTCTATTTCGTGACACCGGCAAACCGAATATCAAGAGGAAGTCTGTTCCAGCATCGAGGACCAGCGACCGAAAAGGCACGGTCGCTGAAGCGCGTTCTCATCCTCCGCACACGCAAATCGGTCCTCTCAGATGATCGGAGCCGAAACCCGGCCGCGCAGGAATCGAGTCTCTGTCTCAAGATTTTGTCTGGGGGGAATGTCGTTCCCCAGTCTAGATTAAACACCGGTCTACAAGTCATCTTATAAATGCTCTTGCACGATCTGTCACCAGGTTCTGCACCATCTTGTAAAAATTAATTGTTTGCGGCCACTCTTGAGCTTAAGACCTAGACCTATGGGTCTACAAGGCCACGTACGTTAACTTCACCTATTTTGTTTGACGGATTAGACTTATAAAATTATGTGGTCGTCATGCCTCTATATGAGTTTGTGATTGTGTGGATATCAAGTTACTTCATGATTAGGCTTAAGCTAGTAGCTTATAATATAGGCCTAGGTAGCCCATATTATGGCCATAATTTATGGGCTGACAAGACGCGGAGTCGACGTTTAGCTTACAAAGTGAATTGATTTATAGAACTGGTATATTATAAGTTAAATATGCACTGTGAAAGGACAGAGCTACGAACAATAGCTTACAGTAACTGCATGCATGGTGAATTGATCAAAAATCATTCAACGTTGAAAGGTATGCCTATGCGTATACTATAGGCCTATATAGTGTCAATCGAGTTAAGAGGTTCAGGAGAATATGGTAATTAAGTCACTTTAGCACGAGGAGCAGATCGAGTAGAAAATTATGTAAACATGTATACTCTCAACCTTTCCTTCGCCAGGTGGCATTGGTAAACTGAGCAGCATTTATGATATGATATTATGAGCGCCTTGCATGACTGCCATCAGTGACATGCATGCAGACGGCTATGAATTACACCCTTGCAATAACTTGTAATCATCCGTGCGTACATTACTTGCAATAATACTGCGGTTTAACCAGTTCGATTTAATAATATTTAAATAGTAATAAACACGAATAGACACTGTGTATAATAGGCCTACATATATATATATATTATATAGGGTTACATGTATAATATTATTCCATATAATTGTCCAGCTTCAGTTAGACATAATCGATGTCTCCTTGTATTGTATGCAACACTGATTCAACGAGTCCTTCCAATCTGCTCTCAAAGGCGTTCAAATCAACGGTGACCTTCAGCATGCATGTAAAAACAATTTCGCTTGTCTTCTTTGCCCTTGGATGATCTACCGCAACGTACGTTTCATTGATGCCGCGGTGATTATAAGCTTCGGATTACCGCCTCCCTCTTTGCCAATCGGTGGGCGACCTACAGCAGTCTACTGTATACTTTGGGGCGGGTGGTGGGGGGTGGGGTGGGTAGTCGTCACTTGAATGGTTGGTTGGCTGACAGCAGGCAACGTCTGCCTGAAAAATCCGGTTCGGACCGGTTGAGTCGAGGGTACGTTGTACGATATTCAGAAGCTGCTCAAATAACAACATTAGCCGAACTATTATTATAATGGAGAATCGTCAGACGCTCCAGCGCTCTCACTGCCAAAAGGTCCCTTCAGTCAACCTGCGATAGACGACGACTACCATATACCATCATAATCGCTTATAAGCACACGGTCACACGCACACGTTCACATGCATACGGTTACACACACATCTAAATAGACTACAGTACACGAAAACATACACACTCGCGGTCACACAAACACACACATACGCGCGCGCGTGCGCGCGCACACACACACACACATGCTACAGATGCGTTTGCACTAGGCCTAACTGCCGCTCGCGACCAGTCTGCCATGGCTTTCCTGTACTATAGACACAACAGCAATAACAACTTTTATATGACAAATAATCAACATGGTAGTTCGTGACTTCAGAGTTACAGTTGTTCATTTAAATCTAGGTTCTGAACAGTGGGCACCATGCACTCAGGCTATTTGTACGCAGGCGTATAGCACAACACATCGGCGCAAGCGATTTGTGCAGGCCTATCTATGACTATATAGGCTGTAATTCAAATAGGCTATCTGGGAAATAAATTTCTTTGTTCTTAGGCGCAAGGTTTAATTGGCACTTACTTAATTCATCATTTACAATTAATTATAAACGTATCGGCCATTAAATTTCTACGAAGATGGCCGTCCTGTAGTCCTTAGAAGACAATAAAATGATTTCAAATTTTATCGACCTTTGTCTTACATAGGCTACAATTATATAGGCATTCATGATGAATGCTATTGAATAGACTTATTTGACCAGAGCTCTAATTAGAATCGATACAAGTTCACTGAGTGATGTATGTGGGGGAGAAGGGGCTGTGTTGGTTGTAGGCCCGAGTCAAGTCAATATTTCCATCGTTTTACTCTACTCAAAAACGCTTTTTCAACAGTAAGTTTGCTCTTATTTCATCATTATCACCGCTACCATACCACATTACCACCCTATACACTAGTATACAGCCACCACCGCCATCCACCAGGCATATTAGCCTATAGGGCCCTGGGTCTGCTAACCCGCTAACCTGCTAACCCGCTTTGCTTGAAACATAATTGCTCTTGCCGTTAACGTTGCATCGCCTGATCGCCAATAGAAGAGTGACCAACAATAGCATGGGTTGACCGCATGAAAATCAGTGTAAGGCCGCGACATCAGTGCAGTCTATGTAGGCTACATGCATGGAAGTCTATTATAATCGGCGTATTGAGCTACAAAGACATATAGGCCTATACGATGTGTACTCTGTGCATCATAATACTAATGGACTTTTGGCCTATTAACATATGACGACACACACACACATACACACATACACACACACACACACACACATACGCATATGGCTTTTCTGAGAATGATTACTAAGTGGTTACTGGCTGATGTTGAACACAGGTCTGATTCGCAGTGGAAAATTGTTCCGTCCGTATATAGGCCTAAGTCGGCCGTGTCACGCACAGGCAAGCATAACCTATGTAGGCCTATATAATTACAGGCCTACAATCCCTAAATACAATCCCTAAATACATACATACATACATACATACATACATACATACATACATACATACATACATACACACATACACACATACATACATACATACATACATACATACATACATACATACATACATACATACATACATACATACATACATACATACATACATACATACATACACGTACATACATACATACTTCGAACTGCAGCACGCTTGGTTGGTGGCATCTCCCGGTTTGCTCACGTATCTGCCTTCATGAGGGACGACCTTCACTGGCTCCCACTGCAGCAACGCATTGCTTATAGAGTTTCGTCTATACTCTATAGCTTGGCGCTGCATTCTGTCTCAAGCTCCATCCTACCTATGTGAGCTTTTTACTCCAGTCTCGGTTTCTCTGGGCCGTCGTTCGCTGCGGTCAGCTGCCCGCGGTGACTAACTTGTCCCTTTTTGTCGTACCGCTACTATGCAGCGAAGAGCATTTTCCGTGGTGGGTCCAGCTATCTGGAATGGCCTCCCTGCGGCTATCCGTTCGCTTCCCCGCGACTCTGCTGGCTCTTTCTACCGTCTTCTCAAGACCTTTCTCTTTGACCAGGCCTGGGTTGGGAGCGCCTCTGAGTAGAGATCTTGAAGGGGCGCTATATAAATTTATGTGATTGATTGATTGATTGATACATACATGCATCATACATTCAATGCATACATTCGCGTACTGCATACATTAGGTTATACCTTCCAGCATGCATGAGGATTGTAGAAAAATAACTGGTGTGTCGCATTTTGACGTGAGGTTGGGTGTGCAATAAAGACGAGACCTTCGATCAGTCGCGTACGTACTGTAGCCTATACGTGGGGTCTTAAGAAATACTGTGGATTGAACCCCCGGCAATTCTCACCTTGAGGCCTAACCCATAGGCGTAGGGGACATTTCGGAAGCGGGAGGGGGCAAAATTTTTATTTTTGCCCGAAAAATCTGATGACCTTTTTTTAGTCATTTCCTGTAAATCTTCGGAAAAGTTAGCATTTTACCCTTGTGTTGCTCGAAAAAATTTCCGATATTTTTTCCCCGTCCTTGCCTCTTCTGCACATTTGCCCGAAATTTGGGGGCATTTGCCCCCCCTCAAATACATATTATAATCATGATCAATTGTCCAAGGATGTCGACTACATGCAGACTGATGCAGTGCCCAAAGAAACTATGATATGAAGTAAATGCATGGTAAACAAATGATTTACTATTGTGGCGAATCTCGCCTCATCCAGCAGTTAGATTTATTATGCAGTTTAAAAAATTATTGTGCTCAGTTAACTTCGCCTTTCAGTTGTCATTCGCATCAATTCAAATTCTGACTGACTTCAGAACAGGTTCAGATTTTTGGAGTAATCGAGTGAGTGCATTTACGTCACATTACGTGGCATAAAAATTGACTATAATTGTAGCCATGCAGACTTTATATGACTGCGTAGCACATAATTAATTAAATTTTATTCTTCTTCTTTAGGTTCTCTGCCCTTCGTCAGGTTCCAACCTCCAATGACGCCACTCCTTTCTGTGCTGTGCCTTTTCCTTCAGTTTGCTGTATCCGTATAATTTAACATTCTAACCGGTTCGATTACCGTACTGCTTTTTACATGTTTAACGACACCGCCATATCAAAAATGATTATGCATAATTTAAAGATGATTATGTATAATTTAAAGATGATTATGTATAGCTGGGGTACCCGGCGTTGCCCGGGAAATTTAGGATTCGTCCCGCTCCCGGCCATTCTACTACTTCCCAACCACCACTTGACTCCATCCGCACTCCTAGGCCTACTGCTTACCCCACCTTTTTAACCACCCCACCCGACCCCCACATATAAAAGAAAAAAGAAAAGATACCTGCAGGTCCTTTTGTAGAAAAGAGAGGATGCTCGAGTTCATCAGAAAGAGAGAACCTATACATCTCAAACCTTTAACATAATTTTATTTTATAGAGTTCTCGTTGGGTATAGCAATGGGTGAAATAATTAGTCATGGCCTATAATCATAATGTAATGGGACGTTCTATTCCTATAGTAAAAGGACGTTTAGAACTGCACAAAGTCCTCTTTCCTTTCCCATCCTCCATGCTAAGGTTTCCTTTTTCGGATTTTTCGGATACCTTTTTTTTAGAGTAGGCCTAGACCTGTGACTAGCCTAGACTAGGCCTATATGATATTTATTTCTTCTGTGAAAATCGTAAAATGTCTATTTACAATATACATGTATAGGCCTATAGGTCTAATATAACGTTTTTAAAAACTATTTCTAGCCGCACAGAAGTGCTTTAACAACTGCACAAATCCATTTATAACTGAACATTTTTGTCAAGAACTGCACACTAAAAAGCCTTGGTTTATGGTGCTACATGCTGTTCTATAGAACAATACATCGAATGCATTAATTCTGGCTGACTGGAAAGTAATTTATTATGGACCATGTACGTACGGCATATATGTATATGCCCATAGGCCTATTATATATTATATAGGCTATATGTATATATTATAAAATTGTGGGGCTCCCTCTTATATATATATATATATAGGCCTATATTCCTATAGATATATATGCGTATACTATATTTGCATTCTTGCTATGCCCTAGCTTTATTTATCGTAGGCCTATACCTACCCTACGCA
This sequence comes from Lumbricus terrestris, assembly GCA_949752735.1. Lineage (NCBI taxonomy): Eukaryota > Metazoa > Annelida > Clitellata > Crassiclitellata > Lumbricidae > Lumbricus > Lumbricus terrestris. The sequence continues at coordinate 17,423,065 of OX457039.1, read as the reverse complement.
CTAACTGTTATCAAAAACACAGCCTCATGGATTTTACGATACCGTATGTATAATTGTTGTGTACCGGTATATATATAACATACATATATATATATATAACATACATATATATATTATACATATATAATATAAATATATGCAATAGCTATAGGTGCAAGTTGTAAAACTGTCCGACTCGATCAGTCCTTCGAATTTCATTTGAAAGTCACTTAGAGGACGTCGCGCAGTTAAGTTATAAGTCGCTTTATCTGAAAGCAGATAATCGCAGCGTTGATCGATTGTGTCGCTGATAATGATTTCTTCAAACTATAGGACATCCTGGACATGCCTATAGCTATCGTTTATGATATAGCCTTGTCTATGTCTATTTATATAGGATGCAGTAGGCTACATGTATATTGCACATAATAGCCTTTTCAAAGCGCCTATTGCAACCTTGCTGCCATAGCGAATAAGTATAGACGCGGTGGCTTATAAAATAGAGGTCACTATTATTGAGAACATAATTTTTCCGTGTCTACCTGTCTATAGGTTCTATGCCTGTAGTGTAGTGCAGACTTACGTAGGCCTAGGCTTCTTACGCTATTTATAACCTAAGTAGATGTTAAAATGTCTCAACCTTTGTCCAATTGTAGCCTATTCAATTCGTCCTCGCATGATATATCTTTAGCCTATTTATAGGCCACTAATTGGTAGACCTAGGCTATATATAGGCCTACCTAAGTCAAAAGACTCAACACTTTAAGAACACAAACAGAATAATTTTCATTAACTGCAGGTATGGGCATAGGCGCCGAGTTGACCCGAAGAGTGTGGGTGCCCAAACGAATGTGAAAGAAATCCGCGCGTGAGCGCGGAATTTTTTTTGAGCCTTTTTATAGGAGAGTGAGTGAAATGACCTCTGTTCACAGGCGGAGACTTGTTCATGGTTTTAGGACACGAACTCGCGGTCAAAGGACGATCACCGAGCGGGATCCTTCGAAGGGCCGAAGGGGCTTGGGGATAGGATGTGCTCCTAACCATTTTCGAATTTTTTTCTTGCCACACTGCGATGGCAGCATCTTAGGCTGTCATTTTAACGAAATTGTCGTGGTTTGAGACTTGAAAAGCATTTTTTCCGTTTTTCCGTTTCATTTTCATTTTTTCATTTTTTCCGTTTCCATTTTTTCCGTTTTCGCAGACAATTTAGTCAAGGCTGATTTGTTAATTAACGCAGACAAAACAGTATCCAGCTTTTGTGATGCTGTATAAGGTGATTTTCGCGCAGTGATGATCATTATATAACCCAGCATGTAGGCTAGACCAGTGGTTCTCAAAGTGGTGGTCCGCGGACCGGCACCGGTCCGCGGCGTGCTGATCAGCGGTCCGCGGAGAAAAGTCAAAATTAAATTGTAATTAGGCGGCTTTAGGCCTAGTAGTTTTTTGGAAATTGTGAAATTACTCAAATTGCTATTCAAAATCTAATCAAATGTCTGTCTTAAAATGAAAATTTTGAAATAAATTGCCAGTGCCTTGTTTCAATTTGCCAAATGGCGCATTCAAGTCTGTATAAACAGATGTTTTTAAAATAAAATAGCAATGAAAGAGCGTGTCCGTTGAGACGCTCCGAGAGAAGAAAACGATGATTCTGAACTGGTTTCATTTCAAAACATACAAGCTCAATAGGATTGACTGTTCAGGTGTATTTACACGAAAATATTAAATAGGATTCACAATATTTAAAATACGGTGATATTCTGTTTTCGCGTTTTATTTTGAGCAGGTGTTTCAATCATTAAGGCATGATTTTAGTAATAGGCATAGGCTATGTCATTAGCTATGTTTTGCAGATCCACTTCGGGCTACATTAACAAGATTATCATCAACATCATCATCTTTCTTGATTGAAACTGAGTTTAACTTTTAAAAATGTAATCAAATAATAATGAAATTGATAAATAAATTAAATGCTGTTGGGATGGGCCTATGTGTTTTAATTATAGAAACATATTTTGTAATCCCTAATTACAAATAACCTTATAATAGTCTTTTTTTTATAAAACAGGCTTAGGCTAGTTCTGTCTTGTTTATGCTACCGGTAGCCATTTAAGCTAGCGGTCCGCGAGCTTCGGCGAAAAATTATTGCCGGTCCGTGGTCTGCAGAAGTTTGAGAACCACTGGGCTAGACCTACAATAAAAAGAAACAGTCATTCAAATTGTCGCCTTCGTCCGTAATAAAAAAATGACTGAAGCGGATCGAATGAGCGAGATTTTGAGATTTTCCTCGTATTCGTATGGAGTTCAGACTACCGGACGGAGTAAAAGTGTAAAACTGGAGTAGGCCTAATGTTAAGGAACTGAGATAAAAGAAAATATGTAGAAAACGCAATGATTTTTATAGATAAGCAACGCTAACAGAGAAATAATATCATAAAAAGCACATCTTGTTGGCTGATTTCTGGTGGTGCCCAGCATAGGGCGGGCCTCGCATGGCCAATTTCTGGTGGTGCTGAGCACTCACGGGCCTCGCAGAGTCGGCGCCCATGGGTATGGGGCCGTCCATAAAGTACGTCACGCTCCAGGGGGAGGGGGTGTAAGAAAGTGTGACAGTTTGTGACAGGGGGAGGGGTCAGGCCATGTGTGACGTCACACATTTATTTTTTAAATTCTTTTTTATTTATTTTTTCTTAGTACCTAAAACCCGGCCTGGCGGGATAAAAGTTGATTTCCCGTCACTATCAAAGCGTTTAGGGACACACGTCACTATAAGAGGGATTAGGGATAGTATCCTAGGGTTTAGAGGGTTAGGTAAATGGTTGTTTTTAATTTTTTTCCGAAAGTGTGACGTACTTTAGGGGGGGTGTCCAAGATTTGTGACAGTTTGTGACAGGGGGATCAAAAATGGTCAAAAATAGCGTGACGTACTTTATGGACGGCCCCTATTCTGCCATTATAATTAGGGATTGCTTCAGTTAGGTTGTCTGAACAAATAGGCTTATACTATAGCTAGGCCTATATGCCTTTATAAGCTACGTGAAATTATGCTTATATATCTGGCTACCTGCAAGAAACGTTGAACCAGATATCATATGATTCGCTAAAATTGTATCCAACAGACTGTAGGCTAGCTATAATTATTATCTTCAGCATGTAGGCCTATAGACCCCATATAGATTTCACGAGTTGAAATAGCCCTATAGCCTAGGTGCGCCATCATTTTTTTCTATAACCAAATTATAATCCATCTGCTTCGATCACATGTGCACCATCTATGAATTTCAGGCAGTCGATTGACGCCTTAAGGCTTAGGCTATGCCAATCTTTGAGGACTTGCAATGCATGGTTACCTCGATGATCTTAAGTTCGAAATGTCAAAGGGTTGCTCGATCGGTCCGTCTACTAGCTATAGCCTATCTAGGCCCTATACTGTAGGATATTATACGTATTCTTTGGCCACTGCATTCATCTGCTCCTGCCGCCTCTTCGCGGGAACAATAAAAGAGGACATACTTTCATAAATTCATAGGCATATGCCGCTTGTTATCCAGGTTGTTTAAAAATCAGATTGTTTTGTAAACCGTAGCCTACCGATGCATATAGGCCCTAACAGCCTAATTTTTATTTCAGCTATTCATAACCTAAACGCTATAGCATCGACGTAGGCCTATATTGAGTCGATGCGCTATAGTTACTCACAATAAACGCTACTTGCTTACATATGTACTATCTTTCTTACCTACTTACAGTCTCACTGACTCTCACAGAAAGGAGCGTCAATCATGAGGAGCACGTATGATTGTAATTATAATAGGCTCAGCATATGTGAAGTAGGCGACATCTACAAATGATCGGTTATAAGCGAGGCCTGCTACCCGGCTTGATAAGCGTTGCAAATTTAATGCAAACGAGCAGAGGACGATGTCACCGATAATCAATAGATAATTGCAGGTTAAATTCCTCGCACGAAAACGCGCCCAAAGTCCTTTTCGATCAGATTACCTCTCGGTTGGTAGGGGTGATAAGGTAGGCTACCGGTATAGGTCTACACGTTCAATGGGAGCATAAAGGAATAAATCTATAGGTGGATTGCGCAAAACGTAGGGAATAAATCTATGTGGATTGCGCAAAACGTAGGGCTAGACAGAAATGTCTTTATTGTAGGCCCAAAATAGGCCTAAGCATATTTTGAATTATTTTAGTGATACGCAGGTGTCAATCGTTGCCCATTATGTTTATAATAGTCCATGCATGGGCGCCCGCACATAGGGGGATCGAGGGGGCACTTCCCCTGGAAAATTTATATCAAGTTTTTAGCTAGGCCTACTAGGTTTATTTTTGGTTTTGACAGATTTCAAGTCTCTGCATTAAAGCCCTATACTGATATAATGATACATAAAGTAAGACTGAGAAATTTAACTTTAAATAAGAGCAAAAATGTTTGAAATAATTATGTCCATATATAGCATATATAGGCCTATATATAGTGTCCAGATCGTTTTCTATAATTATGGTGGTACGCTATGGTGGCGCCTCTGTCGTGATTTCGTTTGGATATTGTATTAAATTTTTGAATCTCACATCTTAAATCCTCCATGAAAAATACCCATGTTCTTAATTTCTTGCTGTGAATTTTCATTAATTGCTAGAAATTTTTACCATGACACGGGTGTGGCCCTCGATCATCATTGGATAACACGTAGGCTACACTGGCATGCATGGAGTTCAAGCATCGCATATAGGGAATAAATAAACAGGAGAGCAATATATATGCCTATGCCTTGACTGGTGAGAGGAATGCAGGCCACCATCAGCACCAAGACTAAAAAAACGAAGCATGACAGTCTGTAGCTGTAGGTCCTACCCATGTAGGGGCCGTCCAGGGGCCAATCCGGCTATGCTCCATTGCTCCCATTTGGCATTTACACATAACGTGCCCCCAATTACTCAATTTAAATTGTAATAAAATTACTGACTGGATCGATCCATAATTATGTGATTGTAGGCCTATTGCCTAGCGACATCAATTGTGATCGCAAACCGCCGCTGA